>OZ025241.1:28013058-28360558 GCA_964019155.1 Osedax fenrisi | reverse complement strand
ATATTAGATTTATATTGGATTTATTTATATCAATATATATATAAAATTATATAAATCTTTAAAATTATATAAAATTATATAAATCTATAAAATTATATAAAATTATATATATAGATTTAATACAATGTTAGATAGAATACCTAATGCTTTAGACGTAAGCAAAGGACCCACAGAATGGAAAAGGTGGAAACAAAATTATGAGATTTATGCATGTGCAAATGAATTAGAGAAAAAGTCAAGTAAAGTCCAAATAGCTAACTTCCTATATGCGATAGGAGAAGATGCAGTAGACATCTATAATTCATTTGATATTGAACAAAAATATGACAAAGACAATAAAGAAAGTGAACTAAAAATAGAAACTATAATGGAAAAATTCGATAGCCATTTCATACCTAAAGTGAATACTACTTATGAAAGGTATTGCTTTTTTAAAAGACAACAACTAATAGATGAAAATATTGAAAGTTATTACAGTTGTATAAAGATATTAGCAAAATCATGTGCCTTTAAAGACATGAAGGAGTCCCTTATTAGAGACAAAATAATAATCGGTATGAATGACGAAACACTCAGACAGAGGTTTTTACAAGAATCTTGCAGCAAAGAATTAACGGCAGAACAAATAGTCGAATCATGCAAGATGAAACAGATATCACGACAGCAGAATGAAGAAATTACTAGAAAACCGACTATAGAATACGTGAAGACTGATTACAAGAAGAAAGAATACAAGAAAGAATTCAAGAATAAAGATTACGAATACAAGAAACCAGCAGAGCGAAAGACTTGTGGTAAATGCGGAAGGACGCATGAATTTAGAAACTGTACAGCATATAAGTCGAAATGCCATAAATGCAACAAAGAGGGACATTGGGCAAAGCTATGCAGAAAACCAAGTGAACGAGCACATACAAAAACTTATGAGAATTACGAAGTTAAAACAAGTATAGATACTAAGAAGCCGACAGGAAATTATAAGTTCCTAGGAGAAATAAAGGTTCCAGATATTAAATCGTGGACAACATTAATAAAAGTCAAAGCGCCAGGATTTAACCAAACATGTGAGTTTAAAATAGACACAGGAGCAAGCGCAACTATTCTTCCTTATAATAGAAAGTTA
This sequence comes from Osedax fenrisi, assembly GCA_964019155.1. Classification (NCBI taxonomy): domain Eukaryota; kingdom Metazoa; phylum Annelida; class Polychaeta; order Sabellida; family Siboglinidae; genus Osedax; species Osedax fenrisi. The sequence continues at coordinate 28,359,435 of OZ025241.1, read as the reverse complement.
CCCGAACTTATAAAAAGTAACATAGAACTGAGAGGACCAGGAATGGTGTCATTAGAGATAGTTGGAATGTTTACGGCCGAAATGACGTACAAAGAAAGTACAATAAGAGAAAATATCTACGTATTAAAAAACCAACACATTGGTTTATTATCGAGAAACATGTCTATTAAATTAGGACTGGTAAAACTAATAGGAGAAATTCACCCACATAAAGAATTATTTGAAGGACTAGGGGAATTAAAGAGAAAATATAAAATCCAAATCAAGAAGGAAGCGAAACCATATTCCATTTACGTACCAAGACCCGTACCAATACATTTACAAACGCGAGTTAAAGAAGAACTTGATAAAATGATAAAGTTAGGAGTGATAGAAGAAGCTATGTACCCAACTGAATGGTGTTGCCCTATGGTAGTGGCTATGAAGTCACATGGAAAGATCAGAATATGCAGTGATATGACAAAGTTAAATGAGGCAGTAAAGCGTGAGTTGTACCCAATGGCCACCGTAGAAGTAAGCCTGGCAAAGATACAGGGACAAATATTCAGCAAACTCGATGCTAATGCAGGATTTTGGCAAATTCCACTAGAGGAAGAATCCAAACCATTAACTGCGTTCCTAACACCTTGGGGACGATATGTATACAATAAGTTACCATTCGGGCTAACATCTGCACCAGAAATATTCTGTAGAGAAATGGACAAGATATTGCACAATTGTAAAGGAGTCGTGATACATATGGACGACGTACTAATAATGGGTAAAGACCTAGAAGAACATGACGAGAACTTAAATGAAGTACTCAACCGCATAGAAGAGGCAGGAATGACACTAAATAAAGATAAATGTAAATTTAGAAAAGATGAAGTAGAATTCTTAGGCTATAAGATAGGAAAACATGGTATCAAAGCAGGAGAGAAAATACAAGGTTTAAGAGATTTTCCGAGGCCAACTAATGTAAAAGGCGTGCGAAGCTTTCTAGGCCTGATAAATCAATATGCTAGATTCAGCGCAGAAATAGCAGAAACAAGCCATCCTATTAGAGAACTACTGAAGAAGAATATAGTATGGATATGGGAAGAAGCACAAGAAACAGTTTTAGAAAAATGAAAGAACTTTTTGAGAAACCAACGATATTAGCATTCTTCGATATAAATAAAAAGAGTATAATCACAACGGACGCATCAAACCAAGTATAGGAGCTATTCTCTCACAGATAGATTAGAAAGGAAATAGACGAATGATAGCAGCGGCGAGCCGATCTCTTACGGAAACCGAGAAAAACTATGCAGTAATAGAAAAGGAAGCATTAGGAGTCGTTTGGGGACTAGAAAAATTTAACTATTACGTAAACGGAGCAAAAATAACCATAGAAACAGATCATAAACCATTGATAACTTTATTTGGAAAGAAGGAAGTCGAGAAAATACCAATAAGAATACAGAGGTATAGATTAAGACTCATGAGATATGTCATAGATATGAAATACATACAAGGGAAATTAAACATCGGAGCGGATGCACTTTCAAGATATCCAGGACAACGAGAAATTTCAAATATACTAGAAATAGAAGTTAATGAATTAATAAAGAACACATTCAAACCAGGGAGTTCAATTAAATTACAAGAATTGAGACGCTTACAAGAAGCAGACCCAGTATTACAGTCAGTAAAAAAGAAGACAGAAGATGGATGGGAAAAGAGAGATTCTAAAGACGACAAACTAAAAAGATATTATGAACATCAAGAAAGTATATCAATAATGAAAGATTGTTTAACGTACGAAAATAGACTTATTATACCTAAGAATCATATACAAGAGGTTATGAAGGAGATACACAGAGGACACCAAGGTATTAACAAATGCCAGGCAAGAGCTAGAAATAGCGTATGGTGGATAGGAATTAATAAGGACATCGAAAAAATGGTTAGAAATTGCTCGACATGTCAAATATATGGGCCAATAATCCGAGAACCTTTAGAGATTATACATACACCTAAACATGCATGGGAAATAGTGGGAACAGCCTTATATACCTACGAACGTAGAAAATATATAATCGTAGTCGACTACTATTCCAGATATTTTGAAACGATGCTTCTAAGAAGCAAAAAATCAATAGACACAATAAATGCTTTAAAATCTATTTTCGCTAGACATGGTATCCCTGAGACCTTAGTATCAGATAATGGTAGTCAATATATTAGTCAAGAATATTAAGAATTCCAAGAGAAATATGGATTCCAAGCGATTAAATCATCTCCTAAACATCCACAAGGTAATTCAGTAGCAGAAAGAGCTATAAAAACGATAAAGGGTATTCTAGAGAAAGAAGAAGATCCCTACCTAGGACTACTCTCATACAGAAGTACACCACTCAGCTTTGGAAGATCACCAGCAGAACTTCTGATGAACAGAAAATTACGAACTACAGTAGTTGATCTTAAATTAGATAATTACATGAATAAAGAAGACCACTGTATATTTAGGGATAAGAACGAAAATAAGAAATTAGAAATCAAAAGAAACAGAGACAATAAGTATACTAAAAACTTACGAAAGATAGAAGACGGGGAAGATGTATACATTAGGGACCTAGATAGAATGGCAACCGTTATCAACACAACACCCGAGAGTACAAGATCATATAATCTCAGAACGGAGAAACAAGATGTTAGAAGGAATAGATGCCAGCTCATACCCACGAATGGATCTACATACACCACTAGATCAGGAAGGCATGTAAAACCTCCAGATCGCCTTATAGAGGCTTAGTTTAAAACTAAGCACACAAATGGGTGGTAGAAATATTATTTTATACGTAATGTTATTTATTATATTGTTATACTTATATTGTCAATTTATTATTATTATTATATATTATAATGCTTATATTATATACTTAGTAGAGGGATGTAGTAATATTGAATACGCCTACTATACATATATATAGCGTGACTAAGCCACGCCCATTACAAATGACTTACGAGACTCACTTACTACTTAATGCACAACTAATAAACACCTATACCTAATTATATATATATTATCTATCATAATACAAGATACGAGATACGGCACTTCCAGATAAGGTTAGTCACGTATATATGTATAGTAGGCTATATTAACTCATATTCAATATCATAAATACTACAACTAGTATATATACATATACAAAATATTATGATTTACTATATATTTTATAAAATATAGTAAATATATAATACGTATATACATATATATATATATATATATATATATATATATATATATATATATATATAAATTTATATATATATATATATATATATATATGTATATAGATTATATTAGAATAATATATATATATATATATATTATATTTAATATGAATAAGAATAAGTAAAATAGTATTACTATATATTCATATATAAATGTATTTATAATATAATTAAAGTATATAGATGTATACACATATTATTATTTTATTTAATTCACAACGGAAAGGCAGCTTTATGATATCAACTAAATATACTATAGTATGCCTATGTGCCGGTGTCATATAATACTTCGTCCCCATCCCAAAAATCGTCCCCGATTGTCACGTGACAACAAAATCGATGATATTTCACTAAATACACATACGAATCGCTTCAAATGTAAACCACATATAACTAGTATATATACACACACCTGTGGGGAAAATCAACGTCTGATTATGCTTTAAAATAAAGTAATACTCAAATATATAAAGTAGAATGGAAATAACCTTAAAAATACCAGATTAAACGATAATAAATTAATATTTTAAAATTCTGAATCGACAGAAGTTATTATTTTTCAATTTTAAGTATAATACTATAAGATCGTATTATAATATTGTCTCTATATACCATTTTAATTAAAAAACATTATACGCATTTTCAGTTAATTATTGAAATAGTTGTAATTTGAATTTAATGCGGGTGTTGAGCGCGCGATACCCGCATTAAGTTATAAACGTATAGAGTATATGTAACGCCCTTTGGTAAAGGTTTATATTCACGAATACAATTGCGTATAATGTTTTTCAATTAAAATGGTATATAGAGACAATTTTATAATACGATTTTATAGTATTAAAATTTAAAAATAATAACTTCTGTCGATTCAGAATTTTAAAATATTAATTTATTATCGTTTAATCTGGTATTTTTAAAGTCATCTCCATTCTACTTTATATATTTGAGTATTACTTTATTTTAAAGCATAATTAGACGTTGATTTTTTTCCACATGTGTAGTTTCACATCAGAAATAAAAATAAATAACGAGCCACTACAAATAGTTGACAGTTTTAAATACTTAGGAGCAATCATCGACGATAAAGGTTCAAAGGCTGAAATATTAGCTAGAACCGGACATACGATTTCAGCTCTATCTAGACTAAATGTTATATGGTACGATAAAACACTAAAACTGAAACTGAAAATCCGACTACTGCAGTCACTAGTTAACTCAATTTTCTTATATGCGTGTGAGACATGGACAATAACGAAGGAACTGCAAAGAAAAATAACAACATTAGAAATGCGGTGCTTAAGACGATTATTGAACATATCATACAGAGATAGAATTACTAACATTGAAGTACGCAATAGAGTTACCAAAGAAATCGGTCCATATTCGGAACTACTAGCAATGGTCATCGCGAAGAAACTGAGATGGTTTGGTCATGTGATAAGATCAAATTCCATGTCCAAAAAATTCTTCAAGGTTCTATTGAAGGTAAAAGAAGACGAGGTAGGCCAAAAATGCAATGGCAAGACAATATCGTGAAATGGACTGGTCTTGATATAAATAAAGCGATGAGAGCTGCAGAAAAAAGAGAGGGATGGAAAAAAATGGTGACGAAATCTACTGCGCCCCTACGGCATCCAAATGCTATGGGATAGGTAAAAAAAAAATAATAAAATAAAATAGAATAAACCCTAAGGAAATTAATAAATAAAATATTAATTACAAACAATATTATTATTAAAGGTTGGCACCTGACATCAATTGTTGTATATATTTCATGAATGTTATATGCTATTTTATGGATCTAATATAGGGTGGGAGTGAATTATATAGTTCTGGACCTAATATAACTAAGTGCCCGAGTATTCATTTTTGAGTGACGGAAAATATGGGTAGATATAAGATGAGATGCATGGTTTATAAGAGATGAAAGGGAAAATATTTGTACAATATAAGCAAGAATATAAGAGGGGAAATTCGAAGGGTATATAGATGAATGAACAATAGATAGTATGCGATAGCAGAGCGTTTATTAAATGGGAACCATTGAGGTAAGTGTTGGTATGAGGAAGTAGAGGAATTATCTCGAATACGTAATTTATATATTATACGGATTGATAAATAAATAACTCGATTTAGGGGAGAGATAGAGGATAGTGGAAGATTTATAAAAATTTAGGAACAGTAATCTATGCGTGAGATGACAAGTTAATTAACTAGAGTTTTAGTAATTGAGAAACAGTAATTGATTTTCTTATTTTTCTAATTCTAAATTGATGATAATTTGCAGATTTAGTGATGGCAGTAATATGAGGAATGAAGGAATAGTATAATCAAAAAGTACACCTAAGTTGGATGCAGTAGGAGATATTACAATATTATCAATAGAAAGGGAAGGAAGTAAGTTGGTATTGGAGTAGGATTTAAGAATGATTCAACAACGTATTTTGGAGGTAGGTCTTATTAAGGAGAATATTATTAGATATAATTCTTTAATATCATTAGCACAATTGGAGATTTGCTTATTGAGAGCTGGTGATGAATTAGTTAAAATAAACTTATATAGTTGTATGTCATATGCATATAAATGGTAATAGATATTTGGATATTTATATATTATGGATGGCAGTGGATATAAATAAATAGAGAAAAGTGAAGGACTGGGTACTGATCCCTGAGGAACACCATATTTCATATGGGGAAGAAAAATAATTATATATTTTTGCACTGCTACTACGGTCAGATAGATATGAAGTAAACCATGAAAGGGCAGGTATACTCACTAACTCCAAGTAGATGTATAGGATAGTAAACTACGAGATAGTAGCATTTGATGAGCAAGCGTATCGAAAGCACTGTATATGTTCAGAATTTCTAGTTGATAGAAATGTTTAGTTTTAGGGTAGAAGTGATGACATAAATTACGTTATATATATATATATATATATATATATATATATATATATATATGCTAATATATATTACTAACCGTATAGCTGTTATTGTTGTGCAATTATACATCAGAAGTAAAACCATTAATATATGTTTTGTAGATAAATTCATTGTATTAAACTATGTAATAATCGATTTTATATATAAATTAACTTTGTATTTAATATTAATGTAAAATTATAAGTAATGTATATTTCTAATATTTTATTTAATGGATATATTTTAAATTTTTGTAAAATAAAATTTTAAATTTTCTAAATTTATTAATTTTCACTATTTAATTTAATATACTATATATTATATATATATATATATATATATATATATATATATATATATAATATATATATATATATGAGTTTCGGGGCCAAAGAAGATTCTTTATCGGGTTTTCAAAGCAAATGCTTGACTATACCTTTAGCTGACAATCACCGAGGGGTTGGGATTTATGACAACGAGTAATATTCAGAAATAATTTGCCTTTCAGAAACCTGGCTAAATAAAATAAATAATAATAACTTAAATATACCTAATTATAAGTAATAAATAATAGACCTTGTCAAGATAAAAGACGAGGAGGGGGAGTATTCATATATGTAACTAACAATCTAACATATAACATAATAAATGAACTAACATTTAATATAATAGATTATCTGGAAATAGTAACAATAGAAATAATACAAGAAAGTGATAATAAAAATATAACAGTATCATGTATCTATAATAGTCCATTTAACAAAATAGAAGAGTTTAATAACATATTTTATGATAAATTAATTTGAAATTTCATAAATTCATCAACAAAAAACTTATAATAATGGGGGATTTCAATATAGACACGACGAATAATATAAATTCAAAAATAAACCTACTAATGCAACAATTAGGATTACACCACTTATACATTCAAATACAAGACCAATATACAATACAAATACAAACTTAATAATTGACCAAATCTACACTAATATAGATAGAAATTTCATAGGAAAAAGTGGTATAATACTAGAGAAAATAACAGACCATCTTCCAATATATGCAAACTTTAACTTAAATAACAGATTACTGAAAAATAAAACATTAATAACAACAAGAAAAATTAAATAATGTTAAATTTATTAAAAATCTATTACAAATAAAATGGGACACTGTATATAATAACAATAATGCAGAAGATGCCTATAATATTTTCTACACTCAATATATAAATATAATAAACAAACACTTTCCCATAATCACTTCAAAAGTATCATCACAAATATTCTCTAAAAACTGGATAACAAATAAAAAGAAAATAAATAAAAAACAAAAACTATTTAACTCATATCTACAAAGTAAATCAGAATTAGATGTATACGTTTATAAATCTTATAGAAATAATTTACAAAACACAATACAAAAAGCAAAACAAAAATACATAAACAAACAAATAAACGACAATATAATATCGAAAGAACATTGGAAAACAGTAAATAATATCATTAATACAAATGTAAATAAACACAATATTACAACACATTTGACTCAAGTAAAATACAAATATATTTAATTAACAATTTATTAATAATACACAAATAATAAATGATCAATTTAAAAATCAAAATATAATAAATCCTGTAGAAATACCAAATATAAATAATTCAATATTCATAGAACCAACCAATAAACAAGAAATAACTTCAATAATAAAAAATAGTAAATTAAAAACCTCATTAGATATAAACCTAATTAACATGAAAATTGTAATAATATGAATATATTATATTTCATAATCACTAACACATATTTTTAATGTATGTATTAGTGAAGGTATATTTCCACAAAAAATTAAAAATTCAATAATAAAACCCATATATAAAAATAAAAACCAATACGAACCATGCAACTACAGGCCCATATCAATACTATGCCAAATTTCAAAAATATTTGAAAAAATAATACATCAGAGATTTACTTCCTTTTTTCAAAAAAATCTAATTATATCTAATACACAATACGGATATACTAAAAAGCATAACACAACACATGCTATTTTAGATTTATATAACCATATATTAATAAACAAAGAACAAAATAAATCAATAAATACTCTATTCCTTGATCTAATCAAAGCATTCGACACGTTAGATCACAACATAGGTACTAATAGATACATTATATAAATATGGAATAAGAAGCAATTCACTGCAACTTATCAAAAGCTACCTAAGTAATCGAAAACAAGTTGTTATGATAAATAATAAAAAATCACAAATATTATGTAATACTATCGGGGTATCACAAGGATCAATTTGTGTAGCTTTATTTAATTCATCTATTGTCAAATGCCCTTTTTTGATATCTAGTTTATTTTGTATAGTCAATGTATTTTCATCGTTTGATGTGGGAATTAATGGTTTACCGAGTAGTTCCTTGACATGATCCATATATGGAACTATAGTTGAATTCGTTCTTTTCTACGTTTTGCTTTAATTTTTGCTCTGTTTGAGTTATTTATTCCACTAACTTCATTTACTATTTTCCAGGCTAAGGCTGATTTTTTCACATAGCATTTTGAATTTCACTTATTTTATTCTTAACGTAATATGTTTTTTCCTTCTCATATGATTGTACAAGATACTTTTGAGCTTCGTTGAAATGTCTGACAATTTCTGGTGTCGGTTGATTTTATTTATGTCGCGCTGCTTGGTGTAGTATGTTACAGTTTTAACAGATATTATCTGTTTCCCAGGGTATTCGTTTTATCATCTTAGGTTTCTATGGGATTATTTTATCAGCAGTTTCCTTACATGCAGATGAGTATACCTTTTTCTAAAGATAGCGAATCTGTGGTGTCATGTAGAGCTTGAATTTAGTTTTCACTTTAGTAATAAAGGTATATCGGGTTTATGTATCTATCTTTAATCTTGTCCAATCGTAATGTTTGATTTTACTAGAATTTGTTGTTATTAGCTCTCAGACTCAGTCTTATATTTACTGATATAATACGATGATAAGATGTAACACGGATATATGAGTTATATATAATATATATTATTAAGATATAAGATATACCTTTTTAGCATTTATGATATAATATATATATATATATATATATATATATATATATATAGTATATTATATAGTCTATATATATTGGATATAATTATAATGTATTTGTATCTACTAAGATGTATCTATTAAGAAAAAAATTCTGTATTTGTAATATCTACTATGAATTTTTAATGTAATTGTAGTAGTATCTATTATAAGAAAAAAGTGTGTTATTGTAATTATATCTATTATATATTTGTTGAGTATCGTGCCCAGCTCTGAATTTAATAGGTAAACTTTATAATAAATATATATTTTTATTTACAATTAAAATTATGAATAATATAAATCTTATATTATGTTAGAATACCTCTGATTTATAATAGTTCCATATTTTTTATCTTTGTAAAATATTATTATTTATAATTTGAAATTTATAATTTATAATTTAAATATAATATTATTATTTGATTGTTTTCTGATATATAATTAATAATGTAAGTAGTATCATAATTATTTTGATATATATATTGATAATTATAAAATATCGATATATCCTTAAAATATGTAAATAGACTATAACAAATATATTTTAAATATCGCCTTACAATTTAATATTATGGTTCAAATTTAATATAACTTATGATTTTCATCTTTATTAATATAACATAAATTAAACTTAACGTATATATTATTTTTATTTGATACATTTTTAAATAATTAATAACATAAATATAAAATATGTAGATTAATTTGTAATATACAGATGAATAATTTATACAAATATTGAAATTAATTTTAAATATTATTTTATCTAGTTTTAAAATTAAACAAATATACTATAGTATATTGTATAATTTATATAGTTATAAATATTTTTTATATTACATTATATATTAATAATATAATCATATAATCTTATAATAATTGTAAACTGCTATTTTAATTTATAATATATATAATATAAGATATAATTAAGAATTTATAAATATTCTAGTGAAAATATTATATAAAGTTTTTATATTTTTACAAATATATTTATAATTTTTGTAAATATATTATTTAAAAGCAATATAATTATTTTTTATAATCTTAAGATATAATTTTAAAATAAACGTATGCATCCATATATAAACCATTAACGTATTTATAACAAGGTTCCATGGCTTAGTGGCACAGCGCCTGTCTAGTAAACAGGAGATCACGAGTTCGATTCTCGTTGGAACCTAATTTTTTCATTTTGTATTTATTATTGTAGTGTAATAATATTGTGATATACAATATGATATACAATTAAGTATTAACAAATATTAGTTTTAATTAAACTTATCTTAAATAATAATAATTTATATTAAAATTTAAAAATTATATTTTTATTAGTAATGATATTTTATTATTATTAACATGATTATCACGATGATATCATATTTTTAACAATTATAAAATAAAATGTACTATAATTATTATAATTAAAAATTCTAATAGTGATTATGATAATTTATTACATAATTGTATAGATATTAAATCATATAATTTATATTTATTTAATTGTTAAATAATAATTTTTTTCAATTAATATTCAATAACACATTTGTATAACTTTAATAGTAAGTAAAAAAAACGTAAATTCACCTCTTACCCCACCCATTATCCACTGATAAACCCCCCAAAATTACACCCATCCAATATCCCCTACCCTTTATACACACCTCTTACCTTCTCATCATCTCTTACCCTTATTCACACATTACCTGCCCCTTAACCATGCTCTTTATCCACTATCCATTACCCCGCATTACCACACTCCTCCACTTATCACCCCTTGCCCTTTATCCTCCACCTCTTACCCCTATCATTTATCCAAACCTCTTAACCCTAATTATCCCCTTTCCCATCTCCCCTCACCATTCCTTAAACCTACCCGCCTCATTACACACCCGCCCCCGCCCCAGATGGGTGAGGAGATCATCGAGAAGCGTATCTACATCGGAGGCCTATACGACGGCGTCACCGAAGAGGACATCAGGTCTCGGTTCAAGCTGTACGGCCACATCAAGAGTATCGACGTCAGACGTAAGGCCAACCACAATAGTCGGTACCCGCGCAGCGTAGTCGACCAATCAGCGCGCTAGTGAGTCGTTATCCCGTCTACTTTAACGTTCTCGCTATCGCCGTAGTCGTACCACCTGCTTTAGCGCGTTTACCGATATGTAGTCATTTGATTTACTCCGCTTACATCGAATTACGTTGAACATTACGTTATTTATTTATATCCGATATCGTAATCGTAATTGTTATATTGTTATTTAAACTTAGTTTAGTTTGCTTACCGTTGTGTAAGTAGGTAATAGTTTGACAACGATTTGTTATATAAATTAAACAAGCGATTGCCTAAGATTGTAGTCCTATATATAGCCATCGTACGTGAGCGATCATGCGCTACGGAATATATATATGTCGTATGTAGAACGTATGTGTGCCGCATGAAATTTGACACACTCCTCGACAAACTCTAGAAATATCAATATGTTATATTACATACATATATATAGTACGATATTAATATAACACCTATTAGTGTAGGTATTCCCTTTATTTTAATACGTATACTAGCGTAGTACTTAATTTCTCTCTCGTGTGACTTTAATTAAAGTTATCATTATTACAATTTTATAATCTGGTAATATAATACGTGTATCCTACTAGTAAGTATTACATTGTGATAATATAAAGCGGCTAGATAAGAGCCTAGTATTGTATAGGGCGAAAGTGAATTTAACTCGCTCGTTACGTGGTATAAGTGACATTAATGAATTCACCTACTGTGCGAAATTACACATATTATTTATTTGTATTCATTGATTTATTTTATAGATAAACTTTTATATCATTAGTATACTTAGTTTATCATTGTTACTATTATTATACACATTTTCATTATTTACAATTATTATATATATGTTATACGTTGTACAGATGGAAAAAATATGAATTTTGTCTACATGACAATGTGTTCAGATAAAGTACGATTAAATAAATGTTAGTATAGTAATATATAGACTGGTTTAGTATTGATGTAGTATTATTTTAAGTTTTATTACTAAGTTAATCCTAATTAATTACTTAATATATATATATGTATATATTTAAATAAAATAATAAAGTATATATTTATATTATTATTTATTCTTATTTATATAATATTTACTATAGATTTCACTAGTATAATATATATATTAACTTATACATAGGTTTTCAATTATATAATAATACAAAATGGAAAGGTGAAACTCTCAAATTACAGTTCGCAAAAGAAAATTTTGTAGAAAGGTTTATACTAAATTATTATAATAAATTAATGTAAATTATATATATTAATATATCTTATACCAAAGTCAAATTTATTTACATCGATATATAAAATGTAATATTGTAGTAATCTGATTCGTAAAGTTAGAATAGTAAATTTGAGCATACGATACTACGTTACGATCTTAATGCGGCGTAACACGGTGCTTTCTCTAGATTGAACAGAGAACGTGAAGAGAAGCCCGTAGTCGAGGAGAAGAAAGTCATCACCTCGGTGCCAGAACAACACGAGCAAGAGAAATGTGCGGCGGGACAGATTATGGGCGAAAATAAGGTTAGTTAACGATAATAGGGTTAGTTAACGTTAATAGGGTTATTTAATGATAATAGGGTTAGTTAACGAAAATAGGGTTATTTAATGATAATAGGGTTAGTTAACGAAAATAAGGTTAGTTAACGAAAATAGGGTTAGTTAATGATAATAGGGTTAGTTAATGATAATAGGGTTAGTTAATGATAATAGGGTTAGTTAATGATAATAGGGTTAGTTAATGATAATAGGGTTAGTTAATGATAATAGGGTTAGTTAATGATAATAGGGTTAGTTAATGATAATAGGGTTAGTTAACGAAAATAAGGTTAGTTAACGAAAATAGGGTTAGTTAACGATAATAGGGTTAGTTAATGATAATAGGGTTAGTTAATGATAATAGGGTTAGTTAATGATAATAGGGTTAGTTAATGATAATAGGGTTAGTTAATGATAATAGGGTTAGTTAATGATAATAGGGTTAGTTAACGATAATAGGGTTAGTTAATGATAATAGGGTTAGTTAATGATAATAGGGTTAGTTAACGATAATAGGGTTAGTTAATGATAATAGGGTTAGTTAATGATAATAGGGTTAGTTAATGATAATAGGGTTAGTTAATGATAATAGGGTTAGTTAATGATAATAGGGTTAGTTAATGATAGCGCTAACAGCATGCGTAGACACGTGTGTGTGTGCGGGTATGCACAGTAAAGGTGCGTTTTTTGTAACGTACCAACGTACCATCTGTATGCTTATACATGTAAATGCAGATGTTACATTGGTATTAGAAGTTATATAAAGATGGTATATAATTATTTTAAAATCAAATTATATATATATATTTATATATTTATTATATTTATATAATATAAATTTGATATTTACTATATTTTCTGTAGAAAATGTGGTCATAAATATATATGTAAATTATATAAATATGACCTATTGTCGATGACTAAAGTTTATATAATCAATATCATGTTAATGTACACCACTAATCGGCATAGGATTGGATCGTAGGCAAATATGGCCGAATACTACCGATTGTGAACGTCAGAAATGCAACCAAAATATCCTTTATATATTTAACTATTTAATCATTAATATTCTCTATTCTCAAAACCATGTTTAACGCGCACAGATTTAAACATTAATACATACGATAAGTGAGTTATTAGAAGTAGCTATCAGCCTGTACGAGAGGTAACCTGTGTATTAGTAGCTCTCGCTCTGTTCAGCGCTACAGTTCACAGTCTTTACCATAACTCTTCCAGGTATGAGATACCGCCAACTTAACTCGACGCTAAATACACATAAATCATACCACAATAAATAATATAGTATAATATGTAATATACTATAATATAATATAATAGAATAGACTATAACAGACTTTATTGCCTGTAGGTCTGAGAAAATAGATGTACCTATGATTATCCCATGACAGTATTTACGACTCGAGTGATAGCTAAGGATTAATCTAGGACGATATATTGTCTAAGAATACCTGTTCCTAGTGACTTAATCATTCAGGACCAGTAGTACCTCACCGCACCTCGATATATATAGTTGTATATATACAACAACAGAAAATATTCATATTATTTTCAAGCCCTTTAGAAGAAAATATTATATTAAATCGTTATAATTTAAAAGAAAAAAAAATTAAAATATTCTAATAAATATTATTAGTATTATTATTATTATATATATATATATGTATAGTAGATATGCATTAACAAAACGTATGAGTTGTTCATGTTTTATATTGCCTCTCATCCTCGTTCTATAGCGCCCTAAATCATTAGCTTTAAACCCGCCTAGCTAAGCCCCGCCTACTTTCCTTAACCGCTGCCCCCCACGTTGTTGTCGTGGACCCGTCGAAGCACTGCCACCAGGTGAAGAAGCTCTACGACATCAGCAAGAAGGTGATCCCCTGCGACGAGCTAACCTGGGACCTGCCCACCGACAATAGAGCCATAACGGGTAAAGTCACCGGAAAGACTATCCTTAAAGATCCGAAACCCGTCGAAAAGGTTGGGGAACTACGCTGGTGACAATGATGACGATAACTTTAAGTTTATTTGCACTTGAATGAATGAATTTATTCACCGAATATTGGCTATAATAATCGGAGGGATACCCAAAAGCTATGTTTAGCTTATACTAAGGATACCATTAATAAAATAATAATAATAATAAAATATAGATTTACTTATAATAGATGTTTGTAATAGGGGCACTGGAACGATTGTGTATATGTAGGGGGGACCGACCAATACAAATAAATGTTGTGGTAAAAGTTGGGGGGTGACCAATACATAGGAGGTCACCCTATATTTTAAAGTGGGGGGTCATTACCCCCCCCGTCCCCCCCTCTGTTGCAGCACCCCTAGTGTGTACCCGTAACACATGCCCATGATAATATAATGTAGATAATAATGAACGGAAACAATAAATAAAACAAAACGATTGAGTAAAATAATTTATAAAAATAGTAAACAGCGACAACCCTGCCTTCAGTACATAGTAGCTACGGTACTGCACGTGTAATACATGCTTACGTTAATCTCTTCTCATTGTATTACCACGAGACGTACAACATTATAGGTATTAAGAGTCAAATGATAGTTTAGCTGTATTAATAATTATCTTATGTGTGGCAAAGTGACAAAACTGTGACTGATACCTATATTAGTCAAGTATATTGATTGATTGATAATTTATTTAAGCAAATATATAGCCGAAAATATAATCGAAATTATAAATATTTTCTAACGATAACATACGTTATAGAAATAAACAAAGAATAATACGAAATTAAAAAATTAAAGAAATTAAAACGTTTTACAGTTACCGTAAAAATAAACGAAAAACAATCGAAAGTAGAAATAAATCATATAGTAAAAATTAACGAAAAATTATCAAAATATAAATAAAAGATAGCGTATAAATAATCTAAAATAGAAATAAAATACATTATTTTGTAAGTGGCATCGAAATATTCAATTTCTACTTTAACTTTATAGAATTCTTCTTATCTTTGTACCCTGTTTTAGTAATAAATTATTAGTTATATAGGTTAATATTTAAATGTTAAATTTTAAATATATTATAAACTGAACATGTTAAAAATCAAATAAACCAATACTAGAATAAAACAAATACTAGAATGAAACAAAAAAATAATGTAATACTTACCAAAATGTAATAATAGTAGGTAGTACTTTATTAATTTTATATTTTAATTGTATAATAAATTTGAAACATATATATATATATATACAAACAGAACAAGTTACAAATAAAATAAACCAATATACCTATACAAAAACAGTTAATAACAAAACATACCAATAATATTACGAAACAAACAATATAATACTTATCACTATAATCTGAAATAATAGAAAATTATTAATATTGTAGTTTAGTAATATAATACATTTGAAACATATGTACAAAATATATATAAAAAAAACATATAATACCGAACAAACAAAAATAAAATAATACTTCCCACTTTATCTGTAATAATAATGAATTATTAATTTTATATTAATTTTATATTGTAGCATAGTTCATATTTATTCAATCATGCTATCAAAATACTATTTCACCTTTAATTAAATATATAAATCAATTAAATTATAAATCTGTAATATATATATATATATATATATATATGTATATAGACATATATATATATTCAATATCTATAGCTATAGTCGGTACTAATGACTACCCTCGCCTACATTAGGTGAGAACGCGAGACGAGGTAATAGCAGAGATGCGAGGCACCACGGTGGAGGAGATGTACAAGCTAGAGGTGGTCCGCGTCAACGAGTGGATAGAGAAACGTAAGGGTCACAACTTCACGGTGGTAGACGATGACCTTGACATCGTGACCTCCGGGGGTCAAGGAGGCGGAGGTGATGAAGACTACAACTCCGCGGATACCGAAGAGATGATCACCCAGATGAAACGACCCAAGGTTGTTTCCCACACGACTGCCACTATGCGTTGTTCACGAGATGACAGAGTAAAGCCTATAGGCTATAACAAATATAACAGTAAACAGGGTTTAGTAGTTAACTCATTTATTGTATGTGTAGTGTTCCTCTAGGTAGTATGGCTACAGAAACATCGTATATAGCACAATACACTTGCGCAGTGCACGGAAACATATTATAGATATATAGATAGTTTATTGAGCGTTAAATACACACAAAATTACAGAAACAATAATTTAATTATAAGTAATAAATGAAGAAAAAAAGAATGATGGTATTATTATAAGTATATGTCATAATAAGTATAGGTGTTATGTCAAACACATATAACCTATACACTATAACAGTTGTTATATAGACCCATCTATTTATCATAGGCATTCATCATAGTGGCGATATGTATTAGTAGTAGGGTTTTTAGTGGTTTAATTAACAACTATTTATCTGTTAATAAATATCAATTCATCGATCTATTAATACATTTTTATTTATCAATAGATTAATATATGTTAATGTCTCAATAGTACAAAGTTTGTAATACAAACATAGAATGATACACTGCTAATAGGCTAGTGGATTAATAATAAACTGATTGCATCACATATTTGATACACATACTACTATCTAGTATATTACAGTGTATTATTACACCATTATAGTTCCTTTAATCAGTACTGAAGTACATATGTATAATTTAAATTAGTATATATTGTATCAGTGGTAATGATGATGAGTGATGATCTAATTGGGTGTGAGTTGTTAGGTATTCGAATACCAGACAATTTAGATGATTACATTATTTACTAAAAGTAAATATATTAAAATGAATGTATATGAGAACATATTTAAATCTAATAACGTCATTATTATTAAATGTAATATTCTATTATTTTCATTTACTGAAATAATAATATATAGTTTATTAGGTAAACAAAAAATAATTAAACAAAAATATGGGAAATAAAATAGATATGGATTGATACCCAAATCGACATTGTACAAATATTAACATTGGGCTTACTGATGCTAATATCAATAATATATACAATATTTTAAAATATCAGTAAACGTAAATGTATTGTTATTTATAATAATCAATATTAATTATATACAATACTAAATAAAAATGAGTATTTATATAGATAAAATTAAAAATAATATACATATAATAACAACTAATACATTTATAATATTATGATAAATATAATTTTAATTGATTGATATAGTTTTACTTATATATTTATATTTATTTATTCATGTATAGACAACGGATGTAAATAATGAAATTCAAACTATTGAAATCAATGATCCTGAATCAGAATCAAAAGTTGAAAATACCAAGAAAAAAGTTATTAAAAAGAAAGTAAAGAAAACCCCAACAAAATCAGAAGAAAAGGCTATACATAATAATGGTAATAAGAGTAATACAAATGATTAATATACATATATATATATATATATATATTATCTATTTCATAATATATTTGAATATGACAAAACCTTAATACATATAAAAGATGTTATTAATATCATATATATTATGATATCTATTTTTAATAAATCGCTAGTGTAAAACTAGTTTAATATATATTCTAATATAAATAATTAATCGTGAAATACGTCAAATTATCATTCATAATCATTGCACATACAGATTCAGACACCTCAGACGATGAAACCGATAAGAAAAGCTCTAGCGCATTCGGAGGCACTAAAGCCTATCTTAAGAAGAACCCCATCGCTACACCGAACCCAGTAGATAATAAACCCGGCGCTCTGAAAAAGAAAACCCCTAAATCTGCGAGTAGCGTTAAATCCGTAACCAAGGTAACGACGACGAAATCGTCTAGTGCCTCTTCGAAGGGTGCGAATAGAGAGTACAACTCTAGCGATGAAGAAGGCGATACCTCTAATTGGAGAACTTGTCAATCGAAGATCACCAACGATCACGAAGAGTTCCTCAATAACAACGTGGATTCGTACGCACAAGAATTTGGCTCCGATAACGAAGACGTCGTGAAAACTTTATCGTTCGGCGATAAATCTACTAAAGTTACGGCGAAAAAAGAAACTAAAAAAAGCGAAACCAAAATCACGAAGAAACGAATCGTCGAACCCGTTAAGAAGTCCGTAGCTCAAAACAAAAGTTCCGACCTCGATACGCCTTTAAAGAAGAAAGATGAACTTACAAAATCGACTCCAGAGAAACCTGTTAAGAAGTCCGTAGCTGAAAACAAAAGTTCCGACGTCGATACACCTTTAAAGAAGAAAGTTAAACCTACAAAATCGAATCCCGAGAAACCTGTTTCTCCAGCCGTAAAAGCGCCGCTTAAAAAGCTCGTCAAACCCAAGAAATCGTCCGGCGCCGTAGAAAAGCGAGTTGAAGCCAAGCCGCTGACCTCGACGATTACGTCCGAAGGTCGTATTCAGTTCAAGAGTAGCGGCGTCGCGAAGAGAGTGTACCATTCTAGCGACGACGACGAAGATGAACTAGGAGCCGGAGCAGTTAAGACTTCCGATTGGAGGAGTTGTCAGTCGCGGATCACCGCCGCCGAGTTCGTCAACACCGACGTGGAACACTACGGCGAGGACACTCACGCCGCCGCCGTCGGTATGGACACGACCTTACCCGACCAAGACGACATCTTCGATCTGATCGCTAGCGGTGATATGGATACGATGTTGGCGCCTCGTGAGAAGAGACAGAAACTTCTCGCTTCCAGCGGCGAAGGATTCCAAGTCGTCGTCGAAGCTCCAGCGACTAAGACTGAGAAAGGAGCAGTCGACTCGAAGGCTAAACGCTCGAAGAAAGATATCCTCAAGAACGTGGATTTAAAGGATAAGTCGTCGAAAAAGGTGAAGAAAGAGAAAAAGAAGCTGAAAACTGAGGCTAAGTTGGCCGAGAGAGAAGCTAGACTTCACAAGCCCAGTAAGACCGGTTTGTTAACGGCGGATATCGTAGAAGGGGAGGAGGAGGCGGCGGAAGAGGAACCTAGTTACGAGTTGAAGTTCAACAAGAGGAAACAATCCAACCTAGCCAGGCTAACGAGTCTTTCGGATCGTAAGAAAGACTCGCGGGGTCACCAGGACGCTATCTCTAGAGCCCTTAATAATATCGTTAGTCTTGTGTACTACATTACATCTAACTATTATATGTATAATATATTTATCAGATTAGATACATTAATTTATTTTTAGTTAATTTTAATTTAATATTTATTTCGATCATAAATTAAAATTTAAAACAGAGCATTTAATTTAAATTATTATAAAATATTTTAAAAATATATCTTAAATAGAAAATGAATTGTAATATTTGTTATTAAATAGAATTCAGCATTAACTGATAACAAACTAAATGTAAAATGTTAAAATAAACACATAATAATTTCTAACAATATAATCTAATAAAACACAAATTATGGATAAATTCTAATTATTTTACCAATATTTTATTTCACTAAAATCTAGTCATTCCTTTAGATAGAGTTAGGTTATTTTTAATATTGTTATACTGTTTATTTTATACTATTTATAATGCAGGATAAAAGTTGTAGCGCTAAAAAGATAATATTTGATGATTCCGACGAGAGCGAAGAAGTTGAGATAATAGAAAAGGTTACATTAGCACCGTATACACATACCTACTGATACAGCCTTAGACGTACTTAGATTGATCACACCTTACTCTTATTAATGCAGAATGAATCCCTGAAACTGTTCGCAGAGGATCAGGGCAGTTCGGACGACGAAGAGAATGATCAAAAGATGTTCGAACACAAGAGTCAATTCGAAGGAAAGGCCGGAGCAGAGGTTCTAACGTCAATTCTAATCGCAAACATTTAATTAATATCATATATTTATTGTGATTTATAACAATGATTCAATGTTCTACGATTAAATAAGAATAATAATACTAATAACTGGACAATATATGTATTATTCATCAACTATTAATAATAATAATATAATTTATTGAATATAGAAAATAGATATTCAAAATGACATAAAACTAATAATAAAAAATAAATAAATGTATTAACATTATTGATTTACATATGCCGATAAATTGAATTTAATATATTATAAATAGTATGCGATACATCCGTATAAATCAATGAATGTTGTGCAATTATATACAAATAATATATAATTCATTGATCGATATGTATAATATCAAATTAAAATAAAATATGTTTGTTATTTTATACGATTAAATGTAATTCAAATAAAAATTGTATAAAATAAATGAAATTCAAATTTCGAGAATACATGTCATGACAGTATCATAAAGTATATATGTAAACCATTAATGTGATAATAATAAATGTAGAGTTTTGTTTATATTTTTATAATTGCATAGTTCTTATTTTTAACCATTTAGAAGAATTAAGAATTTAATATTGTATTAAAATTAGTTTTATTATAAAAATAACATCATCTAAAAAATTATTATTATTATTATTATTATTGTTTATAGTGCTATTATATATCTCACATATACGTTAAACATTTCAGTTGATGCATCTGCAATCCAGATACAAAAACGATTCCAGATTTAAATTAGACAACAGATTTGTGGATAAAGAAAATACTGAAAGTCAATCAGGTTTTACATCATTATTTTATGTTTACACTAATCATAGAATGTGTATTAACGACATTAGATAAAAATGTGTTATTATTATAACAATGTTATTTATGTTATATTTCTTTATTTATTATAATTCGTTGTTTATTTCATTAGTATATGTTATCATCAGAATATATTTAAACTTTATAATTTCGACTCAATATTTACTTAAATAATTCGATCAATCAACAATGAATCTCTAATAATACGTAAAGATGCAATACTAATGTTGCAATCACTTATAATAAAGATGGTAGCAATGATTCTGAAGAGGAAACGGAGAAATCTACTAATTTAAATATTCTGAAGGATGTGATAGGTGAGAAGGAAATGATAAGAATGAATAAAAAGGAACAAAGAAAAGGAAAATTCAGGTAACAATTTCATTACATACCTTATACTGTTTTCGGTGTCATGACTACAAATTGTTCTTATAAAGAAATCTGCAGTCCATAATTAGTAATAGATCAAAATATTAATTGTATTATAATCTGAATAATTATGTCATATGTTAATAATATATATTTTCATTCAATTTATTGAACATCTCTTTCAATCATATATTATATTATTGATACATACATGTTTGTTTATATTTAATTAGTATGATATAATGTTCATTAGATTTACTAATCTATCTATATATTACACTATCAAGATGTATCAACATATATTTACTTCTAATATCTATAGATACCATATCATCTAGTCTATATCTATAGTCTATATCACCTAGTATATATGTAATATATCCCACCCCACCCCACCTCCATTATCCACAATGACATGCTAACCCCTACCCTCTATTATCTACAGTGATATGCTAAACCCCTACCCCATTACCTCCAGAGACATCATAACATCCCCCCACCCCATTACTTACAGTGAAATGCTATCACCCCCTATTATGTATAGATAGCTAACGCCCCCCCCCACCCCCCTATCATCGACAGAGACATGCAAACAATGCAATACGACCCTACATCTGAAGATCACAAGAAGTTCGAACTGGAGTCAGAGGATGATGAAGAAGACAACAAGAGAATTCCTCGCAAACTTACGTTTATATCTGTATGCGTAACTCTGTGAATCTTATACAATATATATTAATATAATATATATATATATTAAATTATTTATATTATATTACATAATATGTAATAATATGGGATGGGCAACAACAACAGAAAATAGTCATATTATTTTGAAGCCCTTTAGAAGAAAATATTATATAAATATCATTATAATTTAACAGAAAAAAATTATAATTTTTCTAATAAATATTATTATTATATATATATTAATATAGTGATTATAGTATACCACTATTACCACCACTACCACCACCACCACCACTACCACTACAACGTCGCAGTAAGACAATGCCCATGGATGACAACGCAGGCAAACAGAAAGCTAAGGAGACCCAGGCGGAGAGGATACCCGGACAGTTCATTAACGTCGACAGTTCACTGAAGGTAGGTCACCTCGCTATAGTGTTAGGCTGCTGTCACATCACGATATCGGCCTGATCTTTATATCCAGATATCGGCAGCTTCATATTATTCATTTAAAGACATTTACTAGATCGGGTAGAATAAAGATTTAAAATTTGATAATATGTAATTTATATATATATGCACGCATAAGGTTATTATAGCCATTCATACCTAAACTCCCCGATATTGATGTTCAGCGATACCAGGCTTTATTCTTTAGTATGAAAGCAGCCTAAGGTTGTGATGTTAGCAGAGATTAGCCGGTTACATATCATCACTAGCCCATCTCATCAATAACATACTCAGTGAGCAGGACTATAATTCAGTTCTTTTTAAACAGTAATCTGATCGTATTATCCATACTGTGATGTCACGGGGGAATAGTTAACCCCCCTCCCCCCATCCTAGCCTGGTGATAGCAGCGATAATTAGTTAATCCCTAACACCACCATCATCTAGTCCCCCCTGTATAGGATAGTCATAATTAACTGTGAAACCAACGACCTTCATTTCATCAAACAGCTCTATATCAGCATTGACCAGTAGTATGTGGTAATTAGCTGTTAACGAGCTCATTATTAACTACTAATTACCGCTAATTACCTACTACTTACTGCTTAGTAATCATATACACACTGATGAAGCCTTTGATTATGTATATATTTATAGTATGAACTTTATAATGTATGTGCAATTTTATTTATTATATAATTTTGAATAAGTATCACTATACACATTGAATATCTAATAAATATCGATATTATTAATTAGTGTATGAGAATATTAATAGAATATGTTATATAACTAAGTACAGGACTATTCTTATCTATATATCCTGTATTCGTACATTTCTGTACTCTCTTTTTAGTAGTGTATTTAATTATATTTCAAAATGTTTTAGATGTCTGTCATATGTTAATTAGGAGACAGAGACATTGTGATACATAATTAATGTTATGTTACATTATCAAGTGATACATTAATATTTAAA
Source organism: Osedax fenrisi (assembly GCA_964019155.1). Classification (NCBI taxonomy): domain Eukaryota; kingdom Metazoa; phylum Annelida; class Polychaeta; order Sabellida; family Siboglinidae; genus Osedax; species Osedax fenrisi. The sequence continues at coordinate 28,335,430 of OZ025241.1, read as the reverse complement.
CTTTATAAATGTATTATTAATATTATTTTTTTTTAAATAGTATTTATTTATAAATAGGTAATATTTTATTTAATAACTTAGTATTTAATCTTCCGATTCCTCTTTAATCTCTGACCTATCTCTATCACTAATATCTCTTACCTCTCTCTACCCCTAACATCTCTGACCTATCTCTACCCCTAACATCTCTGACCTCTCTATACCCCTAACCTCTCTTACCTCTCTTACCTCTTTCTACCCCTAACATCTATTACTCTATCATGTAGACCATACTGAAGACAAACGAAGGCTTTTCTTTTGATTTCAGTGCAGATAACATCGAAGTGATCAAGCCCAAGACCACTAAAGAAAAGCCAGGTTTCGTACGTTACTCCATTGTATTATTAAAAAGCATGTGGGTTATTTAAAATAAGCTATAATTATAAGTAATCTAAGTACCTCTATAATTCTAATTAATATACCTATACTATTTATACTATTGTTTATGTATTTAATAGCGTGAGACTCCTTAAATAATACTATATCTATCGGGTGTGTTAACAATATTATAATGACAATAGGAGATGTTTAATTCTTGTCTTCGATTTATATATATCGATGATATAGATCTTAGAGAACCTAAAAGTGCATTTCTGCTGTTGATATTTAACCAGAGCCACTTCTTATTTTATATATCACATATCGTATACCTGTTAGCAATGCAATCTGAACAAAAAATCATTAGGGCCTGCAAAAAATATTAATATTTACATGGTTATTTATGATTAATTGTTTACTAAAAGTATTATAAATTCTGAAATAAATAAGAGAATGACTAAATTGGTGTATTTCTTATTAAATATATTTAGATTTATTTATATATTTTAAGTTATTGAATTATATGATAATTATAAGATGATGAGAATTAGACCTATAGTACAATAACTTTAAAATTAAAAAATTTCCAGTTGCTAAGCTTCACTTTTAGGTCATACTTAATATAGTATGAGCTATTTATTATGATTAAGATCTAAAAGTTTTATTTAAATTTATCAAATATTATGGAGCTTTAAAGATTCAAAATTAAGTTTTTAAAAAAAGAGTAGTAATAACAGTTTTTAAAATAAAATCATAATTATTTTACTATCATTTTAATCTTTATTTGTATACAGTTGTATTTATAAATGCTTATTTATAATTACATTTATGCAATAAGCCCAATATTATTTTAAAAATATTATATTAATTTTACTGATTTTTTACAATATAATTTGTAATAAAAAAATTTATAATTTCAAAAATCATATGTTTCACTGGCCCTTAATGGAAATCTAAAATGAATTGACATGTAATTTACCTATAATATACATAAGTTTTACATGTGTGGGGTTTAGGACTGCAAACTGTGCAACTATAAAGCAATCAGCTGTCCATATTATATAAACAATACTATGTATACTATATTATATATATATATATATATATCCTATATATTGTATCACCAGCAATGAAAACTGAAGAGAAATCGATGTCGAACGACTTGCTGAGTTGGAAGACTAAGTTCAGCGACGAGAGCAGTGATGATGAGGAGGCTGAGAAGGACACGGAGAAGGACACGGCTAAAGATGAAATCAGCATCGAGTGGTTTACATTTTAATCTTTAACCTCCAAAGTTCTCCACATCCCTACGTCTCTTTATTATAATACGATATGTTAATGTAGTCATCAAAATTTAAATCATATTTATGATAATATATATATATATATATATATATAGAATCGAATAGAACAATTTATTGATGTTTTATAAGTTAATTTTTCTTTATAATTTTCTTCATTCTTTAGTTTATAAGCATTCTCAAAAGTAATTAATTTAGGAATCGAGCATTCTCTCTGTGTCGATACCAAAGAAATATACATACACGTGTGTGTATCTTGAATAATATAATTGTATCGCTGACTTATTATCATACATCATACAGTGTGAAATCGGACAACAGTGAAATAGTATTCAAAGACACCTACTTCTTCTCAGAGAACGACGCCAGATTCGAAGGTAGATTCTCGCTAGCTAGCTAACGTAACATACTTTAGAATAGGAGTTAACAATGTGTTAATCAGTTAATATTGTAAACATGAATGGCAGATTATTCAGCAGATACTATATATATATAGATAATTGAGAGTTCAATACACACAAAATGACACGAAACAATAATTTAATAATAAGTAATAAATTAAACAAAGAATGATGGTTTACACATGCCACATATATGTATTAAATATAGATATAATAGCAAGTAGATAATGAGAGTGTGTATTTGTGGAACACCTACAGGTACAGAAATACAACCACTCTTATATAGATATGCACACACAAACACAAACACATAGATACACACACACCTAAGTGTTCAGTAGTACGCTCATACATTAACCCTGATATGATTGACAGCTGGCAGTCATTGGCTGTGTAGAAGCCTACCTAAGGGTGTAATAAGAAGCTGCTGGAAAATTAAGAGGGAAGAACTTATCGAGGTTTTCACCCTACACAATACTCCTATAGATATTATATATATATATATATATATATATATTATCATTAATATGTATGTATTCTATTGGAATTATATATATATATATAATCATATAATTTAAATCAATAAAAAAAAATTTAATTATCTAAATTTATTATTACTTAACTTTGCTATTTCTTTATATATTAAATCAATATTTGGTTCATTAAAATGGGAATATGTTACAATATTATGTTAATATATTATCTACTATACTACTAAAGATTTTTTAAGGAAAGTATAACACTTGCGCGAAATTGTGTAATTCAATTTTGTACCCAAAACATGAACACCTATATAAGTTGCATTTTCTGATGAATGTGTTATTTTTAATGTAAATTCGTATACAAATATGCACTTAGAAATGAAAAAGACGAGCTTTGAATTATTATTTATAAGACGGAACTAAGTGTTCATTACTAATATCAGGGCTGTTCTATTTTTTTTTGGTGTTTTGATCATAAAAATCATGTTTTTTTTTATTTTTGTATATAAAATTATTGATAAATATATTAATTTCAATATTATATCATTTAAAATTAGTATCAATTTTAATAATAATATATATTATGTATATTATATAAATTATACAATGTATAATTTCAAAAAATATAATAATATTAATAACTATTTACTTAAAAAAATAAAATTGTTGATAAATATATTAATTTCAATACCATATCATTTAATATTAGTTTCAATATTATTAATAATATTATAGACTATATTATATAAAGTATGCCATGTATAATATCAAAAAATATAAAAAAATAACAATTTACTAACAAAAATAATATCAATTATGGTGATATTTTATATGAAATTTATTCATATTTTATTGAAATAGATCAAAGAATTAGTTATAAATTGTATATTATATTATAATTACAAATTACACTAGTATAATGTTTAGAATATATTTATATTTATTATAATGTATGTATTACTATATTATAGCAAATTCTCAGTCATAACTCATAAGTCATAAACTAACATGAAAAATGAAAATGTAGTATATATTTTAAATTATATATAAATTAGTTGTTAATATAATTTTAAATTATATAAGTCAGGGTTGTTGGTTTTTATAGTTTAAAAAAAAAATCAAATAAACCAAATCAAAAATCAACAAATATTATTAATAATATTATAGATTAGTGTATTATATAAATGTATTCATTTAATAAACAAGTCTGGCCGTAAGAAAAATATAATTTAGATAGAATTTAGAGAATCCTTGTATAAATTATACTATAATACTTTTTAATATAATATAATACTTCTCAAAATCTTTGATACTACTATTATATATAACTATACTACTATAATATACTATTCCATAGTATACCATAATATACTATTATAGGAATATACTTTTATAGGAATATACTACTATAGTATACTATACCTCTATATGCTATACTACAGGACTATCATCTAAGAAGGAAGAGAGCCCTAAGGAAGACTAAAAGTATGAAGAATTCAAAAAGAAAAATATTCAGATAGTAATGTAATAATGTATTAATTAATTAAGTAATGGAATTATCAAAATACTTAACTTATTTATGTACAACTAGATTGAAGTATAAAATGTTGAATTTTATAATAAAATATTAAAATACATTATATTGTAATTCATTTTTATAAAACATATTCTATTAAATATATATATATATAGTATTATTATATATAAACATGTTATATACATTAATTCCATATGTTTATACTTGATAAATTCTAAATAAGTGGGTTCTCTCTCTAATTCAGTAAGCAGGAATACAACTAAGTCAGTAGTTAGGAGTTGTCATGAAAGCGATAAGTTCATGATCAGTAGTGTTTGGTGAATAGAGAGAAGGTGTATTCTATATCGAAGGTATGCGTTAGGTGCCTATACACTATATCATATTAAAGGTGATGTTAGGATTTATAATAATAATAATGTATTAAATAATTTAGAAATAATTAATTGATTTCCATACAAAGGTGATGATGTCCCATACGATATATTAACTTGGTCATCATGATTATATATATATATATATAACACAATAGTAACTATTAAAAAATAACAAAATAAAATTTAAATCCTATTTAATAGTCACTCTTAATAAATACCTTTAAATAGTAAATATTACTTGATTAAAAATGTTAAATTGTGTTTCTCAGACTAAAATGGTAAGTATTATAAAATGGTAAAAAAATATCTAATTATGTTAATACATATTAATATTAAATACATTTATATGTGAATAGTAATAAAAAAAATATAATCGAGTAAAGTTAAGTAAAATTAAAAAATATTTAATATAAATATATTCTAAATTTAATGTAAATAATACATTATAAAAACGTAATCGATCAATACATATATATTTAATAGTAAAAATATAATATATAATTTTACATATAATTAATTGAAATAGATAAAATAAAATTATAAGATACTTTTTATATCATTATTAGATTAATTACATTCATTAAGATACAATTGAATGTAAATATACGTATCATCTTAATATAAAGGTTATGTCCTAGTTGATGTGCCTACTAGTTTCGTGTTTATTATCATCATTCTCTCTATCACTCGATACACACATTATTAAGGATACACCCAACATTCTCGAGTTTACAAGAAAATAAAGGGAATGGCTATATTTTAAAGGGTATCATCTTTTTATTTTTGTACTCTATTAGTTTTTATATATATACTACTTAGTTATATTGATTTGATTATTTTAAAGTGTATATATTTGTTAACTCATATATATATATACATTTTTAAAGAAAATAATCTTTTTCCTGCTCTATGTTTAATTTAAAATATATCAGTATATATTTTTAAAATACAAATTGAAATTATTTATTATAACTATATATATATATATATATATACAATTGTAACTAAATATATCCATTATTGTAAAAGTTATACATTATGGTGCATATACCATAAGTGTGGTTATTTATAAAAATTCTGTAAATTGACTAAAGTTAATGTTATTTAAAATTTAATTACATATTTATTTTGTATTCTACTTTCTAATTATATTTTATATATTCGTATTCTTTTTAATTATTTAATTAATATATAATAAAGTATAATGAATAAATGGATACACATAATATAATATATTTATATTATATGTTTTACAATTATAATTTATTTTAATTTTTTTTATGTTGATATACATTTTATTTTATGAATTATGAATATTTTTATTTCCTGAATATTAAATTAATAGACGGAAGGATATACAGAATCTATGAGTAGCTTATATTAATAAAATCCTTATAATGAAAATATAAAATAGTGATAATATAATAATAATAATATTAAATATTTATGATATAATTATAATAAAGGGATATCCCACTACAAGATTTTCCGTAGAAATCATTGTAAAGATAAAATATATACTTGTAGTGGAATACCCCCTTAAAATAAGAAAATATAATAATATTAACGATCTAATACAAGAATATTTATGTCAAATATATACAATAATAATACTGTGCATTATAATACTATTTATAACATACAAATAATAATTATTATATTATAAAAGCGAGTAATTTTTACAGAGAGATTACATGATATTAAATACTTAATTTTGTACACAAATGTTAAGTGTAACTAGACTATATGTATATTGATAGATTATTCCAGCAAATGGACCCATCATAGGTATATTCAATGTGTTTGTGTTGGTATTAAGTTAATACTATTAATAGTATATAACTATTAATAGTATATAAACATAGAATAATATATAATTTAATTCCCATGAAATAGCATTTTCACAATCTCACAAACTTATTTGTTAATTAGTGTATTTCTACGTATTAATATGGGTGACAATTTTTAATAATACAACATATTTGTTATATATATAGACGGAAAATAATAATAATAAAAAAATGTATTAATAATTTATATAAAAGATAATAAAGATTTGTATTTTAGTTAAATATGTTCTATAGCATATTTCGTAATAGGCTTAACTTTAAATCGGATATAAGTTATACTTAATAAATAATATATATATATTTCAAAAATGATATGTGGCCCTTAGGTCTAAGCTTATACTAGTATTCTTAAATATATGTCAACTTTTTGATATAATTCATAAATCTCAATCATAACGTTTTAATGTCGGATATACTTATTTATTATTTGAAATAATTTATTTCCAATGTAAAGAGCGTGGAATTTATTATTTTTTAATTTTTAATATATAATTTTAAATTAATCCATCTATTATGTATGTATATGACTTTGACAATAATAGCCTCAAAAGTTACATACAAAATATCACTCTACATACGTATCCATTGGCCAATCAAATGAGACTTCATCATATCCGATCATAGATATTGAGTGAGTTGACCTCACTCTAATGTCTATGTATCCGATTAATAGCGTTGGGCATTGCTGGGTTAGAGTTACTAACTATCATTGGAATCTCTTACGCTTTTTGTTGCCACCAGATGGGGTCCTACATTTATCTCTACGATCTCTACTGATATCTATTAATGTTGCGCGATTCATTATTATAATTAACTATAGATTAACAAACGATAATTATATTATTATATTATTAATTATAATGATATGTACATTGATTAATAGTTGTTGAATACGATACGTTATAAATCATATACCCATGGCACAATACCATATATTGTATTAGCCACTGGCAACAAGATAATAATTATTATGAATTACAAAATGAGGTTCTTTATAGTAATAAAATAACATTTTATTATTTACAGTATAATAAATATTATTAATAAATAACTAAAATATATATACACACTATATATTATATACAGTTGATTATTATAAATGAGTTAAATGAACTATATATAGGAAAATATAAATTCTGTAAAATGGTGACAACGTGGCAATAATAGTTATTTTGTTCTCCGAATAATTATAAACAAATAAAATTCACATATAAAGTAAATACAACTAATATATATATATATACAGTATATAGTATATACCATATATACCCTACTGATGCTAACTTGTTATTACATAACACTCAACATCACATTATCCATTGATCTAAGATATATTTGTACATGTAAATTTACTTTTAAATAAATGTGAATATTATTTAATTTATATAACATTAAATCTATAATTATATCCACTACTAAAAGAAAATATACATAGCAAAACTAGTAAAAATAATAAAATATAATATAAATTATTAAAATAAATATTTAATTAAAAATGTTAATTTTAAATGTGATTTTTTTATAATTTTAATTGTATTTTTATTAATTATAACATTAGTTTAAATCATAATAATTGTTCTAGTTCTAGATTGTACTCACATAATATATATTAAATATTATATAATTAAAAAAGATATAATTATAAATGATTTTATAATATTCAACTATCATATAAAATAAAATAATTTAATATGTTTTTAAATTATAAAAAAATTCCCAAATTATTTTAATTATTTCTATTTAAAAAAAATAATATCAAAATTATTGAATAGAATACAATCCTAAAAATGTTACTCTGAATAAATTAACTATTTAACTATTTAACTAGACTTTATATTTTATTGTCTAAACTATAATTATAGTTAATTATTAATAATCATATTAATATTATTATCTAATAACATTAGACTAGTATTTCTGTATTTTTTATTTATATTGTGATTATAGTATACTATAGACTATAGTATAATTATGATATTATCTAGGTCATGTAAAATGCACACATTGTGCATTGATCCATTCTATAGAGTATACTATAGACTATAGTATACTAAAATACTAAATATCATAATTATTAAATATAGTTAATAATGGATATATATGTAAGAGTAATAATATTATATTATTAATATATATATATAGTATATATTATTATAGTTTATAGTATACCTACATATATATATATGACTATATTTGTCATAGAATGAACCTGTGGATAATGAAGGTGAACCTACTCGTATTGTTCTCAGTAAACCTGCCACTGTTACACTTACACATAGGCTATTATGTGTTTAATACTAATGTAGTACTACTATAGTATAGTATACTAACCAAGTCACGTGATATATATATATGATTGATAGTTAGGGGCACTGTAACAGGGGGGTAGGGGGATATAGGGGAAAGTCCCCGATTACCGACCACTAAATGATTATTTGTAATAACTTATTCAATATTAAATATATTTATTTGAAATTTTGTAAATAGGGTAATATTATGGTAATGAATAATGTGGCTATTTTAAATTTTTGATATAATTATATTTACAAGAATAAACAGGGGGGTCGGTAATCGGATACATGTTCCTAATACCGACCCCCTTCCCCTATTACCGACCCCGTAAAATAATCGTGGTATACATACTTTTAGTATTATAATATCCAATCAACATAGTAGATATTAATAAATATAATTAATTATAACATGCACGCAATTATTTTTTATTGAATTTATGTTTTAATAGTAATATTAAATTTAAATTTAAACTTTATAGTAATTATATTAAAATAGTATATATTATTATTTAATATTTAGTTATTAAACAGTATGTAAATAATATAATGGAATCATGAATCATTAATCTATATCAATGATAAACAAACAACTTATGACATATTTTAAAGTAAAATACTGATCTATTTTGATTGAATATTATAAATCACATGGGGGTCGGTATTATGGTAATTTAGGGGGTCGGTATTAGGAAAATCATATGGGTTGCTATAATTAAGATATTTTGGTTAATAGTTATTCAAATTGAATTATTTTTATAATAATTATAAACATTTTATTGATCTACAATATTATGTGCAGTATTAAGTTTTTTTTTAATTAATAAAGTATTTACAATGATTTAAAAAGAGTTTTTATTCAAATATTTAAAAAGTAAAAACGGAATATTACATTTTATCAAATAACAATTGTAGGATTAAATATTTGTTAAAACAAAATACTTATTCATATGTATCATTAAATTACTAACAGTTCGTGTATATATTATTTTTTGATATCTCTTATAGTTACTGAGATACGAGAGGGGGTCGGTATTAGGAGGGGGTCGGTAATCGGGGACTTTCCCCTACCCTCCCCCACTTTAAAATAAAGGGGGACCTTCTATGTATTGGTCCCCCCACCCCATTTTTACCACAACATTTATTTTGATTGGTTGATCCCACCTACATACAAAATCGTCCCAGCGCCCCTACTGATAGAACATCGATGTAGACTTAGATCTATATATATAATTAGGTATCTTATTATATATCTGTGGCTGGAAGTAATAATGTATTTGTTGAAATATACTCGTATCTACCTTTAAAAACTCAATGTCGATAAATATGTTTTTACTAGTTATTACTAGGTTATTACCTATTAAGTTTCTGAGTGATATACTTTGACCTAAAGATTTATATATATATATATATATATATATATATATATATATATATAATATATATTATATATATTATATATATATATATATAATCCATGTCATTTATTATTACTTAAATCTTGGAACAGTAACATATTAAACAGAGAATACAGAGTTATTGATATGTGGTTAATAGCTATAAAGCTAGGTTTATCTAGTATACTAACGCTATAGCGTTTAATAGATTTCTTACGCTAATAAAAACTACCATAGCAATACAACTTATTACTAATAGGGAATAACTATAACCTAATAACGGGGACATTACCGGACATGATAATTTTAGTAGGAGATCAACTTCGAATGTTATCATTGATGATCATTTTAAAATTCAATTGTAGGACTACAATACCTAACAGTGCACTATGTATTTAATAGATTATTAAATAGTGATTATAATTAGTAGGTAGGTTACATACCTAGTTTGTTTTGTCCTTTTTTTGTTTTATGTATTCAATATTACGATAGCGTTGTATGTTCAAAAAAAACAGTAGGTATAAATTATGAATTATAAAAATAAATGTAGGGTAAAGTAACAGAATACGGACTCTCGGTATACAAGAAACCATAAATCCTATATGATGTTATTCATAATTATATAAATAGTCTAGTATTTTTTATTTTTTAGTTATTCAAAATAGTGCTGATATCAAATAAACTGATTTTGTATTACGTTTATAAATTTATGGAAAGAAATGTCAACTTAAAACCTAGATTTTAAGCTTAGAAGCTTCTCAAGAATATATAAATGTATAATCCTACCGATATAAAATATAATAATATATTATTTAAAATTAAAGCAGTATATAATTTCTATATTTGTTATCAAATATTAATTAAGTTATAAGTATATACATATAAATGTCATATAAATCCATAATATGAACAGTGTCCGTCGGACACTCTAGAATCTATAGACTCTATAGAGTCTAGATGTCTTCGGGATCTTTTAATACGGTAACCCTATAACCAATCAGCGCGAGGTGTTTGACCTATTCTGAATTTCATAAAAATCGCCTGTGTTATAATAGTAATGCAACCAATGAATCTAAATCTAAAAATATTATTATTTAGATACTTAACTTATATTATTAATAAATAAAATAATAAAAATTAATAAATTAATTATTAATTAAATTAGAATAAATTAGAATAACATTAATTATAAATAATGTAACTGTAATTTTCCTGATTGATTATTAATTCATTAATAATATATAGTTTATATAGTGGTATATTGGGTGTCAGTATTATAACACAGGGTGTCCGTATTCGGACATGGGTACCGAATACGGACACCCCCGTTATCTATGGAATTAAAATATTAAATAACATTTTAAAATCACAATAATATCTATAATCATAAAATATTAATATATTGACATTTTTGAATACAAATAATGAGTCATAAAATGTTAAGACCATTTATTGTTAAAGTGTCCATATTAGGTTACCCTATCGGTATTGGTCTCACAAATATTTGCTGGGTATATATATATACATATGTATATATGGAATATACAAAAATAATCGTCATCATATATGCATAATCTCGGTAATATAGATTTATAAGTTATGGCGATTGATTGTAATCGATTAATCAATATCGATTAGAATATATAACAAACAACCTATAAATGTCAAATAACTACTTTTAATGACGCATTTGTACACGCTCCTCTTTATTTGATGTGTTCATATAACAATACATTTGTACTACGAATCTAATAAATCTTATATACTATAGTATATATACATATGTATGTGGGTATGATATATGTTATAGGCGTCAGTAGTTACTCGAGCGTGACGGAATATATCACTTATACGTGCTACATATACATATATATGTATACATCCACCTACACACCTATACAGTAGTAGTAGTAGCATTATATAAGTTTAACTCTACGGTCATTAGCTGTATTCCATTGTGTACAACAGGGATAACAATGTCCCATTACGTAATACTCTGTGCGTTGGTATCGATGTGGATCGCTACGATAGCTGCATGTTAGTACAAGGACAATATAGATGTGTATGTGTGTATGTGTGTGTGTGTGTGTGTATGTGGGTATGTTCACATGTGTTGATACCTAACCGTATTGCCGACGTATGATAATGAATTTCTCACTACCATGTACATTGTACATTGTACATTGTACAGTGGGAGAGACTGGGTTGGTAGCTTATATAGTTCCCTTCATAGAAAAGTGCCAGCCATCTCGGAATAACTCCTCTTATTCACATTATATTTACTTTACTATTGTGCAGTATAGTATATAGTAGTGTAATACCTATAACTATACTATAGTATAGTATTGTGCCAATACATTTCTTTATAATATGTATTATATATATATATATCAATATATTTACAAATGAAATATATTTGATAAATATACATAATATATATATATATATATATATATATATATATATTCATAAAAGTAATATGTGATAATATAAATAATACTATAGGCATAACTACAACAATATAGTCGTCAATAGTAGGTTCTAGATAGTTATAGATAGGTGTAGGTATTAAGGAACAAACCACAGTGAACGTCACACCGAAACATGAAGTAATATGTATACTTGTATGTAATTAAACATATTTCGTGATCAAACAAATACTTCCTATACACAAAGTTAGGTACATTCTCCTGACCACTACTACGTTATGATATAGTAGTTAAGTATATGATACCGATGATGATGATATGATAATGATAATGATGATGATTATGATTCTACAAATATTAAATAAATAAAATAAAAATATGATTACATGTATTAAAACAAATAAAACATAAATTTAAATGTAATATGGTATGACACTTCGCTACATCTTAAAGCCAAAATTCAATTAATGCAATCTCTTGTGAATTCAATATTCTTATATGCATGCGAAACTTGGACACTAAGTAAAGATCTGCAAAAACGAATACGTGCTCTAGAGATGAGATGCCTTCGGAGATTACTAAATATTAACTATAAAGATAGAGTCACGAACGTGGAAGTTAGAAGACGGGTAACATGTCAAATCGGCCCACACTCAGAACTATTAGCAAAGGTTATTGAAAAGAAACTCAAATGGTTCGGTCACGTTATTAGGTCTGACACAATATCAAAAACAATTCTGCAAGGAACTGTTGACGGTATAAGAAGAAGAGGACGACCGAAGTTACAATGGCAAGACAATGTTGTCGAATGGACTGGCATGGATATTGTAAAAGAAATGAGAGCGACGATGAGCAGAGAAGGATTGAGAAAAGTTATATGGAATTCAACGGCGCCCCTACGGCATCCAAATGCTATGGGATAGGTTAAAGGTTAAAAAAAACATATGCACCATGTATACACCTATAGGTGCTACTATATTCCTACTTTACACATATATACTTATACTTATAATTATACTTATACGTATATCTATGTTTGTTTATAAACGTAGTGGATAGCATAAGTATATATGCTTGTACATTAGAATTACACGTATAGTAGGTGTACCTCCAGTATATTATAATCATCATCATTACCAACATAATCATCATCACTATCATTATCATCATCATCATCACCAACATAGTCATCATCACTATCATTATAATCATCATCATTACCAACATAATCATCATCACTATCATTATCATCATCATCATCACCAACATAATCATCATCATCATCATCACCAACATAATCATCATCACTATCATTATAATCATCATCATCACCAACATAATCATCATCACTATCATTATCATCATCATCATCACCAACATCATCATCATCACTATCATTATCATCATCATCATCACCAACATAATCATCATCACTATCATTATAATCATCATCATCACCAACATAATCATCATCACTATCATTATCATCATCATCATCACCAACATCATCATCATCACTATCATTATCATCATCATCATCACCAACATAATCATCATCACTATCATTATCATCATCATCATCACCAACATAATCATCTTCACTATCATTATCATCATCATCATCACCAACATAGTCATTATCACTATCATTATCATCATCATCATCACCAACATAATCATCATCACTATCATTATCATCATCATCATTACCAACATCATCATCATCACTATCATCATCATCATCATCATCATCATCATCATCACCGCTACAGCCAGTATTCACTGTATATATATATATATATATAGTATATAGTATATATACAGTTAGATCATTCGAGAATAATTAACAAACATTAATCAGCATCAATACAAACCTAATACAACATATATATATATTGCTAATTAGTAAATCAACTGCCAGAGAGTTAATCTATTCATACACCTATATATATATATATATGTATATATATATATATATCATAATCAAGTGTATATGTCCTCGGGTAGTGTGTGCTTATGTAGCTGATATAGAACAAAGAGAAACTTGAGATACAGAGAATGTTCCCAATACATCATTCTATTGTGTGTGTATAACACGTGTTGGGTACCCATGTAGTAGTAAGTGATGTGAATTCACGCATGCGTTAGATTATTATACATTGTCACACACACACAATGTCACACATATAATGTTACACACACAATGTCACACATATAATGTTACACATATAATGTTACACATATAATGTTACACATATAATGTTACACATATAATGTTACACACACAATGTCACACATATAATGTTACACATATAATGTTACACATATAATGTTACACATATAATGTTACACATATAATGTTACACATATAATGTTACACACACAATGTCGCACATATAATGTTACACATATAATGTTACACATATAATGTTACACATATAATGTTACACATATAATGTTACACATATGTCACACATATAATGTTGCCTACGAATATGTTGCACTCTGTAGTTTAGGTTGTTTACTGTATATGCACACAAATATACACCATCGATATAAAGAAAGTGGATAAGCAATTGACGCACGCAATGCATGTAAAAGATAGACACGTGAATGACACTTTTATCGATAAATTAACAAAATGGTATCAGTGATTTTGATTGGATATTAGTCATATTATATATGATTAATATTAAAACAGTAGTATTTTCGTCGAAATAGATTAAAGTGACTTCATATCAATGGATTTAAATTATAAATATCAATAAAATCAATAAAATAGTATTATATCTTCAATTTAAATACACAAAATTTCGAGGAATGTTGATATTATGTATTTTAAATATATAATTTTATTTTTAGTATAGATAGTACATTAAAATTGGTAGTGATTATCAATATATATATGATAAATACATATTATTATAAATAAAAAGTAGTGGGCCAGATAGTGGGTTTCGACTGCAACGCTCGTAGTGGATAGTGCCATACACTTCAATTGTTTATCCACTTTCTTTATATCGATGATATACACACACACATACGCATACAAACACACACACAACTACACACACATATTCATACCATCGATATAAAGAAAGTGGATAAGCAATTGAATGTAGTGTATGGCACTATCCGCTACGAGCGCTGCAGTCGAAACCCACTATCTGGCCCACTACTTTTTATTTATAATAATATGTATTTATCATATATATATTGATAATCACTACCAATTTTAATATACTATCGATACTAAAAATAAAATTATATATTTAAAATACATAATATCAACATTCCTCGTAATTTTGTGTATTTAAATTGAAGTTATAATACTATTTTATTGATTTTATTGATATTTATAATTTAAATCCATTGATATAGATAGAAGTCACTTTAATCTATTTCGACGAAAAGACTACT
Organism: Osedax fenrisi; assembly: GCA_964019155.1. NCBI lineage: Eukaryota > Metazoa > Annelida > Polychaeta > Sabellida > Siboglinidae > Osedax > Osedax fenrisi. The sequence continues at coordinate 28,319,591 of OZ025241.1, read as the reverse complement.
GTTTCAATATTTGACATATATAATATGACTAATATCCAATCAAAATCACTGATACCATTTTGTTAATTTATCGATAAAAGTGTCATTCACGTGTCTATCTTTTACATGCATTGCGTGCGTCAATTGCTTATCCACTTTATTTATATCGATGATTCATACATACACAAACACACACGCACACAAACACACATACACACATACAAACACACATATGCATACACAAACATACGCATACACCTATGGGTGATACTCTCTACTGTAGTATCTAGCTTTGGTATTTTATAGATGACATACATGTTATACCAAAAGCAAACTAAAGCATCCGTATATATACAATATATATTGTCCTCGCATTCTTGTGTTACTCTGTGTTTATATAATATACAGTACCTATATACATACTATACATTACTACTACAATTATGTATATGTGTGTAAAGTATATCGATTGTATATATATATATATATATATATATATATATATATATATGAATACATCAATTACAACACAGAATTACACTTAATATAAGATTAATAATCTTTATTCGCAATCTTTATTTATCAAAATCATTCTGAATTTAAATAATGTACATATTATACATGTAGGAGTGCATGATAGAGTGTATATCTGATAACTCGTTAACCCTGTATATATATACCACTATAGTGAATATATTGTATATCAACCATATCGTTATAGCGACAATATATATATATATATATATATATATATATATAAAGATAGCTATATGAATATATATTTTGTAATACAATTTGTAACATTAATAACGCCCATATTTAACACAATAGTTCAGTGAACTTTAATGTTTTCATTTTGTGTTTACAATTATTTAAACATCAACCTATAGGTATATGACTACTATTTGATTTGATAATAATCTATAACTATGAAATACTAATCGATTAAATAAATCGATGTATATATATAAATACTATATTTATGGAATTTAGTTACTTAATTTATATATATAGTATTACGTAACAATCAGTGAACAATACAGTATCAGCTGTGATTACAATACTATAGTATGTGTACACTGTATACGGTACTGTACGCATACTATAGTATTGTAATCACAGCTGATACTACAGTGCTGATACTACAGTGTTCAGTGTAAAGTATGATTACACTATAGTGTGTACAATATCATCACTACTATATTAGTGAAACATCACAATATACTTCAGCGTCATTACCACCATCACTATAGCATAACCACCACCACCACTATAGTATCACCACCACCCCCACCACCACCACCACCATGCACCTTATTACCACTATCATCACATTTAGATACGTCTCAGCTTTACACAACGAAACTCTACTACAACAAAGACTCCACACTGCGATGTCATAACGGTGACGTCATAGTGTTGCGTCATCTATCGAGGAGAGGTTACGTAACGCCTGCGCATGCGTTGTAGAGTAAACAAGTACACACGTGGTATATGTGCATATTAATATATCTATCTATGCTGATTGATAACATATATAGTTTATGATTATTTTATATTGAACAAATATAAATATATGATGATGATGATTTTATTTAAACACTAATTCAATTATACAATTCTTATAGGTGCGACAATAATATATAAAAAATAATAAATAAATGTAATAATAAGTACATACAACGTGTACAACGTTGCAAAAACGTATATATATATATATATATTTGAAGTTTAGATATCATGGAAAAGGATGTATTTCTTTAGTTTATATTTGAATATGTATAATATACATTATATATATATATACACTTATTAACTTGTATATCGTATACTATTGAACTAACTATACTAGCCTACGTATGTATTGTATACTAATGCGATATTAACCACGTGACGTGGGTATGACGTAACGCTCTCTCTCGATGACTCACCTCTAGCAGATGAACTACAGAGACTGACTAACGCCTGCACCAAGTCCGCGCAAGAGGATGTTTACGTTTACGCCGGATGTCACCTGACCACTTCCTGCGCGGTCAGTCTGCCTTCGGACTGCCGGACACAACAAGTGGACGTTCACTACGCATGCGTGAACAGTTAGTCTCGCTAGAGCATGCGCGTGGGTATCGTTAGCCGAGTAGCGAGTATCAAGGTCACCGTGACCTTGCTTGTATACTAGAATATAGGTGTATGTTTATATATTAACCTCCTAGGTAGGTCAACAGGACAAAGAATAAGCACGCGTATATATGGATTAGGTGTATATATATATATATATATATATATATATATATATATATATATATATATATATATATATATATATATATATACATATATATATGTATATATATATATATATATATATAAAGTGCTGGACACCATCTGTGAAATTAAAATAGGTCTAACATAATATTTACAAGTGTTCTATATTATTGTGTATACAAATAACCAGTTTACTGATTATACCGTTTGTACTCTTTACAATTTGGATACCCTAATATGGAACTGATTTAGATGGGACATTATAAACATTTAAACGGTTAATAAAAACTTAATATAAGTTTCTTGGTGGGATTTAAGGAATCGCATACTATAAATTAATAATAACAATACAAAATTATATATAATGTACAATTAAGTAAATATTAAAGTAAATATAGGAGTTATATATATATATACAATAACTTGTAAAACATAATATATCATGTAGGTATAATATATCACCTACGAATACCTCAACCTACATCAACCCTTGTTATTGTGTTTTACATTCTCCTTATAAGATATATCTGCTATTCTCTTCTGCATCTGTATTCTTTAAATACTCGATATCATCGGACCATTAGTCCCATATATCACCCTATCTACTATAATATATATATACCTACATATATGTATGTATACCTACGACATTCAACTCTTCCCCGTATAAAGAACAACATCAGCACTCCTCTATTCTCCTACTCGATAACACCAAACCTATGTTTATGCATGTACTTCGGCTATTGAATCATGCATCATCCTATGCAGAAGCCATGGCTTCTTTCGAATAATCAACTCTTTAATTCACCAAACTATAGCTTATAAGCATAATAAAGCCTATAATATATTAATTATCCAACCCTTTAGATATCACACTCCTAATATCACGCATCTCGATATCCATATTTTCTCTATCTAATACTAATATTATTCATTAATGAATATAAATTTATGTTAACTAAATATAATAAATAGTATTACATAATTACTATAGTACTTAATGCACGGTTACGTCATTTAGGTTACTGTTTGTAAAGATTGTTCTTTTTATTTATTATTTGTTATCTAATTTATTGTTCTCATTAATTACTATCTATTGTTTATTGTTATGAATACCTATCAATGGCGGACACACCCTATGCTAAGTGGCAATAAACCACATTATCATCATTAATTATATATCATAAGCAGCATAACATATAAAATAAGCGTATTTAGTTTATTACATAAACATGTACATATTTGTACATGTACATATATATATATATATATATATATATATATATATATATATATATAATTAACCCCCCCCCTGGTTAGTCATACGTGTATATACATATTACTCATAACTAAACCTGCGTATTCCTACGTAAGGTACTGACTAACTGTTTCTTAATATACATGTATGATATTTATCAATACAACTATAATTAATAATGCTATCTATATACACATGTCAAGTAAATCCAAGATACATTCTATATATAGTATAATAGATTTATTAATTGATATTTAGTAATATATTAATGTATTAGATAGATTTAACATATCATTTTTACAAATCGTCAATACAAATAGATTTAATCTCGAAGCGGATTGCACACTAAAGATTTGCGTTACATATAAGTACTTTGAAATACTATCATCTATATATCCGTATATAGAACAAACTATAGTTTGTAATATGAATGCACAGTGTGCATTGCACTATGAAATGTGTTTTTCATAACAAATTCCGAAAACAATGTTTATGTTGTTAAATGTCATTTGCATATGCCTTAATCATATGTCTTAATCATTTGATTAATAGAAATAGAACATGCCTACATTAGTACTACTCTAGTAATTGTTCATTACTAATTGACATCAATCATGTTAACTGAAGGGTGTGTTTTATTTGTCATGGTCGTGTTATTAGTATACTAATCTATAGGTGTATGTGTGTGTATGGCTGTGTGTGCGAGTGATTTATCGATAACAAACTTTGGATAATCATCCAATTCACGCGTATTATATATAATATATTAATGTGGATATAGATATAGGTGCTTTCTATGTCTTATAGTAAAATAATAAATAATAAATTCGATGATGTTTATAAATACATGATAATAGTGTTCTACCTGTAGATATAGAAAGGACATGTCCTTGGATATAGGCATTCCCACTCTAATGTACCTAATAACACGTGACATTCTCGTACGACAGGAAGCCGCGTATCCGACATATGTTCTACAGCCAGACTGCCGACATTACCTCACTATGTGACGTCACCTAATTACCCGCAGAGGTACGACAACGACATCCGGTGTTCCGTGGAACTTCCGCCCACCCGAGGGTACCGCTACAAGGTTACTGCGAGAGGTGTGACTTTAGTGTGACCTTAGTGTGACCTTGTGGTATACAACCTCGAACTTTCAAGAGGTATCACAACACGTATTGTAATGAGTCGCTTGCCATTCAGTATGTGATAAGTTAAATACATACGTGTGATTGTTAACTATAGTTAGATATACATCACTTAGTTGCTAATTATATATATTGTTATTGTTATTGTTATTGTTATTGTTATTGTTATTTGGTGGAGTCCTTTCATCCCATCCAGGAACTTAGATGAAGTTTTCACTTATAACCATATATGGCTCTAATGTCCCTTCGAAGCCGCTCTCATGTTAAGGCATCCATGGTTTTAACGAGAGCCGATCATTTATTTATACACAATTATATAAGATCACTTCTAAATAATATTTTAAGACCCATTTTATAAATTTAATTAATGGTCCGGACGAGGGTCGAACCCGTGTCCTACTGCTTGTGTGTCTTACGCCTTAGCCACTGAGCCACACAGGCAGTTAATATATATATATATATATATATATATATATTATACTTATTGGGATACGTTGACAATATATATATTAAAGGATATGTTAATATGAAAGATACATGTTAAATATATATTGTATATATTGTATATAGGTATTTATATATAGGTATATATTGTATATAGGTATACCTATAATATGCAGTATCAGACTAAACAACGTATAATAACTATACCACAATGAAATAAAGAATAATATAAAACACAGTTACCCTATATGGTAATATAGGGTAAATCTACGCCCTACGGTATACCGCATGCAACACATTATTTGATGAGAACAATTTTGAGAAACATTTAAAAATAATTCCGAATATTACATACGTGGAACCTTTTTGTGTGTAGTTATAGTATTCCATATGTGTTATATATTTATATGTATACATATGTATATAGCTAGATAGATCAAAAGTTTATTGAATTACTGGTTATATATAAAGAAAGTTATAATTATATATAAACATATAATTATATAACATATATAAACAAAATATATAAATGTGATAACAGTAAGACAAAACGACACGATACAAAAAACAATACATAAACGGAGAAGTAAAATAAAAATAAAACATTGGATTATACTAGCCGTTGAGATATACACACATATATATATATATATATAAAATTATATAATTACTAGGTGCGATGTAACAGGGGGGGCGGCGCCCGACGGGCGCCGCCCGTGTTACAACGCACCTAGTAATTATATGGAGCGGGGTTATGTCCCCTACATTAAAATATAGGGAGAACTCTCCTATGTATTGGTCCCCCCTACACTTTTACCACAACATTTATTTTAATTGGTGGGTCCCTCTACATAAAAAATAGTTCCAGCGCCCCTAATAATTACTATGAAATACCTTCACATTCGACCAAATCATAGTAGGGGTACTCGATAGCTTACAGATCACTAGTTACTATTATATATATATATATATATATATATATATATGCATACCATACCGGTACGGGTATAATATTGTATTTAATAATTGATTCATATAATAATACGCATATAAACATAACATGTATACATAATGATAATGATATATTATCTCAGATAGAATTCCTCTCGCTGAGAACTGAGATGGACAAAGATAGAAGAGGCTGCAGAGATTTTATCAACATCCGTAGTGAACATACAGTCAGTGTTACTATAGTAACGTATACTTTACATATGTATATATGTATATATTTATATATTTATATATGTATAATTAATCTTATTGTATAGTAACTAATATATATATATATATATAGTTATAGTTAAACGGTATATATATAAGTTATATGTAACTTATATCTACCTTGAACCTTTATTAAACTATATTTTAATAAAAGTTTAAATGTAGGTAAAGAATCTTTACTAAAGATACATATATTTATTACACGATAATGTAAATATTTATATAAAGTAATTCCGATTTTTTTCTATTTATATATATACATCTATATATATATATATATATCTATTATTTAACTGTCTATGTGGCTCAGTGGATAAGGCGTCAGACACACAAGCAGTAGGACACGGGTTCGACCCTCGTCCGGACCATTAATTAATTTTATAAAATGGGTCTTACAATATTATTTAGAATTGATCTTATATAATTGTGTATAAATAAATGATCGGTTCTCGTTAAAACCATGGATGCCTTAACATGAGAGCGGCTTCGAAGCGACATTAGAGCCATATATGGTTATAAGTGAAAACTTCATCTAAGTTCCTGGATGGGTGAAAGGACTCCACCAAATAACAATAACAATAACAATAACATATATATTATCTATATATATATATATATATATATATATATATATATATATATATATATATGTCTGTGTGTATAGTTGTATAAGATATATGCCTACATTAATGTCCACAACACCACAGAACAACACGTATTGCGGATACCTGTGGAACAATGACCCTTACTTAACAGTTGAGAGCGCCAACATTACGTTCATCAGTAACGTGATAGCATCACAGTACGGCTTCTCGCTACTTATACAAGGTTACTAACTGTACTATAGTGTTATTAGGGGTAGGGGCACTGGAACGAGTTTGTATGTAGGGGGGACTAACCAATCAAAATAAATGCTGTGGTAAAAATATATTTTATATATTATATACACTATAGTGTGGAGGATTAATATATAGGAGGTCCCCTAGATTATAAAGTGGGGGAGGGACATACCCCCCTCGTCCACCATGTTGCAGCTCCCCTAGTTAGGGGAGAGTGTCTCCCAGTACCTACCCTCCGTTCCAAACTACGACCACTACTTTAGGTTCTCGGTAACTTCAATAGCTATCAATAAATGCAATTGTTAACAAATATGTTATATTCTAAAATCTTTTTTATTTATACAATTTAAATATATCGGATTTAATTTTTAAATATTTGACCTTTTACTTTTTAAAATAATTCTACATACTTTGTTAATTCAAAGAACATATGATATGTAAAATATCGTATAGAATTTAAATGTATAGCATATATTACTATAGTAAAGAATAACAATACCCTTAATTTTGAAATTAGTGATCTTCTACATTTATCACATATATGCATGTGGTATATTCCATATTAATGTAACAAGTAATGTAATTACTAACACACATATTCCATACTATACCTATGCGGTATATCTCATAGGTATAATATCTAATACAAATATAACCTTGTGACAAATTATAATTAAGAAATTATGATTATATAAGCTATAATAATGATTAATACAATATATATTTTATATTATTATTTTTAGAAGTCAAAAATGTCGCAACAACTGAAAATATAAATGTTAGTGTTATTATTAAATATATATATATATATATATATATATAAATATATATATAAGAATTAAGAATACATTATTAAGAAAACTTACTAATAAAACCATATATGTACCATATATACTACTCATATATGTATATAAAGTTTACTCTCATATGGCTACTTAGCATTACATTTAAATAAAGAGTAATATTAATATTAATATTATAATATACTTATATACTTAATATATTTACATATATACTTATATATATATATACCTAGTATACATTTACAGAGTGTTACAACAGTTGTCACTAAATCAACATCAACGTATACAACAAGTGAGACGAACAAAGACTCCAATGACAAGGTGGGTATACTATGTATACTATACATTATTAGTCTTTAATCTATTTATTCTTATAATATATCCTATTTTGTTTAATATTTACACTGTATACAGTATACAATACTACTGTATATATACATACAGTAGTAGTCTATATCACTAGTAGAGTATACGCAGTATAATATCATATATAATCATATAGGAATAGATAACCCTAATAATATAGGTTATATTGTAGCTTTGAAACTTCATATTATCAGATATATATGAAGTACATATATATGCACTGTATAACTTATATAATGTGCATTATATAATGTACATATTGTGCAGCATATTAATATATATATATATATATATATATATATATATATAAATATATATATATATATATATATATATATAACTTTATATGTATAATGTATACATTCATCTATAGAACAAAGTTAATAAATATAAAAATGATGTCTATACAGTAATAATAACTATAGTTGAATACCTATACACATGTATACATACGACGTACATACCTCTATACCTCTATACCTTACACACGCAGAGTAACCTGATGAAGAAAACTACAGAAGGTTATTTCCCAAATGAGGTTAACCTGAAAATATAAATAATTATGTATGTCATATATTTATATTATTAATATTATTGACACTATTACATATTTCTATAAAGTAATAGTAAACTATTATTTATAAATAATGTAATTCTTAAATATAATTAACATAACATAACATAACATAACATAACATAACAAAAAATATTTCTATAATCTAACAAAACTAAATTATAAATATTATTTGTATATGTTATTTAATACATAATATGTTATAAAATATATAAGCTATAAGCTATAAATACAAATATATATCATCAGAATTTTCACATGCAAAATCATAAGAAGATAATTTGAGCTCAGATAGTATACTCCTTATAAAATAAAAGTATGACATGATTAAAATATATATATATACAAACTAGGTTGTCAATAACTCTAGCGCGAATCATCTTATCCTGCAATTATATATATAAGTATATATAATTAATCGACGGATCATTATTAAATAAGTTAATTAATAAGTAAATTAATTAATTAATTAAGTTAACATATGTTTGATACAAACTTACAGATTATTATTTATACAGCAGTGTTTATTGTATTTATAATTTATTTATTATTTGTATCGATTATTATGTTAATTTTGATTCTATTTTATTATTGTTATTGTTTATATCATGATATTATAATACATATAATATATTTAATATATATATACAATACATTTATATATATGTAAATATTTTTAATAATTAATAATTAATATATTTAATATATATATACAATACATTTATATATATATATATGTAAATATATTTTTAATAATTAATAATTATACTAATATAGAAATCAACTAAAAAAGTCTCTACTACTAAAAATAAGTTAGTTATAATACTATAAATTTAAATATGTAAATTTATGAGTAACACTAAATAATTAATTCAAATTATTATAATCTAGTAATATATAATTTATAGTTATATTACATTTTATTTATAATTAATGGTAATTTGTTTGACTAAATAAAAATAAATGTTATTAAATACTCTAGTAAACCTAACTATGTAACTATATATTTTACTAGATTATAATAATTTGAATTAAATGTATACTTAATTTAAATATATAATTAATAGGTTATTCCTTTTCACTTAATTATATATATATGACATAACTGATATGTAATCTATTGATAACCATTGTGATAGGTATGACGATTGTGCCGGTAATCCCTGTAAGAACGGAGGAACGTGTGAAGATGATTATTCCTCTTATTATTGTCATTGTCTTCCGAGATACAAAGGAAATATCTGTGAAATAGGTTAGCACTGGTACCATACCACCATCTATCTTTCTACTATGCTATTTCTCTATCTCTCTCTTTCTCTATCTCTCTATATATATTGATACTTTCTTTATAGGGCTAGTTCTTTCTTTCTTGATGTGTCATTCATTATATCTATATTTCTTTCCATATATTTCACTAGTGAAAAATATAGCTATATTTAACTTTATTTCTCTATCTCTATTAATATATATAAGTATATATATATATATATATATATATATATATATATATACCCCTATATCACTCCATCGATCTTTCTAATATAAAAATATTATTATAAATATGAATATAATATATATAAATAAATACATACTTTTATATAAATATATTAAGATCAACAAAAATAACCTATATTATTGCATAACTATTCTAAATATAGAACAAGAGCTCAGAGACAATCCATGCGATTATAAACCATGTTACAATAGTGGAATATGTTCGCAATCATCGGGTTCCAGAGGCTTCAGTTGTAAGTGTACAAGTAATTATGCGGGTTACAGGTGTAAGGGTTAGTAATGATATACTATTGTAGATATAGCGAGTTAAGTATACGCTCATAACCCCTTAAGTTATAATTTTAACATATAAAGTATATATATATATATATATATATATATATATTTGTATTACAATTTCAATAAAATTCCTTAAAATAACGTACATAAAATGTATTTATTTAATTTATAAATTATAGCTTATATATCAATATATTTATAGGTTATTAACTTATATTAATGTATTGTTATGTGTTAAAGTGGAATCAATTAAATAATGCGTTATAACGCATACATGTATACATTACAATACATACCTATATTCAATTAAGATTATTATAATAATATTTTATATTACATTATTAAATAATCTCCGTTATAACGGGATACATGTATGTCCATACTAAATGTAATATGTTATACCTATTATGTATCTATATATATATATATATATATATATATAATATCATTTTTTATTTAATAATATTAAATATTATACCCTATAATATTATATATATATAGATAATACAAGCTTTGTCTTTTTCATTCATTTAGGCTTTTAAGCAAACTCTGACTATTATTATTATATATATATATATATATATATATATATATATATTGCATTAACATGTATACTACGTATTAACTAATACCCCGTTTACAGCTGGTGCCGTATATTCCACGGCGAGTATGAAATCTTCAATGCAATATCTGCTATTTATTATAGCGTGTCTGTGTATGTTAACACGTTAGATGTGTGTGTATGACACTGATACTACCGATACGTGTATGATCTAATTGTATTTTATTTATAATATATTTCACTATTTTTAATAATAATAATTCCTATATTGACGCCATATATTTTATTATGATATATAGGTTCATAAAATCAGATATATAAAATTATATACTATATTTGATTTTAATATATATTATTATTTATTTTTGAATGAATTATTTATTTATTATTTGATATTTACTTAGAAAATTATATATTTATATTATTATTATTATTGTTATTGTTATTGTTATTATTATTATGAAAAGATAAATCTTATAAATATAAATAATATCAAATTAATTACTTTCTTATATAAGATATATCAAATGATATAGGTTATAGGCTAACGTATATTGTTACGTATATGTTTACGTATATTACATATCTCATTTATATTAAATTATAACTAATTATTATAAAATGTATTACTTAAATCTATTCATGATAGATAACTTTATAAGTTTTACTTTATGTTCTGTTAATATATATATATATAATAATAATAATATTTATTAATTGATTCACACATATAATAATATTGGATACCAATGGACCCCTCAAAAAGTCATAGACTTTTACATGTTATAAATAACTATCACAAAATTAATGACATTACATATACACACACACACATATATATATATATATATATATATATATATATATATATATATATATATATATATAACTAACCTATAGGGTATACATATATGTATACTATAGTATACATGTGTTAATAGTATATATCCGTTTAGATCCAAGTAATTAGTATATACATAATATAAATATGTGAAATATGAATCCATAATTTAATATATTTTCAATATTGATAAAATTATAATATAGGTAGGTTTTCATTTCCTACTATATGTTTTCATAATACAATACTCTATAAATATAATTAATATACATGTGAATAGTATCAACATATATTTACATATGTTTTTATACAATATAAATTATATTATATAATATATATTTATAATATAAATAAATATTGAATTAATGTGAACTATTAGAAATCGCACATAAATAATGCATGTATATATAATATATGTATTAAGATATATAAAATAATATTGAGTATCCAATAAATATTCTATAATTAAATATACCTATGTGACAAATAACAAAAAATAATAAATAAATAATTATATAAATGTTAGGTAATGCAGTGATAACTAATAGTGATAACAGTCCTTAATTAACTATACTTAATAGTTAATTACTTATGATAACGGGGGTACCTAATACGGACACCCCCGTTATTTATTGGATTAAAAGATTAAATAAAATTTAAAAATCACAATAATATCTATAATCATATAATATTAATATATTGTAATTTTTAAATACAAATAATGAGTCATAAAATGTTAAGACCATTTCTTGTTAAAGTGTCCGTATTAGGTTACTTTCCCCTATATATGTATATATTATATATATATATTACAAATAGTCATTTTAGGGTCGATAATAGGAGACTTTCTCATATGTCTACTATCATATTAATTTAATTTATTTATGAATATTATTTTATATTTAGAACTGTTATATATATATAGTTATTATATAATACATACATAATGGGTAATACGTATATACGTATACACGTATAGCATAATACATATAACCTTATAAGAAATTAATTATAAACTCCACAGATAATATTGTTTCGTTTACTTATTATTATGCAGTATATTATATGTAATATATAATAATTATACTTCTTTTAAGAATGCGCTAATTTATGTTATTTTCAATATTTATAAAAAAAACTTGTTTATATTCAAGCGAAATGAAATTTTCTAAATATAAAGAATACAATTATTTAGAAATAATAATAATGTAAATTAAAAACAAATATAATACTTATTTACTTTAGTCGAGTTCTCACTCGACCAGATATTGCAATTTCTTTCCATCCTTCTCTGTCCATCATCAGTTTTCTTAATTCGTCTTCTTCACAATCTCACTCGTTCTTTAATATATCTATGAATGACTTGGGTTGTTTCCCCCTGTTTCGTATGCTGTTATGTGGCATCCATAACATTAAGTTATGTGCTAGTTCGTCGGTGTGCCTTATGCAGTGACCTACTAGTCGCAATCTTCTTTGTTTTATCACCTCGGAGATATTTGGCATTCCCCTATACAGTTGTGTATTGGTGACCTTATATTTCCATTATATACGTGCAGTTATTCTAAGTAACCTTATATAATAACTATTTGCATACGCACGGTGGAGTCCAGCGATTGTCCAGCATTAGCTACCACATAATAATATAGGTTCGATTGTAGCTTATAAAGTTCTTATTGTCAGACTTTTCCATTCTGGAGTTCCAGATTGATTTCATCTTGTGTATTGCTGACCATGATACATCTTTGCGTATTTCAAAGTCCTTTTGTGAGCTAGCCATCCTTTCCCTCGGATATTTAAAATTTGTAACATTATTAATCAGCGTGCCACTATTTTCTGGTCTAATATTGACCTGAATTGTATGATTAAACATCATGACTTTAGTTTTCTTTGAGTTCAGTTGAAGACCAATGTTAGCGACTTCTGTTTCAATGGATATTAGTATACAACTATAGTTGCTGAGCTTGTTCGACTTCTTGTGATACAAGTGCTATATCATCTGCGTAACTGCAGTTAACTCCGCTAACAGACCTCATGAGGTATGTTAGCTGGATGTCGTATCCCCTGTCGTTGTATTATTTCGAGTCCGAATTCAGTTTCTCGTCCGTCAATGGCTTGTAGCATGGCGTAATCTAGTGTGATCACAAAGATCAAAAGCGCTAGAGTGTCACCTTGCAATATTCCCTTTGTTATTTGAAAGTTTTCTGTCTCTCCATCATGCTCTACACCTGCAGGATGTTATAACTTTTGCGTAAGTGTATTTACACGTTAAGGCGATCGATTGTATAATGTTGTTGGGTATTCAGTATTGTTCTAGTTTACTGAGCATCATTTATCTACTGATCCTGTCGAATGCCTTCTTAAAATCCACAAAAATGATAATAGCCTTAAGATTGTGACTTTTCATTCCTTCGATTAAGCGTATGAGAGCTAATATTTGTGATATTGTATATCTTCCAGGTCTGAATCAGTTTTGTCTGGGAAGTATTATATGGTTTATGTATGGTTGAATTATATTAAATATTATTTTATTCGTCATTTTAGCTTCTATTACTGATAGTACTATGCCTCTGTAAATCCCTTCTTCTTCAAGATTACCGGATTTGGGAAATTGAACAATGTTGCATTTTAGCCATTGCGATGGTATTTCGTGTAGTGTGAGTATCTTGTTAGAGAACTCGAGCATGATGTCATCACAATTGCCGTATTTTAGGATTTCTGGAGCAATTCTGTCTGTTCCTGCAGATTTACCGTCTATTAGATTGTCCTTTACCTTACTATGTTATATTTAATATATAATAATTATACTTCTTTTAATAATGCGCTAATTTATGTTATTTTCAATATTTATTAAAAAAACGTGTTTATATTCAAGCGAAATTAAATTTTCTAAATATAAAGAATATAATTATTTAGAAATAATAATAATGTAAATTAAAAACAAATATAATAACTAATAAATAAGTTAATATGATGTATTTTGATTTTTTTATTATACAACTTTTAATATTATACAACTTTTAATATTATGTTCTATTAATATTATGAATGTATATATATATATATATATATATATATATATATAGTGACACCAATATACATTACAATATAATTTTGCGAATACACACATTTGGAATATTGACAAACGAGAATATAATTTAAATATAATAAATTACAATACATTACAAATTCCACAAATAATATAATAATTATAAATAGTAAAATGATCAAAAATAAAAATAATTCGAAATATATCCTTGTACTTATGTATCCTCATAGTTAGGGGCGCAGATAGGTATATTCTATAAGGGGTCCACTAATTTATAATATATTATTAATATGTATATTTTGTGTGTGTGATAATTAATAATTATTAGATATTATATACATAAATAAGTCAATATTAAAGTAGATACGATTTTATTAGTTAATATTAATAAACGGTAAATTAGTTAATATATTAGTTAATATTAATAAATCATCAATGTGTAATTCATCGGTGTCACTGTGAATACAAAATATCATTAAACTGGTCAGTCTCTTTTGTTCCATTGAATTTCTTTTCCAATTCTTTACAAATTTTACTAAAACTTCTTTCATCGTCAGCTGTACTTGTCTTACAATATTTGATTTCACAAATATTTTCACATTGGAATATATTTTATTTATATTTTCCTAGATATATAGTGCCGCTAATATATAGTATATTTAGATGTATATAAGGTGTCCGTATTATAACACAGGGTATCCGTAATCGGACATAAGTACCGAATACGGACACTGTCCGTCAGATACCCCCGTTATCTATGGAATAAAAAGATTAAATACAATTTAAAAATCATAATTATATCTTTATTCATATAATATTAATGTTGTCATTTTTGAATACAAATATTGAGTCATAAAATGTTAAGACCATTTATTGTTAAATTTTCCGTATTAGCTAACCTATGTTACTTTCCCCTACATCATAGACTATAATCATGTAAGTCTATACTATCGTTATCCAAGTATTCATAATTAGGTATGTACATGTAATTAAATTTTAATAATTATTTAGTCTATAGTTATTTCCAGTGATATAATTATGATATATATATATATAATTATTTATATATATATATATATCCGTCATTGTATTAATTTCTTTTTTATTCTTCATAATTTATCAGTTACATAAAATAATACATATATTATGTTACAAAAGTTACCTTCGTTATTAGTTATTCAATTTATATTTTATTTTTTTTTTCGATTCATATATAGGTTGTGTTTTCCGTTTCGGTGTCGTCGTTGTTATTATTATATTCACGACATGGATTCATGTTACGGTAATAATTAATGGTTACCGTCATATATGGGGTGTATGGATCAGTTGGACAACCAAAATCTATAGTTTTACTATAGTAAGCCAGAGGTCCCGGGATCGACTCCATGTATGATCGACTTAATGATCGATAAATCAAAATACAAGACAAAAAATGTTACTATTTGTTTTGTATTGTCCGGGTCCCTCGCAGTTATTTATAACATGTATACGTCGATAACTTCTCGAGGGGTACATTTGTATCCGCTATTTGTATTCTATTATATATGAGATTTCAATGAATAAATATTATTATTATTATTATTATTATTACAATACCCATATTATCATATCCTATATTTCACTACCTCGTTAGCATAATTGTCATTATCATTATCATAATTATTATAATTAATATACTTATACTTTATAATTACATACTAATAAATTATATACTATAATAGCATACTAATTAAACTATATAACAAGTACGATCCTAATTATAATACCATGAAATATTATTAACTAGATCCCATTTCACTTAACTACCTCAATAGTATATTAATATAGTAGAATAAATATATTATATAGTTAAAATATTGAGCGCTTAACATTTCTTTCGTGTTCTCGATGTTAGGAATGTTGTATGTTTAACTATGTATAGTTAATATATTATAATCATATTCAATTAAAATATTAAATATTTTAAAAGTTTATTGCAACATTCTCTGATAATACATATAAATAATGCATTACCTATTATATTACTATTAATATAGGGTAATTTACTTATATTTTTTAACTTAATATTATTTAGTTATTATTTGTTAATTATTTAGTATATTCAGTAACTTATAGCCATCTAAACCTCTAAATATATCATGTTTCATTGAAATTAGTAACATATGTTATTAATATATGTGTTTCTATATTTATATTTAAAAATAATAAATATATAAATATAACTAACGTATACACGTATATCCCCCGTGATTGTATTATTACAATAATATTCTTACCTACTTATATGTAATCTTCAGTAATCAATATCTAATTTTAAAGAATTCCCTAAATGTATTTCACCTATATATAGGTACCTGGAGTAGGGGCGCTGCAACGGGGGAGACGGGTGGACATCTCCCCCCCCCCCACTTTAAAATCTACGGGGACCTCCTATATGTAATGGACCCCCCACTTTTACCACACAATTTATTTTGATTGGTTGGTCCCACTACATACACAATCGATCCAGCGCCCATAACCTAGAGGTACCTACTAGGTACTATATACTTCGCTATAACATAACCTACCTACCTACCTACCTACCTAATTATTCCTGTGACGAATCCGTATCAGGGGAACACGCTTTTACTGCGAGCACATCTTCCTCTATTCCCGCCGATTATAACCGTGCACATATATATATATATATATATATATATATATATATATATATATATACGGTTCTAATATACAGTTATGTATATATCTAAAGAATATATATTCTAAACATTATTATTTGAATATAACTAAAATGTGTACATTATCTTTAATATATCTAAAATAGATCATAATATATATATATATATATATATATACATATACCCTATAGAAGTGGTTCCCAAACTGGGGGGGTCGCGACCCATAAGTGGGCCGCCTGCCGTTATTTTGGGGGTTGCGTAATTTTATATATTGTATAATATTAAAATAAATAACAATTAATGTTGTTAATAATTCTGTCTTAAATGGAGCATTGTCATTTATTTATAAATATACATTCATTTATAAATCACTGATCTCAAAATGGTTACATTTATATTTTTATTTACATTTATAATTTTTTATTATTATTAATTTTAAGTTATTTTTGAAGTCAAAAATAGTTCAATATTTATTATACAATTGGATTAATCCACCGATGTAACTCACATATCATAATGTATGGTATTAGTTCGTTACATAGTAAACAAATCTATAAAAGAAGAGTTTCTTTTATGTGAACAAATTAAAACGATAACTAAAGAATGGATGTATTTGATATATTAAATTAATTTTATATTGCTAACCTTTTAGAATAGATTAAATTAATTTCGGTGAGTATTACTGGAGTACCAAGTATGCTAGGCATACACTCAGTATTAATTAAACTTATCAAAGATAAATCACCAGAAATAATCAGCATACACTGTTAATTCTTAGAAAAATGTTAGCTGCATGAGTTATTCCATAATATTTATCAACAAATTTTAAAAGCTTTAATAAAAACCGTGAATTTCATTAAGTCGAGTTCTTGGAGAAATTAGTTGCTCAAAAAAAATGTGTGAAGAAATGGACTCAGACTTTGATATATTGTTATATTATACTCATATCCGATGGTTATCAAAAGTTAAAGTTGTAGAGTTTATTCTCTTAATATTATATTTTAATCTTATATTTAACACTTCTTTACAAGTTAATTCTTATTTATATATAATCTGATATAATAATTAAATTATTTATCTATGAAAAAATAAATATTTGCTTAAATTAATATCTCAAATTCATTGATTTATTGGGAAATTGGATAACTGGTATCATAAGACTTTAAACAAGACATTCGCAATGTTCCATACGTATACTAAATATGTTGATTCTTCTAATCAAATTCCGAATGAAATACAATACAATATAACAACGTATTGATATACAATATTCCGTAAATTTACAATCATCTTTATAATATATAACTTCATCCCTTTGATGCTGTTATTCAAGATATTGATGAATATAACCTGGAACAAAGTTAACTCATAATGATGCAACATGATATTAGTGCAAAGCACGAATTTGAAATAAAAGAACTAGGATTTGTTAGGATATCATTTTTGGATTTGGGTGAAAATATCCTATCCACATTTATTTATTTTATTAATTAAATATATTTTACCTTTTGCAAGCACATATCTAATATATATTATCTATGTGAAAAGGCTTTTCAGATTTATTAAATTTGAAAAATAACAAAAATAAATAAATTAGAAGTCGAATCAGACCTGAGGTTCACTGTCAGAAACACAGCCATATATTCATAAACTAATATCAAGAATGTAAATATACAATATTTAAAATAATATATTACATATTTCATATATTTTTAATACATTTATTTTAAACTTATTTTTTCAAATATTTTATGTTAAAAAAATGTATACTAAGTGGTCGTTTTATATAAAAAAAACTTAAAAAGGGGTCGCAGAAGAAAAAAGTCTGAGAACCACTGCCCTATGGGGTAGCAGAAACGTATACGATATAAACCAGTAATATTACGCAATACTAACATTACCTAACATTATAACTAATGTATACATTATCATCATACATTATAATGGCATGTTTAACACTGTAATAGCAGTTCTAAATCTATTTTTAATGACGGTTACACCCGTGGTAACAATAGAATCCTATTTACATAATCAAGGGACATCCCTGTTCTATATAAAGTGTATAGTGCAATTCAATAATGTATATAGTTTATATAATATGCATAATATATATATATATATATATATATGCAATAAGTGAAATAAAGCATAAACAACATACATAGAGTATAGTAAATATACAACTATATAATAATAGTTTATATATGTACTTTCGAAACTTAAAGTATGAAGTTCAGGAAAGTTGATACATATTACCTAAACCAATTAGGTAACATATTATCATATATATATAATACTAATACTAATGCGATATCGTATTCCATTACAGTAATACATATAATCACGGCAATATAGAATAATAAGTAAACTTATATGTTTGTTAACGTTAATACGGCTCATCTGATAATGGTTGAGGTAGGAACACATTTCAGGAAGGAATATAACCCGTACTACTACTAAGCCCGTTAGATAACGCACGTGACTAATTATCGTGGGTAATTATCACGTGTATACTGAATACCTTTAGGTATATAGGCTATATATAGTATAATATATATATATATATATATATATATAATAGGTTGGAGTGAAATTTGAAATAATTATGGCGATATAGTTATGACTCGCGATAGTGATTTAACGTTATACGTGGAGAATACATAATGTCACTAATTCACGTATAACGTTAAATCACTATCGCGAGTCATAACTATATCGCCATAATTATTTCAAATTTCACTCCAACCTAATATATATATATATATATATATATATATATATATATATATATAGCTATATAATGTGAAATTAGAATACAAGTAAATAAGAGTAATAGCTATAATAATAACAAAAGAAAAATAGCATAATATTAATATTTATAATAATACTAAAAATGTTAGTTTATCGTAAACAGAGTTTTGGAGTTGGCAAGGCGACTCATATTTTCAGAATAAAGCGAGTTTCAGCTAGGAAAAAAGATCTAAATAATAATAATGTTATCTTTTATGTGTAGTAGTGACTGCATTTCCGTGACAACTATTGACATCGAAATATGACAACGATATAAATACATTAATCCCATATATGGAGTCTTATAGGACTCAAAAGTTTAAAATCTTGCCATCACAATTGTTCAGTTAACTGACTATCGTGGAATCACCCTAAAATAAATAACCTTTAATATATATATAACATGATGATATTAACTAATATAATAGTATAATATGATAATATCAGAAATCGACCACATTCTAAAGATACAAAAGTATAACATCCGAACGAATAGGTCTACGTCAGGACAACTATAGTGTACTAACTATTCGCCTCATAATTGAAGGAGTAAAATTAAAAAATATTCATGCTACATTCTTGTTTATAGACTTTTCAAATGCGTTTGATTCAATAAATCGTGAAATATGAGATGTATTATAAGCATATAAGGTATATATATATATATATAACCTATTGACATTGGAATCATGACTCTCTAACAAAACACGCGTTTCCTAGTTAAATTACCCGATATAGATACCCCATTCTTCACAAATATTGCTGTGTGCTATAGCACACCGTATACGATTGCGTCATTTGTATTCGACATTAATGTCTCGAAGTCGTGAGAAAATAACTGAATTATAAGATACATGTTGGTTTCACCATTACAAAATATAAGAGCAAACGGAAATACGTCTAATCTGGAAAGCTATCCTCGTGACTAGACTTATAAGTCAGACTTTTATAATTAAGTAACTTATTTATGGAATCGGTACTCGTATATCGCGTAATCAAATGTACCCTAACTTCAAAATTAGATAATAAGGTCGATGAATAACACGATGAATAAATATATACATGCTAATATGTCAATGATAAGTAGGGAAAGTGGACACCTAATACGGACACTTTAATAATAAATGGTCTTAATATTTGATGACTCAATATTTGTATTCAAAAATAACGATTTATTAATATTATATGATTATAAATATTATTGTGATTTTTAAATTTTATTTAATCTTTTTATATAATGGATAACGGGGGTGTCCGTATTCGGTACCCATACCGACACCCTGTGTTATAATACTGTTATAATACCGCTAGATAAACTATATAGTATTGTTAAATCAATGAAATAAATTACAATTACATTATTTATAATTAATTTTATGAATAATTTAATAATAATATAATTTAATTAGTAATTAATTTATTAATTTTGATTATTTTATTAATTAATAATACAAGTTAAGTATCTAAATAATAAATAAAAATTTATTTAGCTTCAATGGTGGTATTAATATTATAATGCACGCGATTTTTATGAAAATCATAATAGTTCACACGCTGCACGACGTGCAGGGCACGTTGATTGGTTGTAGGGTGTCCGTATTAAATTATCTAGAATGTCCGTATTAGGGACGTATATGACATATAGATGTATGCCTATAACTTAATTAAAAGTTGATAACAAATATAGCAATTATGTATATAATGTTTAGAATGATTTAGTTTTTGATAATATATTGTTATGTTTTATATCGATGTATTCTTGAGAAGGTTTTAAGTTGACATTTTTATTCCTAAATTTAAAAACTAATAACACAATCAGTTTATTGAATATATCAGCACTATTTTTAATAATAAAAAAATAAAAAATACTTATTTAGGATATTTATATAATTATGAATATTTTTTCATTTCATATTTTGTTTAGGATTTATGGTTTCTGAGATACCGAGAGTGTCCGTATTCGGTCACTGTCCGTATTCCGGTACTTTACCCTAGCCAAATACGTGAGAAAAGATTAAAATTCTTCTGATACTGGTGAAGAAATAAAATGAGTTGGTGAAATTGTCAGTAATATTCTCCTCTGGAATCAATAATACTGACGAAGACCGCATGGAAATATTCGAAACCTTTATCGAGCAACTGATGGACTTATGGACGATACGAGATGCATTCTGATACTAGCTAACATATGTAATATATGATAGAGGCGAACGGAAGAATCGAGTCATATATGAACATTCTATAGAATGCCGATAAAGATATATATGTTAAGATAATATACATATATATATATATATATATATATATAAATGGGCAATAGGAATTACTCTCTATATATATATTCTATAGACTATATTGAATAGGTAACACGTGATTGGTTACTGTCAACATACGATCACATGTGTGTACATCTCTCAGTGGCCTAAACCCTCAGTGGCCTAAACAACAATGCCAAGTTGCAGCATGCACTATTAATTAACCCGTTATGTAATCAATTACGTAAGCGATAGATAAATCACGCCTGATTCTCTCGACGTATCTCGCCGTATCTCGACGAATCTCGCGTTATCTCGACGAATCGATAATACGCCCCTCGGACTATCGTCGCTAACGATATTGCTTTCTGCGTACATCGTTATCGCATATACATCATCATTATATACACAATACCAATGATTACCTCGATATGGATTACCTATACTAGATGACGTCATGGTAGGTCAACGATTCGAGAGAGAAACAATGCATTTTAACGTAAACAATAATACTTAAAACCCTTAAAACATATTTGTATTATATTATAGAGAAATATTATTTGTATGATTTATATTCAATAATTAACATGTATGTATATGTATACATACTAATTAGAGTATATTAACCCATTGTTGGAAGTATGTAATAGATCGCGTTGTCAATTATTCGTAACATTACGAATATGCCTAATTATAAGAATATAGTATATAGTATTTACTATAGTATATACTAGTAACTATGAGCTGTAATTCCGAACACCGCTTTAACATATCGTATCGGAACTTCGGAAACTAAAGTCGGACACACAACTCTAGTTAGTAGTATAGCGATATATCGCGCGATATCATCGCAACTTCAGATCGACATCGCATATTATAGAACATGTTCTAAAATACCCGTTCACCCGTCAGAAGTTCAGATAACTCCGACCGATACATTTGACTAAGGGTGTGAATACGATCTGAACTCCATTCGAAGTGTCGTACGGGATGTTGTCAGCCTAGCGATGACGTCATAGCGGTGATGATGTAACGTAAGTGTTACGTCACGTGACGGATTACCGCCTCGTTACATCACTAGTTGCGGTATTATGTATGTTATAAGTGTACCTATACTATAGTATTGCAACGCGTACTGTAGGCAGTCTCCGTTACTCTATAGAGTATTAGCACTGTATTGTATCGCTGACGTGTCAATTACCATTGTTACTTAAACTGATATTAGTATGTCTAAGTTTAATTATAGGTATATCTTGTCAACATAATAATGATATTTACCATGAATATATATATATATATATATATATATATATATTAATTCAAATAGTTACATATATACACATCTAAAAATATACCTATTGGTTGGAGATTTATTGTTTATCCCATGGATTAAATTAAAACTATTAATTAATGTATCTATGTTTATACTAGATAAGGTATATTTGATCAACAGTGTACTATATATATATATATAAAATAAAAAACTATAAAGTATATTTATAGATTTGCAGATTCAGTGATTAATTTATTTATAGACCTAAGAAATTATCACTTAAATATAAATAAAAATAAAAAAACATGATATAGCATTACGGCTGCATATATTACAGTGATTGTTTATGATTCACGGCTAACTTACCTGCATGCGTGCCCTATAATCACCACAGTATCGGACAGAGGTTGACACCATTGAAACTCCCGCATTTAGTATGCGAGGTCTCCTAAAATAATTAATTCATTTATTCGGTTAACGTTAAATTATGTTAAATAACGTGACATCACGTGAATTGGCGTTATATTACGAGATCGCGCGGTATTGAAACATAGTTACCGGTCTAACACGGTCGTAGCGAATAAGAAGTACAGTATACGTAGTATAGTATACGTATAGTACGGTATACGGTGTATACTATACACTATAACACGCATCTAAAGGAGACGGTATAAGTGATATTAATTATCTAGTATATCTTCATTTTATCCGTCGACGGATAGATCTATTGTCTCTCTCTCCATTGTCTCCGTCCATTGTTATCTACACTGCGATGGACTTGACCACCGTCCAGTCGTTGGACGTATACACGTGGTCCGGGGCGACCTCGAACGGAAGCGATTTCATGAACTTTAGCCTGGCGCAAGTTACCGAGGAGGACATTTCTACCGATCTATATATTCTATTGTAAGTACACTATTACGTAATAGTTTAATATCAGATGCCGTATATGTATAACCATATTACATAATATTATATGATAATATATATATATATATATATATATATATATATATATGTATACATACTAATTAGAGTATAGTAAACCATCTTTGGAAGTATGTCATAGATATATAATTATAAGTATATAGTATATAGTATATACTACATACCAGAAGTATATACTATAGTATATATACTATTAACTATGAGCTGTAATTGTGAACACTGCTTTAGAATATCGTATAGTAACTTCGGAAACTAAAGTCGGACACACAACTATCACACCATATCATATATCTAACCTCGACTCCAGGTAGTTCTTGTTTTTCTCTTGTGTTTATCAAGAATTTAATAAACGATAAATCAAAACACAAGAACAAAAATGTTACTACTGTATTGTCCGGAGCTCCTCGCAGTTATTTATAAAATGTACAAGTCTATGACTTATTGAGGGGTCCATTTTTATCCGCTATTATTATATGTGTGATTCAATAAATAAATATTATATATTATATATTATATATATATATTATATATATATATTATATATATATATTATATATATATATTATATATTCACGTGTGACGCAATGATAGACACTCGTGACATGTCAAGGGCATTTCGTTACGCAATACATTATGTGAATGCATGTATTGTAGGAATGCATGTACCTATAACTTGTATATACAATGTATATTATACATAGCATATACACTTGTATATACAATGTATATTATACATAGTATACCCATTGTATATACAATGTATATTATACATAGTATATATATATATATATATCCAATTATATCAGATATTATTAAATGGTCATATGTGAGTATAATATAGTGTATATATATAGTATATATACTGTCATTATATTTGCGAGATAAATTATAAAAATAGGTACATATATATTACGTAATTAACATTTTAGTGTGTATAGTATATTATACCAACTGTATAGTATACCCACTAATATATTAATAGCATTTAATACTATAGAATGTTGCGTCATTTATGATTGTTGGATCTTGCGAAAATTAAAAATAAACTTATTTTAATTATATAAATATTAATTGCATTATTATGTAATACACATCCACACGTAATATATTGCCATTTAAATGCAAATACCACATTAAAGAAAACAACAGAGCAAACAAATTCGTATAGAAAAATCATTCGATTATTCCGACTACTATAAAAACATCACAAATATAGAATAACATGTTATTCGTGCGTTCATACGTGAGTTTCATCATGCGGACTTATTACTATTCGGAGAATATGGACACAATTATAATGTACCATGGGCTACATTAAAACTGTAGTTTAACCTAGATTATATATAGGTGATAACCTATTACCTAATATAACATATAATCTATAATTAATACCACTACATCATTAATAATAAACTGATTACCGAGTTCACCCTGCAGGCAGGGCCGGCTTAAGGGGGGGGGGGGGGCAAACCGGGCAATTGCCCGGGGCCCCACATTTTGGGGGGCCCATGAATTATTTGAGAAATTTTTTTTACTATTTATCTAAAAAAAAATTGTCTTAACTGTATTTTTCTTATATATTATTAATTATAATTAAATAAATAAAAATAATATAATAAATAAATTAAATATGAGTCATTTAGATCGATTTGAAAAGTGAATTTTACAAAAATTTCTAAATTTACACGAAGCTATGGTGGAAACATGTTTGTTTGTGCACCTGCAGGTACATGAAGATTTTGGAGCATATGCTAATAGTGATAACCATAGATCATATCACACATCTCTGTTTGTCAGATAAAATAGTATGAAACGGATTGATAAATAATTGTTTGTTAAACTAGAAAATGATAAATGATAAACTTATTAACCTTTTTTACCCAATTTAAGGGAATATTAACCATAATTCAATCTTAACAATTTATATTTCTATAATTAGTTTACGAAAATAAAGTATACTTCTTTATATTAAAATTAAATATGAGATATATATTAAGATATATTTTAACTATGATTTCTGAAAATGAAAGATATCATTATATACCATAGTCCATTGTCAATATGGATCCCCATATCTGCGCTGTACATTCCTTAAATCTGGTTGGGAAAAATTCCGTTGAATCTTCGACAATTGTAGCAATATTGTTTGCTTTCATCCCAAATAAATAGAATTTATTTATCCAAACTAAATAAAGAATATATTAACATCTATATTTAAAAAAGAAGAATATAATTAAATATTATTAAAGAAGAATATAATATGTTTTATTAAAATCATTATCGAATATAATATGGTCATCACAAACAGATTTTATTAGAGCAGTATCTTGTGGATTTCCCAATATTACATAATTTATATCTGATATTATATATGTTAAATAATATGTTAACATATTACGTAAATTACATTAATAGAGTCAAGGTATTTATTAAATTAAGATGATTAGTATATAGGTAATTTAGATAAGATAATTTAGTATTAAACATATATCATATCATATTGATACACACCTCAAAGGAATGGACTATACAAATATTAATATATATATATATATATATATATATATATATATATATATATATATATGATGGGCTAGATATATCCAATTGTAGACATTTTCATCCTAATATATTTAATGGTAAATAATTAAACTTGATGGAGAATTCTTTAAGCTTAAGCTTCTCTAAACTTAAAATTAAATTTGTAAATTATAAAATATTACATTGCAATGATTTTAAGTGGGTATCGTAATATCTATTTACACCCATAGCGTGAAGGAGACCCCATCTATATATATTAGATGCATCTTAAAGTGGGTCTCCTTCAAACGATACATGTAAATATATATGAAAAACAAAAATTGTTAAAGATTATAAATATTTGTACATAATTTGATAGAATAATAATAGGTATAATAATATATATATATATAAATAAATTGTAGTATTATAGATATTTGTTATTTCTAGAATGGCCCATTTAATATGTTATGAAATTCGTATGGGGCCCATACGTTTTTTTGTTGCCCGGGGCCCATAGTATGCTTAAGCCGGCCCTGCCTGCAGGGTATGATAAACACGTGTATAAACGGATGTTGATATCGGGTTTACTGATGTGTATATACTGTTGTGTATATTGATAATAGAAAGGTTTATTGACTCAGAAAACGATGGACTTTAAGTGCGTCCAAAATATATGGAGTTATATGTTTAGATTAACTTTAATAAAGTTGAAACTGTTTGTTATATATTATATGTATTTATTCTTATATTATATTAAATATAGTTCATATATATGAACTATATTATATAATATAAATGTAAATTGACCACTTACGTATAACAATAGTGTAGCCTATAATAATACTGTAATGATATCAGAATCTAAATAAATGTCAATATATAAGTGGTCAGCCAATTGACTATTGCATACAATTGCCTAATAACTAGAAATACAATAGCGTGATATAACAATACACTGTATTATATAATACGATTATATAATACACCACTACACTGCATAGCTACCTTTCATCTTGAGAAGTATTGATAATCCGAAGTTACAAATTTAAACCGGAATGTTCATACATATATATGCCTGTTATGATATGATATGGAAGTCTGGGTAAGTGTGGATATTTCTACACATCATGCTGGTATCGCAACGTGTAGATGTAGGTATTATTATAACATATGTACGATGTATACATAATGTATAATATACAATGTACACTATAGAGGTATAGTTCGCTGTATCAAAAGAATACAAAAGAAACAGGACTAAGGGAATACAATATGTACGCGATCTATAGTTGGTGAGTCATCACTATAATTATAGTTAAGTTGACTGCGGTTATTTATATATATATGTTTATATGTCATATTGTTATATTTATATATATCATATTGTCATATTGCCATATTTATATGTCAATAAACCTAGTAAAACCCTCATGTAATGACCAGCTTTGCATACGATATAAACACCAGCTTAGCCGGTCATCTCTTTTATACCTAGTCGTTTTAGACCAATCAACTAATGACTAGCTTTGTATCACAAATTACTAGCTTATGTTCGTGAGTGTATAAACTATAGTAAGGGTACTACTTAATATGGCCCCTTATTAATGTATCGATGTGGTGAAGAGATACTAGTGACGATGTACAGTGACATCATGAAGGTAGGGGCGCTGCAATTGGGGGGGACGGGGGTATATTTCCCCCCTCCCATTTTAAAAGCTAAGGGGACCTCCTATGTATTGGTCCCCCCCCCCCACTTTTACCACAACATTTATTTTGATTGATTTGTCCCCCCTACAATGAGGGGCCTACATACACACCATCGTTCCAGCTCCCCTATAGGTATACCTGCATGGAGTTATTAACACTATAGTGAAGTAGTTCACCGTAATAATCACCCCATACCTATAGGCAAACCTACCTATAGCATATGGCTACATTTTCGCACTTAACTATAGTTATAATATGGTTACAGATTGTGTTTAGAAAAGTATCTATTACGTAGAATTATGTCATTATCTATCTATTAATCTATGTTATACATTACTAATTTGATTACTTTAATTAATGTTAATTTCAAAATCATATCTAATATTTATACATTTATAGTCATTATTTGTATACGTATATACACTATTTGAACATTTATTGACATTACTTCTACATGAATATTTACATTATTATCATATATAATATATTTAATGTATTTAATGTATTTAATGTATTTAACTATATTATAATACATACCAATCGGGATCATTTTCCCAGTAATCAGTAACACTATGTAATTGTAATATATAATTATATATATATATATATATATTACTTAATTGTACATTTAATTATTACTTAATTATTAATATTGCGTAATTATTATGCCTCGTATACTATTAGTACATATGTAGTACCTATATTTATACGCGATTGTGTCGGTGTGTATTTATAGCATATGTCGTATAAATATTTATGGTATATTATATTATAGTATATATATATATACCCACAATGTGGTTCCCCCACACACACATACACACACTTTCACACACATACACACACTCACATACACACACATAAGCACATACATGATGCATATATACGAAGGTAAGTGATATATCTATACTATAGTAAATGTATACAGTAAATAATGAATCATAACTAATGAATCATAACTAATGAATCATAAGTACAATATTTAATTTATACTAAGTGAACACGTGATATATTATATTAATGTATATGTAAAAATATACATAGGTAGGTGTGTACGTATGTGTGCATGTGTGTGTAGTACACACGGTGTACATACGTAGGTATGTGTTTATTGTTTACTAATACTTAATACTATACATTATTAATGAGTAAATAACATATTTATCTATCATCGTATTTATATATATACATACGGTATATATATATATATATATATATATATATATATATATATATATATATATATATATATATATATATATATATACGGTATATATATATATATATATATATATATATATATATATATATATATACCTGATAATCATGCGTGTATGCGTGTATAGTATTCTATATATGATAATAAGTTTATATTTTAAGTTAAATATAATTTCTAATAATATCTGTAATTTGTTTTCCGTAGAAAAATATATAATAAAGTATATTATTTAACGCAATACACATGTGTATATGTGTATACAATTATATAATATTAAATGTTTAAGATATTTCTGAAAATATAATTATAAATAACTAAATTTATGAGAAAAATATGTAATAACATTTAAATATTTTTTAAATAAAACTTCAACCGACAAATAAATTAATACCTATATTTTATTTCACATTTAACACATATATTAATGACAATTAAAATATATAAATAACGACAATTGATTATAATTGATAAATAATTATGTATAATATCGGTGTTTTTTCTAAATTAAAACTAGGGTCTCTTTAATAGGAGTATATATTTGATGTAATAGATGTATTTCTAGAATTTTTTCCTAACGAAGGTAAGATCAATGTATTTATTTATGAAATATACTTTATATATAGATTCACTTAACCTCTAGAACAGCATCTATGTAAGATTCTTTACATCGACGGGGAAACTATATATTTTATATTTCGATTATACATACATAGTACATACATAATCTTAAATATTGCGTAATATCATTTAGTTTTAAATATGTGGCTCTCTCCCTACGAACACTGTACAGTGTACACTTTACACTGTACAGTATACACTCTTAAAAGAGATGGTACTTTGAAGAACCAATCCGGGTTATTTATTCTGCCACAAATGCGGTTCTTCAAAGAACCCACATTACTGGTTCTTCACGAAGTCATATCTACGCTAATTAACTGTGTTACATAAGATGACGTAACATTCGGCCATACAACACGAGCTTTGTTTACTTGTACGCACCACGGTGCGATATCATTACGATCACGTGGTAAACAATGGGTTATCCGTCACGTGGTGAATATGTATTGTTATAGTAAAAAGAGCTGATTAACGCGTGCACACGTGTGCGAATACCGCACTTCGGTGTGTGGAGTGGTTCATCGTCATCACGTGGTATAGCTTCGGTGGTATAGCACACACACACACACACACACACATGTATATTTCAATATAGTGTATGTAAATACGTGAAGTTATACGATTAAGTATACTATAGTATACTATAGTATATATACTATATACTATATATATATATATATATATATATATATATATGTATATATATGTGATTGCGCTTGCATATGTATACATATATGTATGTGTATAAATGTGTTTTTGAAAATAGCAGTGAATCGATGTGTATGTGCTTTATACGGTATCTCTATTGATGGAAATACGACACCATTAACATTGATGTATATATATATATATATAAAATATATATATAAGGAAATATCGTCATTTAGAACATATCTTTGTATTCGTATACGAAGTTTATGTATGAAATATTGAGGTTTATTTATATGTTACTGGCGTTATAGCAACACCTCAATAACAACAATTTATTATACATTCTATAAAGAATATTCTATATAGGTACGTAATCAACATTCATTACGATATTATATAATAATAATAATATCAGATTCAGTTTATGACCGAGATCAAAAACCCAGGTATGGTATAGCAGTTCTATTGAACTTATCGATATACTAACCTGCTCTTGGTAGAAATTAAATATGTTATTTAAATAGAAATTATAATATTTTTTCATTATTAAATATATCGTGATATATCACAATATATTAAACACAATATATTAATATAATCGTATACGATGTATTTTGTAGTATAATTATATTGCTGTAATTAATGTATACGTTATAGTATATACACACACACATATATACACACATATATTTATAAATATATATATATATATATATATATTTATAAATAATATATTTTACTTATATTATTTTACAAGTTACTACTAATGTATTGTAAGATTCATTCAATTTAATTATGTCATTAAATGAAAGGTTTCGTTATATCGAAGGTACGCTCTATATAATTAAGCACGTAACAAGTGTATCACGTGACGTAATGAGATATAACAACACCCGGTACTCCCGTGGGATATACAACTGGGTAATCTATGCGTTAATTAACTAACGGGGTATATACCCTTATCACATGGTACAGTATATCACGCTGTATGGTGATGATATTCGGTTTATTAAGCACTAAAATAGGGTCATGTAGACCCCTTCGCTCGTGCGCGAAGAAAATAATAATAAGATAATAGTAATTCGATAACAATTTAATAATAATATACATTGACTAGGGGCGCTGGAACGATGTTGTATGCAGGGGGGACCAACCAATCAAAATAAATTATGTGGTAAAAGTAGAGGGGACCAATAAATAAGGGGTCACCCTAGATTTTAGAATGGGGGTACAATGTACATATCTCCCGACCTCCCCCCCCACAATTGCAGCGCCCCTAACATTGACTATAGCACGGACAAAAATAATAAGTGAGGAGAGTTATACCTATCACTGCGGTCTACATCAAATATATATAATGCAGTGATAATGGGATGTTGTGACTATTAATCCACTTATCAATATACCCCTTAATATCCTTCATTTATATTTCATTCCACGTGTATTATATAACATTGGTGATATGGCAGTACTTGTAATCGTGATTTATTATAATAAATGATCTATAGATCATAATTTAAACTAGACTTGGCTATTTATATTTTACTAATTCGTAAATTTTCCATCACCAATTCGGATTCTGTGTTGGTACTAGAATTAAGAACATAGGTGAAAGTATCAGATTACCGACCCCTACATGATTATTTGTAATAATGTATTCAATATTAAATATATTTATATGAAATTTTGTAATTAGGGTAATATTAATGGCAATGAATAATGCGGCTATTTTAAATTGTTGATATTATTATATTTACAAGAATACACAAGGGGGTCGGTATTCGGATACATGTTCCTAATACCGACCCCCTTCTCCTATAGGATATAATTAATTATATTTATGTATATATACTATTTTTATTGGATTTTATAATACTACAATTATTTATACCATGGTATAAGCACGCTTATTTTAGGGGGTCGGTAATATATTACCGATAGTATTATAAATATCCAATAAAAATAGTATATATACATAAATATAATAAATTATAACATGCACGTAATGAATTTGTTATTGATTTATGTTTTAATAGTACATTTAAATTTAAATTTAAACTTTATAGTAATTATATTAAAATAGTGTATATTATTATTTATTTTTTAATTTATTAATCAGTATGTATATAATCAACTGGAATCATGAATCCGAAATCTATATAAATGATACACAAACAAGTTACGACATATTTTAAAGTAAAATACAAATCTATTTTGATTGGATATTATAAATCACATGTGGTCGGTAATAGGACAAATTACATTATTTTTATAATAGTTATAAACATTTTATTGATCTACAATATTATGCCCAACATTAAGTTTTCTTTTAATTAATAAAGTATTTACAATGATTTAAAAAAAGTTATTATTCAAATATTTAAAAAGTAAAAACAGAATATTACATTTTATCAAATAACAATTGTAGGATTGAATATTTGTAAGACACAATCCTTATTCATATTTATGATTAAATCACTAACAGTTCATGTGTATATATTTTTTTGATATCTCTTATAGTTACTGATATACGAGAGGGGGTCGGTATTATGAGGGTATCGGTAATCGGAGACTTCCCTAACATACATAAGAAAACAAGGGATGTAAATGAATGTACTTATAAAGTCTCTATATATTTAAAAAAAAAAGTATCAGATCGTGTTCGGGATATTATGAATATAAAATACTCAGATCGTATACGATTAAAAGTAATATACTATTTTTAATATATTGTGTACTAATAACTATAAATAGCATATAACTTACCTCACTTATACCACATTAACAAAGTCTTATCAATTTGATTCGTATATATTCGGAACTGTTCGATAAACTAAGTATTGCGGTTAAGTTGATTCATTTTATTAGTTGTTGGTAATGAATGGCAACGTTACTTTAATTAATACTATTAGAAATACATGAATCATCAGTAATGACTATCTGTATATATCTATGGATGATATATTCTGATTCATCATTTTAACATATATAAGTATATATATATATACATATATATATGTGTGTGTATATAGTTATATGTGTATGAACTAGTGCTGTAAAATTTCAAATCTCAAATATCAAATCTCAAATCTTTTTTTTTCGGTTCGGTTCAAATCTTAAATTTTCGGGTATTTGGAAAGATTTGATGGTCTCAAATCTTTATTTTAAATTTAGTTTCGGTTTGGGTATCATGTCGGGTAATTGTTCGGGTAACGATCGATTAACATAATTATTAAATACGTTTCTTTCAACTATTTTAAAATATCCATTAAAATGTATAGATACTATTAATTCGATCATCAGTTATTCCACCTATATGATAATATATTTAAAATAGAATAATGTTATCAAGGACACAGTGTCCTTTATTTATTACACATTAATAACAATATTTAAAAATTATTACGTATATTCTTCATATCGTACCTAGTAGGTACTACCTACTCTGTACTAATATATATATATAATGTTAATTCATAAACCGTTTAAAACTATATTTGTCTACAAGTACATATTGAATAAATATTTGACACTATAATTTGACACCATATATGGTATATATATATATATATATATATATAGTCTAAATATAATATTTATATTTAGCCTTCTATATATAAGCTGTGGTGTATATAGTATATAGGATTCCTTTTACAACTTTACTAAATAGGTTTTAAATTACTATATAGGTTTATATAGCTATATATGATTATTATAATAGTAACGTATTCAATAATTCAAGTAATTAATAATTATGTATTGTTAATTATTCGATTATAATTTATTAATTAATAATATCAATTATTATTATTAATTAATAATAATTAATTATATATTATTTTAATAATTATTAATTATTTTATTATAATTAATAATTATTTATAAATTAATTATTATTATTAATTAATAATAATTATTTATTAAATATTATAATTATTTATTAATTATTATAATTATTTATTAATTATTATAATTATTTATTAATTATTATAATTATTTATTAATTATTATAATTATTTATTAATTATTATAATTATTTATTAATTATTATAATTATTTATTAATTATTATAATTAATACTTAATTTAATTAATAATAATTATTTATTAATTAATTTATTATTATTAATAATAATTAATTAATTAATACCTAATTTTTTTCTTCGTTAACGTATTTTAAAATATTATTAAAAGATTTGAAGTTCTCGAGAACATACCTAAATATGAGAGATTTGAAGTTCTCGAGAACTTGATATTTTTTTAAAGATTTGAAGTTATCGAGAACAACATTTTAAGATTTGAAGTTCTCGAGAACAACCAAGTATTTGAAATTTTACAGCACTAGTATGCACTGTTATCTATATAGTACTACTACTACTACTACTACTACTACTACTACTACTACTACTACTACTACTACTACTACTACTACTACTACTACTACTACTACTACTACTACTACTACTACTACTACTACTACTACTACTACTACTACTACTACTACTACTACTACTACTACTACTACTACTACTACTACTACTACTACTACTACTACTACTACTACTACTACTACTACTACTACTACTACTACTACTACTACTACTACTACTACTACTACTACTACTACTACTACTACTACTACTACTACTACTACTACTACTACTACTACTACTACTACTACTACTACTACTACTACTACTACTACTACTACTACTACTACTACTACTACTACTACTACTACTACTACTACTACTACTACTACTACTACTACTACTACTACTACTACTACTACTACTACTACTACTACTACTACTACTACTACTACTACTACTACTACTACTACTACTACTACTACTACTACTACTACTACTACTACTACTACTACTACTACTACTACTACTACTAATACTACTACTACTACTACTACTACTACTACTACTACTACTACTACTACTACTACTACTACTACTACTACTACTACTACTACTACTACTACTACTACTACTACTACTACTACTACTACTACTACTACTACTACTACTACTACTACTACTACTACTACTACTACTACTACTACTACTACTACTACTACTACTACTACTACTACTACTACTACTACTACTACTACTACTACTACTACTACTACTACTACTACTAGTACTACTACTACTACTACTATAGTATCAAGTCAGAAAAGTGTATACTTTACATATATACTGCATACCTACCCTCTTCTGCAAGGGTTACTTTTGATGAACACCACAGTAAAGTCACTATGACATCTATAAAAGTGTTCGAAAACTTATCTCTTGTACACGTTCAGAGATTATTATATAATAAGAAACCCCCCCCCCCCAATTACTATAGGTGTACCTACAAGTGTAATAATTCAACAGTATTTAATGGCAACAGTATTCGTATATTTAACATATCTCTATATAGTTATCTCTATATACTTATCAGCAGTATCAGCAGATATTTCGATATTGTTATTTTATGTTAACTAGTTATTATAATACATGTTTATTTAAAATAAAATTATTAAATGTAGGTTAATCTTACTTATCCATTTCATATAATTAACACATTATTTATATATATATATTATTAATTAATTAATTTATATTATTATATGAAAAGTATAATGATATATTTCAGTAGTTAAGTAATTTATATATATATATATATATATATATATATATATATAGAAATAATTGTATTCGATAGGGTCCGATATATAAATATAAATTAATCAATAATAATTATTAAACAAATAATTAATAATATTATATTATAATAATAGGAATAATGACTCATGTGGTATTCATTTATCTAATCAAACTATACCAAAAAAAAGCAAGTGAGTCGAAATGATAAACTAAATTGTTCATTAAATTCATTAAAGTTCATTAAATTGAGATATATATATATAATTATTCGAAATGGGCAATTGTAATACTTATGATATATTAAACTTGTCAGATAAGTCGATATGATAAAAAGGAGTATTCATTTATAATAATATTATGAGTAATAAAGTACGACACATAATTGTTCTTCTAAAACCGGCACAAGTTTACTAACATCAAAATTGCGATGAATGAGTTATATTAAATAGAAGATATACTAAAGGATGTGTGACAGTAACCACGAGTAACTAAATTTAGTTAATCAGACAGTAACCTATACTCCCCATTTGGTTATTTAACAATTAACGTATACGTTATAGGTTGACCTATAGGTTGTTTATTTAAGTTCGCAATAATGGTGTATTTATAGTAATACGATTACACTTATTTTTGTTTATTACCTTATAAGGTAATATTTTAAATAGTTTATTTATTCGTTTCATGTATGTCTCTTCCCTTTAATTTTAGCCCAGCGTAACATGTGTATACCGAGTAAAAGATAGTGGAAAATATCTATTTTTTAACAGGTTATATCTTTTTTATTTATGAGTATTTTTTCTAATTTTTTTTAAATTATATACTAGATAACTTTCATCTCTATTTATATAGGTACATTATCAAATAATAAATGTATTAGAATAAAGAAAATAATTTTTTTATTATTTTTCAAATAATTATATTAATTGATTGTATTTACTTTAGCTTACATACCTATATAATATAATCCATATATTTATATATACTCAGAAAATGTTATAAAGATTCATATAAGAGTTCAAAAGTTATAGATATATAAAAAAAAATCGACAAAAAAACACCAGAGATATAGTTACCTACATTTTTACTTGCATTTTTTTCTGATTATTAAATACCACCATTTTGAATATGTCTATGATTAAACTTCATATTTGAGGCACTTGTGTTTAATTTTATATGATATATTATACATAATTTTAAACATAATGAATTAAATTTTAATATTTTAATATAACAACATTTTCCCTAAAAAATAATATCGAAGGTTACGCCTGCCCTTAAGGCTCCTTCTCTTAATATTATATAATATATCACGTGCCTATATGTCCTAGACAATCACTCTTGTATTCGATTCATTGATATATATGTTCAGAGTATTTCATCATGAATATAGTGGTGCACGGGTTTGTGTATACAATATACACACACGTATATATATATAGAGAGAGATAACTATTGAGATCTCTCTCGAAATATACATATTTATTGTTATTTTGGTTGAGTTATTTCATCCCATCAAGAACATAGCTAAATATTAAATTACAAACAAATAGTAGATATATATATATATATATATATATATATATATATATATATATATATATATATGCATTCGAAGCCGATATCATGAGCCGATATTACGTTAAGGCATCTAAGTTTTATCAAAAGAACAATTTGTACACAAAATGATATAATTCATATTTTAAATATTATTATAAACATATGTTATTATAACATATGTTATTATTCCGGACGGGGTTTGAACCCACTTCCGTATGCCTGCGTGTCTAACGACTAAGCCTGCTGGGGTATATTGGTAGTTATAGATCATTACCACTCACTAGTTGCAATCCCATGGGAATGAACATGTTTTATTATCAAATCTAAAATTGTACATGTACAATTTTAGTTATTTTAATTTTATTTTTAATTTTAATAATGCATTATATGTATACACCTATGGGTGTATTTCAGTGCTTATATGCATATGCATATGTATATGTTATAACATATACACGCGTATACTATGTATAGAATACTATAGTGTTTGATCTCTGTGGAATATATCACATAACGTATTCCACGGTCATTGAATACCCTAATTATGTAATTACCTATATCATATATTGTATATATATATATATATATATATGGTGATGATGATGATTTTATGTTATTACGGAAATTCTTATTTAAAATAAGCTCTATGTAAAATAAAAATATAAATAAATAAAATTAATAATTTAATAATATCCTAATATATATATATATATATATATATATATATATATATATATATTATGATATTACCCACGGCGTGGGTTATGATATTAATAACAATTAATTGGTTGCCACTATTACGATCTTAATAATAATTCTTCGAATGTAACTTATTATTAATTATTCAATTACACGTGTAGAAGGGCACGCTAATATGTACACAATAACACGTGTAGAAGTGCACACTAATATGTACACAATTACACAGTTAACACTAGCACGTGATCAGTTATTAGTGCTAAGACACGCGACCCTCGATATCCGGTAGGGGTGACCTTGGAGTGTATTGTATAGCAACCATACATTGTTATGCAAATATTAAAATTAATTAAATATCTTTAACATGATAATATATGTAAATATAACGAGGTTTATTTGTAATAACATATACTATATTTAATATGTATTATATTTCAAACTATGTGCGCAAAAAAATGTAATTTAATCATCAGAATATCGTTAAATGATCTACATTACTGAATTCCATGTATGATTAAGCGCTAAATGACCGGGTTCCATGTATGATTAACCCCTAAATGACCAGGTTCCATGTATGATTAACCCCTAAATGACCGGATTCCATGTATGATTAACCTCTAAATGACCAGGTTCCATGTATGATTAACCCCTAAATGACCGGGTTCCATGCATGATTAACCCCTAAATTACCGGGTTCTAGATACCGTTATGTAGCGCCTTTGATCTTCGCGCTCGGACTGGTCGGAAACACTTTGACCTTGGTAGTACTGGACGCCAAGAGGTCAACCACTAACGCCTTCCTGGTCAGCATAGCCGTGGCTGACCTGTCACTACTGGTGCTGCTCCTGCCGCCTATATGGGTCAACACCGTCTTCAAATGGCAGCTAATGGTCAGTTAGTTAGATATCTATCATTCACTATATATTTAATTATTATTATTATTTATTAGAATTTTTATAATAAAATAAATATAAATACAAATATTCCGTAAATTAATATTCATTATATTACTAGTTCTAATGTGCTTTAAATAAGACAACTAATTTGTATTACTATTGTAAAGTTATATTATAACATATTACATTACATTATATTGTATTAGATTATAGTTATAGCGTATTGTCTAATATATACAATTGTTAAGAAACGCCTCTATCAGTTTCCCGGGTAAAACTATAGCTCACCCCATAAGTGTACCAATTAACCCCCTATACGGGGTATTACCATAGAGATAGAGAGAAATCTCTAGCTTTCTCTCTATCTCTTTGGGTATTACTATAGTTTCACATACATTATGAGTGCACTAGCATCTAGCATGCTAGATGTATATAATAGACCACATTTAAACGAATTATGGGTCTATAGAT
Source organism: Osedax fenrisi (assembly GCA_964019155.1). Lineage (NCBI taxonomy): Eukaryota > Metazoa > Annelida > Polychaeta > Sabellida > Siboglinidae > Osedax > Osedax fenrisi. Next base: position 28,278,498 of record OZ025241.1, on the reverse strand, counting down.
TAACCAATATCGATACTACCCGTATATCAACAATATAATTAACATTCGTATGTATACATATACAATAAGTATTCACAATATAATTATAAAGGATTCTATAATTAGATCGTAGATTATAATTTATTATAGTAGTATATTATGTATATTAAGAATCCTCTGTAATTTTATTATATATAATCTATAGATTATAATATATTATAGTAGTATATTAAGAATACTTTAAATTATAAATATATCATTATTGTATTAATTCCTATAATTTGGTTTTATTATATTAAGATGGTAACTATATTGTATTTTCATAATTTATATATATATATATATATATATATTATTAAATAAATCTTATTATATTTAATATATAATTATTATAAATATTGTATTTCAATATTATTTTATATGTATAATCATGTACATTATCCTATAGGATATATATATATATATAAACACATATATTGACTGCATATTGGTCGATCTCCTACATGAATTCAATTTATATGTTTTTAATTTATAAATAAAATAATATCTCTTTTCTTCAATGAGGTGCACTAAATCAAGGGGTGTTATTATACATGTATAATAACATCCCTTGATTTAGTTTTCTTAGTATTTAGCGATATTTTCATTAATGTAACACTTATAAATAAGCACCCCTAACTACCTTATAGGTGAACTTACTGTGTAAATATATGGATATGTACTATACAATATATTTAAACATAATATGCTGACTATTTTATCTTTTAATAATAGAAATATATTTCACATATGATTTCTGTAGAATATATTTTCAGAAGTATTTATAAGTGACCACGATAGTGATGTTGGCAAATATATCATAACAATGATTCATCAACCTTGTCCACCCCATATGGGTCCGAGACTTCCCATCATGTTCCACTTAATTTGTATTTGTTTTCTATTTGATTACAGTTTTCGTTTGAGTGTATATATATATATATATATATATATATTCGATATTAATATTCTTATATCACATCCTTATTATTATATTTTCTTATTTATTATTAGTATTATATCATCAATAAATAGAGGATATTTTTTTATAATAAGGATATTTTTAATATAATCTAGTTTATCTATAGATAGGGTATACCTTGGTATATATTGGGTATACCCATCCGTATATTATAACCAATAATCAGGGGGAAATATTAATTAATTAATTAATTAATTAATAGATAGATTATTCCAAAGATTATTCCGGCTATTAGAATACTATTTATTAGTTGTTGTGATTTTGTAAATTGTATTTTGTAAGAAGGTTTAATGAATCCAATTTTACGAATCCAATTAATTTAATAAAATATCACTCTACTTTATAACGAGATGTTTCACATAATTGGTTTCATTATAGAGAGGTTTTACTATTTATGGTAATTTATCATCGTAAACAATATCTACATATAATCTATAGTATAATAAAATCTAGTATAATATACTCTTATTATAATTTACTGATAAATATTCAATAAATATATAGTATTAAATCATCACTATCAATATAATTTATCTCTCTATATATATGTGTGTATATATATATATATAGATATGATTAAATTATTCATTTATGATGGTATATAACTCTCACGTCATATATTCTAGTATTGTTTATAGCTTACAATACATCAGTAATATAGTGATGAGTGTAATTATAATTCATAGAATCTATATACGTATATATATATATATATATATATAATATAAAGAGAGATAGAGAGAGATATACATATAGAGAGAGAGAGCGAGAGAGGGAGATAGATAGAGATACATATATATATATATATATATAGAGAGAGAGAGAGAGAGAGAGAGAGAGAGATAGAGAGAGAGAGAGAGAGAGAGAGAGAGAGAGAGAGAGAGAGAGAGAGAGAGAGAGAGAGATAGTGAGAGAGAGAGAGGGAGAGATAGTGAGAGAGAGAGAGAGAGAGAGAGAGAGAGAGAGAGAGAGGAGAGAGAGAGAGGGAGAGAGATATGGAGGGAGATAGAAATAGAGAGAGAGATAGAGAGAGAGAGATAAACATATTTTTATTCCAAGCAATACGAATAATTCAATTTATATTCAATTATATTTTATATAAAGATTTATTATTCGTGTAGTATAATTTATCTTGTGTTGATTTAATTTAATATATACATGTATACATATATAAGTGGTGTGTTCGTATATAAGAGACACTACACTAGTACTTATAAACTGAATTTATATGTCAGTATATTTATATATATATATATATATATATATATATATATATATATATATGTAATACTAATAATAATAATAATATTTATTATAAGAATTAACATTTTGTTTTCTGTTAATTTACAGTGATTTAATTCATATAATTTATTCTCATAATGGCTTCAATATAATATATAATATTTTCTGTTGTTGTTGACTATATATATATATATATATATATATATATATATACATATATAATATATGCAACTATATGTATATGTTAAATAGTCAACGCAATCTTTATTTAGGTTTAATAAACAACAACAACAGGCTAGAAGACAATATACCACATAACAGTACATAATAAACAGCGCATAAACCTCCACCGCCGCACCTCTACACGTTATTACATAACGAATAAATCACGACAGGTAATGGGGTCATTACGTTATACATCAAACATATGCGCGCGCGTGTGTATATATACGTGATATAAGACCTCGTTGTTGGAATTCATTAATTAGTAAACAAATCAACTGCACCACCCGATATAAATAAATGTCTACGCAAATAAATCCAATAATGATATATCCTATATAACCTATAGGTTAATTAGAAATTAAGTAGGCGTATATAAGATAATGGGCCGTTCCTCCTACCGAATCACTTATAATCTCCCGCTTCAACTTCTGCAAATCATCACTAATAAATACAAAACTAACTATAGTTGTATCAAACTATAGGTTATAATATATATTATATAATATATAATATATATATACCTATTAACAAACATTTACCGCTAACTAAATAGATCTAACATGATGTGATCATCGATATTGGTCAGCAGAGCTATCCTCAATCTGTAACCTATATATTTCAGGTCGGAATACATACTATAGTATACCTCATACTGACTATAGTAGGTAATATACTATAGTAGGTTATATGCCTATACGTATACCTGTACGTATACATCATACCCGTATCGTCCTTCTATGTAAAAACTAAACCGACCTACTGTATAACCCGGGCTATTTATTATAAAACTGTTATTCTATTATGTAAAATCCTCACTACCACTGAACCTTACTATTTCCATAATTAATGTATCCCCAAAACAATTGCCTACCGACTCCGCTATAATATCATAACATCCTAATATCCCTCTAATCTCATACCTCAATGGTATAGTTTTATGATATTTGATAAGCGCGATTTTACGATAAAAGCAATTAAATTCGGGAAGGCCTGCCAAATAATGTTCTAATAAACCCAAGTTATAATTTATTCACAAATAAAAACTACTTTCAATAAAATAAAACTATTTAACTTTTATTATTACCATACATGAGCTAAGGTATATCTTGTTGCTCACATTATATATGTTTATCTTTATTAGTTTTATAACGGTTATTATTATTATTATTTAAATGTGTTTACACCATCGCTAGTAATTCTTCGATGAACATTAAATATATATATATATATAAATATATATATATATATATATATATATATAAATATATATATATATATATATATATATATATATATATATATATTAAATAAGGGTTCATAAATAAAGACTCTCTATATATAGATATATATGATAATTAGCGAAAATAAACAAAATATTTATATATACATATTTTTTTTACTATTTTTACTATTTGTATAGACATATATATATATATATATATATATATATATATATATATTTACAATAACTATGTCGACTCATTTCTATAACCCATACATATATAGTACTCCTTTATGCACTTATATATATTTGATTAGCTCTTAAATCGCTCCACCATCCACGATACACGTTCAACTTCCAATATACATCTCGTTATCCCACAGCCATTCTCCCTTAAATTCCAGAAACGCTCTTTCTCCTATAGGTAATCCTATAAGTAATGTATACATTACTCCATCTATCTGGAATTCACTCCCTTAATCTATAAGATCCATTTAATACTCTCACATCCTTCAATACTCATCTCAAATCATATTTATCTTCTATAGAGGTATATCCAATTTCTTTATATTAATATTATCTTATATATTTTGTTCTTATTACTTCCACTTTGTTTCTTTAGTTTTTCGTTTTTATGGTTGTTGTGTTTTATTTGTATATATATTTATTTTAAGTGAACTTACGAGGAGTGTCATCACTTTGCAACAGTGCCTAATAAACCATATGTAAGCATGATGATGGCGATGGCGATGATGATGATGATGATGATGATGATCATCATCATCATCATATATATATACATTATATATGAAATACATATATATATATATATATATAAAATTATATAGTTTGTGTTATTTACAAATAATATAATCGTATAATAATTAAATAATTAAACAATTATTAGTATGATACTTTTTTAGCGAAATAATTGAATTATGATTCATAAAAATATATAAGCATTTAATAATGATACAAATATCGGTATCACACACATATACAAGTATACGCACGCACATACACATACATGTGTGTGCACACATATAAATTGGAACTCCAAAATATATATAAAAAACATTGAACGAGTTATTCGTAGATGTATACAAATTGTATGTAATATCCCATATTCTAATATATCGACTAGTTATTATTTACCGAAATTAAAAGGGTACCTTCCAGAATTAATTACAGATTTGTATGTTTAATTAAAAAAGTAATTTGTATGGAGTACCTTCCTATTTATCAACCCTGCTATCAGATAACATAACTGACTACTTGAGGCGTTGTCCAATGAAACTTTAAGAAGCTCGGTGTCGATTACAAATCACAAAGATGTCTTTCAGGATGTATGCTGCTTCGATGCGGAACAAGCTACCCCTTGTGATATGAAGTGTTCCTTCCATTTCAACCTTCCGAAAAAGACTGAAAAAAACATATTTTATTATAATTATTTTTTTTAATATTATGTTTTACACTTTAGAATTATTTCTACTATTATTTAAGTGTATAAATAAACTATTATTATTATTATATATATATATAAAACGTGAATAGTATACATACGTACATCGTTAATTATATAGTATACATTCTCTCCGCGAAAACATTTCCATACGTTGCAATATCTATACGCACGCACACACACACACATAGTGGCGCAAGAACAGGGGGGGTAGGGGGGGGCGACCCCCCCCCCAATATATTTTCAAGGGGGGGGTGACCCCCCCCAATATTTTCTATACAAATTATCATATTTTTTATACATATATGAACAATACAATATATTATGAATACCAATATTTTATTAATGTAACTCTTCATTCCTACCTCTCTTCATATTGTATAATATACAATGTATCCATATATGTATATCCATATATTATATCCATATATTAAATATATACATAGTATAATCCATTACTCAATTATTAAATTCACTATATAAAAAACAATGATTTATTACTTTATTAAATATTACTACTGATGATTTATGATTAATTTATAACTTTTAATGAATGGAAATTTAACATTATGGAGTGTGCTATATTAGTTATCAAATGTTGTATCCCCTTATTACATTACATTATGTTATTGTATCAAGTTAATTTTCATTATTTCCAAAAATGTACATATATAAAATGGATATTAGAATATTTTTAAATAAAAACACTAAAGATAAAAATAATAGTTCTGAAAGGTTGGACATTATATTGACAAATATTTGATATTTGATTAATAATAAATATTATAATATATTATTATTAATACCTATATTTTAAGTACTAGGGGATTTGATACAATCATTGTAACAATGTATATTAATATAAGTATACATTATTATAATGATTATATGATATATTTATACTTATATATATATATGTTATCTATATTTATTTATAAATTGTATTAATTATTATTTTATTATATAAAATAATATATTATAATTATTTATGATATTAATATTATAAATGATCCATCTGAGTCATTTAAATTCATAATTATGGACGTCGGAAAGGAGTAAGGATGCCCAGTTATTGTCCCCCACATATTCAGGGAGGCAGAATATCTGGGGACAATAACTGTATGTCGATAACAAAGCATGCCCCCCCCCATATTCTGAAATCGTCCCGACGCCCGTAATTATAATAGATTTATAAAATATTATATTAATATATCCAATTAATATATCTAATTTTATATTCTACATATCAATTAATATGTAGAATATAAAATTGGATATCTATAATTTAATATATATTAATATATTAAATATATATTTAAGAATTGTACCAAAGATTTTCCGAAGGAAAGATATAACACTTACGCGAAATCGTGTAATTCGAATTTGTATACAAAATACCCTGGTGCCACCTATAGCGGGTTACTTTTAGGAACTATGTGTTGTTTATAATGTAAATTCGTATTTAACTATACACTTTTAAAATGTTAAATAATATGCTTTAAATTAATATTTATATGATGAAAACTAAGTGTTCATTACTAATATATAACAAACAAATATGATATTTATGTTTTAAATGCTATAAGTATATATTTAGTAAGTAAAAGTTAATTTATATTGCATGTAATTTAATAGAGCAATGAAAACATTGTTGTATACAAACAGAGCCGAACCTAAATCTATTTCAGTGATTTCGATACTACTGCTAGCAGCGGTTGGGGATATTACTAAATTACGTTGCATGCATAGGGAGTGTTATATCTTTGCTTCGCAAAATCTTTGATTGTACTTCAAAGAATTGAAAATAGAACTGCCAATGCTTAAAAGAAATAAGTTCACTTCCATTGAAGAAGTACACAATTATTTAATTGATAAATAAATTCCATCGGGTATGTTTAGGGTATGTAAGTGTTTGCTGAAACTTCTCATGGTTCGACCAACAAGTTCAGTTGCATGTGAACAAAGTATTTCTGGTTTGAGAAAAATCAAAACTTGGCTCTGCTCAACAATGAGCCAAGATATGTTAAATTCTCTGCTAATGTGCCATATTCATTCATATATTTTAGATGATTGCAGCATTGATGAAATAATGGATAATTTCATTAATATGAATGACTGGAGATAAGCACACTTTTTTAAATAAACATATTTAAATATTCAACAAGCTTATTTCTTTAACAAATCTTTAAAAAAATCAGCCCCTAACAAAACTATTGTTTTTGTACCCCTACTAATAGTATTAATAGTAATCGTAAATCCAATTCATTTTTACATCTTACCTCTCTTGATCTCCTTTCCATTCTCCCTTTTCGATAGTTACCACTCTTAGTATAAGAATCTCCTCCAACCTCGATTTATCATCCCAAATATCTATAGATATTATAATATTACACGTAATGTCCAATACTTCATCTACAATATTTTCAAAGTCCGTAATAAACTCACTTTCTCAGTTATACGTAATTAACTTTATTAATTCTCTAGTATTTAGCAGTATTAGATATTGCATGCCACTGTACAGTGTACACTGTACACCTCCATATCTCTTCATCTTTTAAGGAAACTAGAGGTCATACAACGTCGATCGGTGCGCCTGCTATACCGTTTGAGGAAATATAATCATGTTTCTATTACGAATCTAATGAAGATCCTTGGGTGGCTTCTTGCCACTAAATTGGCTGTACCCAGCAAACAATATTATCGACGCACTGCGCCCAAAAGTTCCGGAATTAATTCGTCGCTTTGATGACAATTTGCGCCCAAAGGCGTCGAATTTGCGTCGAATTCAATATTATTCGGAACTGAAGCGCCCAAAAGCGTCGAATTTTCGCCTAAAATCCTTTTGTAATTTGGAGGCTGTTGCGCCCAAAAGTGTCGAATTTGCGACGAATTTAATATGATTCGGAACTGAAGCGCCCAAAAGCATCGAATTATCGCCTAAAATCCTTTTGTAATTTAGACACTGTTCCCAGCAAACAATATATTCGACGCTTTTGGACGCCATGCGCCTAAATGTTCCGGAATTAATTCGTCGCTTTGATGACAATTTGCGCCCAAAAGCGTCAAATTGTTCTATTGTACTTTGGACGCTGTTGCGCCCAAAAGCGTCGAATTTGCGACGAATTCAATAAGATTCGGAACTGAAGCGCCCAAAAGAGTCGAATTTTCGACGAATTCAATATGATTCGGAACTGAAGCGCCCAAAAGCGTCGAAAAAGCGACGAATTCAATATGATTGAGAACTGAAGAACCCAAAAGCGTCGAAAAAGGGACGAATATATCTATTCGGAATTGTTTGCTGGGTATACCAACTACTCTGTTTGACCCATAAAGTTCTATATACTGGGAAACCTAGTTAGCTTGCTGATCTCGTACATCCGTTTTCGACTCGAATCCAGAGATCGACCAACTGCTATAAGATTGATTATCCATCATTTCAGTTAACAATCGGTCATTTGGCATTCTCGATATGTGCTCCTCGCCACTGGAACAAGCTGCCTCTACGTATTAGATCCTGAAAAAGTTCAAAAAATTGACATATGCTATACTATCTGATTAATCTTAATGTTTTCGTTTTGCACATTGTTGATATTTATTTGTTCATTATTCAATTTATTTATTACATTTTTTACTTGGCGACAATGTATTATACTAATCCAATAATCAATAAACAACTACATAAAAATCCTTTAAAAGAAGTATTTTTCTAAAAAAAAAATCACCCCCCCCCCCAACCAAAAAATCAATCTTGCGCCACTACACACACATACACACACATATACATTACCTATAACGTAACAAACAGACGAAATCAGCGCTTTGTTGTCGTCTTCTGAAGGTGTTGATGTACACTTCCGGTGACGTGGGAGTCTGGCTGCTGACCATCTTCTCTATAGATAGGGCTATAGCGGTTAGTAGTCGTAGTGGTCAGTAGTGGTAGTAGTCGTAGTGGTCAGTAGTGGGTAGTAGTAGGCAGTAGTGGTCATTAGTGGTAGTAGTAGTAGTAGTAGTGGTCAGTAATGGTCAGTATTGACCGGTACACTAGTGTGGTTATAGTACTTGATGTATGGGGTTATACATTATATACATACCTATACATGAGGGATATATGATGAGTATACTCGTCTTCTCTATATATAGATCTAATGGCGGTTAGTAGTAGTAGTCAGTATTTACCGGTACTGGTAATAGTTGGCTTAATGGGGTATCCCACTATCAGTATTTCCGGCAACTTGCCGGAAATATAGTAACTTTAAAATATTTTCTATCAAGTTAACTAAAATTGTAGTTGGATACCCCCCTTACTTTCCGGCAACTTGCCAGAAATATAGTATCTTTAAGGGGTTAAAGGGGTTATCCCATTACAACTTGATAGAAAATCGTTTTAAAGTTACAATATTTCGGGTAATTTGCCGGAAATATTGGTAGTAGGATATGAACCCCTTTAGGCTTACTGGTATTAGTTGCGTTCAAACCACCAACGCATCACTACATTAGAAGAAATCGGCTAGTTTCGGTGTGAATATACAGTGTATAGACCGATATCGGGAATTGAAATATAAGCCGATTTTATATAACCCCTTGTATAATATAATATATGATGTTATAGCCATATATCGTAAATGTTAACCTCTATTCAAATAACGAGTAACAGTAGATGTTAATGATTCGTTATTAATTTGTAAATATATCACTTGAATAGCATCATAGTGATTAGTAGGCATACTGATTAACGGTATTATTAAACTTGTAATTTATTTAGTATATATTTTAAAACTTTATTTGAAACTTTTAGATATTAACTTTAATATATTAGCAGAATAATGAATATAACCATAGTATAGCATATTGAATAATAGCGACTGTGCAGTGTATACTATACACTGTACACCTAGGTGACCACTGTCAACTTATGTCACCACACCTGACTCCCTCCTTCACTCGTTAAGTTCATATTACGTAATAACTTGACCTACTAACCTATTGACCGGTGGTACGCAGATCTATTCTCCGTTGACCAGAAGAACGCTGTGCTCGAGTTACAGTAAGGTTTACCTGCTGGCGTTAGTGACCGTACTGGTGCTAGTGTGCAAGAATATACACATGTTCTGGACTACGGGCAATATAATACAAGGTTTGCTAACACATATGCACACGTGTATATATTATATACTATATATTAGTGATGTAAATGAACTCAGACAGTTCGAACACGTATCGAACAGTGTCGAACTTTGAGACAAAATTCGGTTTCGAACTTTACAAATTTTGAACTTATGATTTTCGAACTTGGAACTTTTTAAACAATTATTGAACTGGCGACAATATGTTTGATAAAAGTATTAATTTAAGTTATCCAAAGTATCGGTGCAGTCTCAGTCTCGGTTAGTTAAATAATGTATGCAAATAATTTATCTTGGTCTCAGTTACTCAAAGCATCGATGCAGTCTAAGTCTCAGTAATCTGAACCATCGATGTAGATATTATATATTAACAAATAAAAATAATAAAAACATAAATTAGCCACCTATGGAAATAATTAAAATAATTTATTCACAGATTATGTAAGAGATATAGATTAATATTTATATCTATAATAAATAATTAAAAATTATGATTAAAATGTAACATAAAAACCACTGTTTGTGCTAGGTTGTATCTAGTAAGAGTCTCAATTTGGTTTGAGCCCATTAAGTAATAGTCGTGGTTCGTCTTTTGCTTGTAGAGTAACAGTCTCGGGTAGGCATCATTTACCCAAAGGCACGGCTCTATCAAAATGCTTGGCGTAATTTATATACAAGTTCGATACTTCAACAATTTGTTCAAACAAGTTCGTAATTCAAAAAGTGAGTTCGAACAAGTATCAATACTTCAAAACTTGAGTTCATTTACAGCACTATAGTGCTATAGTATACTATATATATAGGAATATATGAATTAATTAATTAACAAAATGTATTCGATTTAATAAATTGAAGTTGTGTATAATAAAATAAAATTATAACAAATATATATTGAATTAATGTCTATTAAGTAATCATTTCTCCGAATAGTTATAGCCACTGGTATACCAGTAAATATTATACTAATATAACAGCTACCACATAATTATATATATATATATATATATTGTCTATAGCAAGGTACATGTTCATATACATTTAATACCCACGTCTCTTACGATTCGAAATAACTGAAAATAACAAATTGTCAACAATATAGATTTCATTTTTAATGGAATGTGCTAGAATAATTATTCTGATTAATCAATAGAGTGATTGTGTTCAGATGTATCATCGTTTATACCGTTAAACAATGATCTCTTTGTTTAGAGAATGAGCTATTTGTGCACGAACTAGTGATATGCGTTTTTTGGAATTAATTATTTGAAATCGATTATTTTAACCTATCCACTTTCTAGTATTTAACATTTGAAATATATTGCAAATAGAGAGATATGATACCTCTAAACAATCACGTTCGTATAATGACGATATTTATGTTTTTAAATATCTACGATTATTAATCACACTTATATATATATAGTATATTATATTTGATGATTAATTTATAAGTTCTTCTCACATACCATATCCCGTATAAAGAACTACCATATGCATCGGCGTAGACCACTTCCCATATATCACCTTATATCCATATACCACCTTATATGCATGTTAACAAACTACCACATACCACACTTCTTACATCCCCCTCTTTACCCGCTTATAACGAACTCCCGGCCCGCATAAGACCACTGGGTAGTATATGTATATACCTAATAGAATAAGGTGTATTCCCATATACCACATTATACCTGCTCGTAACATTTTAGCAAACTACCACATACCACCCCCCCCCCCCATTTACCCGCTTATAACGAACTCCCCCCACCCCTCAGGAGACCACTACTCGTATTGCGGCGCTATGCCGAGGTACCGTTACTTCGAGAACGAGGTCAGACCTTACCTGATGCTGACCGTAGTGGTGTTGCTACCGTTCTCCTGCATGTTGACCAGTAACGTCGTCATAGTAACCGTACTGAAGCGTAGTCACATACGGCGGCATCACGGCGGGTACAAGAAACGCGCAGGGGAGATGCAGTTCAAACAGGTCGGAATACTATTGTTATCTCTTTATTTCACTACCTATCTCTTTATGTATATCTGTGTCTATCCCTATATCATATATAAATCACTATCTATCTTTATATATATATATATATATATATATATATATCGCATTCTCCAACTCGATATTATAAAGTTTATATTCTATTATATTTATTTATTATATATAAATAAATGTATATTATATATAAATCAATGAATATTAATAGTATTAGTAATGTACACAATAAGCTGTAATGTTACACTGATCGTAATGCTATTCACACGCGTGTACCTACATCACGTGTTCCTTCACTGTAGACGATTATAACCTGCCTCCTCGTGTCTTTCGCTTTCTTTATATTGATGATACCGGGCTTCATCTTGGCCGTTAGTATTAAAATACGCGTATATATATATTATAGTTTAGAATCACCTATATTGTTTGAAAATATTTAAACCTGGAATTAGATATATTTTATATAATTTTATAATACATATATATATAGGGTAGAGTCTACAATTGCCGACCACCTCATAATACTTATTTAATACCTAATATAACCACCTGATATAATAACTTAATTTTGAAATGTAGTAAACAGTATAGTGTATACAATATAGTGGACATTCTCCAATTACAGACACCCTATCGTATCTCAGTAGCTATAAGAAATATCGATAATTTACATAAACATAAATTATTAATAATTTAATGGTAAATGTAAATGATTATTTTATTTTTTTAAATAATCAATTATACAATTTATATTTGATAAATTTTATATTATGATTTTACTTTTTAATATTAAAAAATATTTTACTTTAAATATTTGAATAATAACTTTTTTAAATCATTGTAAATACTTAATTAATTAAAATAAAATGAAATGCTATCCATAATATTATAGATTAACTAAATGTTCAAATATATTATAAAAATAATTTAATTTGAATAAGTTTTAACCAAGATATCTTAATTATAGCGACCCATGTGATATTCCTATTACCTATTGTGTGCGTATCATTTATATAGAATAAATATGCCTGATTCCAGTCGATTGATTAATAAATAATTATTAAATAATAATATACGCTGTTTAAATATAATAAATATAAAGATTATATATACATTTAATATGAATATTAAAACATAAATTCAATAATAAATAAATAGCATGCCTTTTTTAATCCATTAAATACATTTATGTCTGTTATTTTGATTGGATTTTAATTAACATTAAGACAACAATTATTCATACCGCGAATATTTTAGGGGTTCGGTAACAGGAGAATGGATCGGTATTAGGCATATATATATCCAATAACCGACACCCCTGTTTATTCTTTTAAATATAATTATATCAACAATTTAAAATAGCCATATTATAATATAATGCCAATACATAATATGGCTATTTTTAATTTATATACCCTATATATTAAAAATTTAAAATAAATATATTTAATATTGAATAATTTATTACAAATAATCATTAAGGGGTAGGTAATTGGAGACTTTCATATATATATATATATATATATATATATATATATATATTAAAACATCCTAATATAATAATAATTCTATTTTTACTAATCTATAACAATTGCACGCGACATACTGATGCAGTCGCTTAATAAAGAACTAGCATCGATTTATTACGCAACAGTATTAACCTATATATATTACGTAACGTAAATAGACGTCGTCATCCTCGTCCTACCTCTATCGTTACGTAATCAATCTCCGAGTGCACATGCGCAGGCAGGGTATTCGCGTATGTGTCCTTATTATAATATATCATATATAGATATATATATATATAGATATATATAGATACCATACTATAGAATACCAAGCCTATAGGCTGGTATACGGTCCGTGCATTGTACCCAATAGAGTTATCTATATATAGCAGTGATTCCCAATCTATGGGTCATGACTCATGACCCAAATTTGGGTCATTGGGTTTTTTGTTTGGGTCATGAGCATGGTGAGTTAAATTCGGCCTTTACCTAATTTAAGGAAAAAGGCCGAATTTAGCTTATTTTCGGCCTTTTGAAATCCTTATATTCGGCTTAAATTCGACCTTTCTATATTTGATCAATATAGTTATCACTATATATACTTAATATGATTAATTAATTTAATTAATATATATTTTATAGCATGACAGATAATCATTTTAGTATCAACAAATATAGTGGTATAAATATGTATTTAAATCAAGTAAATAATAAATTTATTATATTTGTATACAAATTATTAAAAAATATTTTTATTTTTATTAAATAATTAATTGTTGTGAGTGTATACATCCTTCAAGTAAAATGTTTGAAATATGGGTCTTTTCTTCAGTTTTTATCGACTTTACTAATTCTGATTCAATGGAAAAAGTTCCTGGATTTTTTTTTACTTTTTCTTCTTATTATACTTTTATATATATATATATATATATATATATAGCAGTCCGGTAATGAAATTAAATAAATGCTATAATCACAAAGGCAACATAATATTAATGGAATATATTATAGTATACATATTAGTATATAGTATATACTTACTATATACTATATACATATTTAATTTATTTTGTATATAAAATAATTATTATATCGTTAGATAAATCCATCTATCACAATGTTAATATAGTCGATCTAACATATTTAATATATAATATTATTGTATATATATATATATATATATATATATATATACGAGAAGATGCATCTAATAAACTATTAATTCTTTATTAGTTATTCTAATAATTAAAAAAATTAAAACGTAATTATTTATATTTATATTATGAAAATTTAAATGTTAAATAAATACACTATTAACCTGATTTAACTTCTCTTCCAAAAACATAAAAAAATTTACATTTAACTGAAACGACTTTTTGAGTAATAGACTATTAATCAAAAAGTCGTTTCTAAACTATTACTAATAGTATATTGTTACGTAATATTAAGTTCATATTCAGCTTGATGTGATATATTAAAAAATGTTGGTCTTTTTGTGCCATTTTTAATTGTATAAGAAAACAATGCTTTATATAAACAAATGTAATACTTAATAATTACGAATTTACTTACATACATTACTACTATTATATAAATATATAAATATTTTAGTTGTAGTATTAATAACATATAATATATATATATATATATATATTACTATTACGTATTTATTTATTACTTTTAATGATATAAGATATGATAAATATTTTATTTAAAAAAAGGCCGAATTTAGCTTATATTCGGCCTTTGAAAATCCTTATATTCAGCAAAATTCGGCCTTTTGACGAAACTGCCGAATTTAACTCAATCTGGTCATGAGCCAATTTATAAAAATTTTTATAATAATATTGATATACAATATTTTACAGTTTATATTATTCGTTTGCGATTAAGTTTAATAATACAAAAATACAATTCTTAATTGGGTCATGGTATATTTTTAATTATTATAAGTTTTCAAAAAAATGTCTTGGTGAAAAAAGGTTGGGAACCAATGATATATAGAGTTGATTATAATAATATCCTATAGGACATATAGGACATATATATAGGAATGTTCGCATCACATGACCGTATCCATGGTGTATACAGTATACAGTATACAGTTAATAACTTACACTTCTAAAAATAAAGTTATGTACATCTATTTTCTAGTGTTACATAACTGTGTTTACTATATATAGTGTAGTATAGGTACACTACTACATGTATAGCTATTACCTTACTTACCAGGTCGAGCTTGCTCGGCATAGAATGACACGTTTTTTCCATTCATCTCTGTTTCCCATCAACGTCTTCAGTTCATCTGTAGTGCATCCGCTGTCTTCTCTAAGTTGTGCAGTATATCTCTTATTCGGCCGTCCAGGTTTTCGTTGCACATGTAAAGGTTCCCATAGAAGCACTTCGCTGATCATTTCTTCTCTGCTTCGCCAACAATGTCCTGAGAAACGCATCCTATGTTCTTTAATTGTAATCGTGATCTTTGGGATATTTCCATATATTTCATTATTAGACGTATGATCTTGCCATCTTTTATTTAAGGCAGCGCGTAGCATTCTTGTATATGCTCCATCAATCTTTTTCTCTAGAGAAGATGTTAATGCCCATGTGATGGAGCCATATACAAGGATCGATTCGACTGTGGCCCTAAAGAAATGTTTCTTCAGCTTTACAGAGAGATTAGATTTCTATATTGATGTCATATTGTTTAGTGCGGCCCAAGCCTGTCCAATCCTTACATTGACGTCATGATCAGTAGATGCGTCATAGCTTCCAATATACTTGAAATCATTTACTTGTTTGATTTACCCTTTAGACTTTTTATACAACTATTATTCTTCTGGTTCAGAGAGATATATTCCGTTTTATCTGCATTTACACCTAATCCTATTTCGGCTGCGGCTTCTTCGATTTTATGTAGCATCATAATCAGTATCAGTTATGTATATTGCAGGATGTCGGCTACTCATTCGTTTTTTTATGGTGAGACCGAGATGTGTATTATCATCTAGTGATTTTCTCAAGACATAGTCTAAACATATTATAAAAAGGAAAGATGCAAGCGTGTCTCCTTGTAATACCCCAGTAGTGATCTCGAAGTATGGTGTATCTCCATCTGGTGATCTAACCATTGATCTTGTTTCTCGATAGAGTATCATGATTGCTTCTACTGTTTCTGTGGGTATTCCATACGCAGAGAGGATATTTTTCATTTTACCGCGATGTATCGAATCAAATGCTTTGGCGAAGTCTACAAACAATAGTGTGGCAGGTAGATTCTTTGATCTTACTCCTTCAATTATACGTCGGATTGTCAATATTTGTCCTGTAGTTGATCTATTCTGGCGAAAACCGTTCTGATTTTTCCGTAGGATAGGATCGATTTCCGGTCTTATGCGATTTAGGAGCATCAAATTATAAATTTTTGCTGCAATGGACGTTAGGGTTATACCTCTATAATTTGTGGCCTGAGAAATATCTCCTTTCTTCGGGAACAGTAAAAGACAGCCTTCAGTCCATCTTTTTATTTGATTTTGAGAATATACGCTGTTACAGAAATTTAGCAAAATATTTTGAAATTCTGTCAGTTTCCAAACTTCAGCTGGAATTTCATCTAATCCGCAAGCTTTGCCATTATTTATGCTTTTAGTTGCATTGTTAAGTTCTTGTATAGTGAACAGACCTATTTTTATTTTCAACTTATTATATATTTGTTGTATTTCTTCATCATCATCATCAGTTTTGTTAAGTTGACTTCCGAGCAGTTCTTGGAAATGGTTATGCCATAGTTTTATTCTCTCTCCATTGCTAGATGCTTTTAGTTTTGCGCTGTTCGAGTTCTTTTTAACAACTAATTTCATTTACGATTTTCCATACAATAGAAGATTGTTTATTTGCTGCCGCTATTTCGATATCTTTGATTTTTCTGTTAACATATTTACTCTGTTCTGCATCATATGCAGAAGTCAATTCTTTTTTTGTTTTATTAAATTTTATCTGATTTTCAAAAGAGATTTGATAATCTTTAAGTTTTGCTGCTATATGTAAATCCTTGCGTTTTTGACAGATTTCATAGTTTTCCCATGGTGTCCTTTTCTTCTGTTTTAACTTTAATGATATATATTTAGCAGATGATTCTTTACAGGCAGTTTCAAAGTATGTGTATGCTGTGTTGGCTGATATTGTTTCTTCATCATTTACAGAGCCTCGAAACGGTTTTTAACTTCGATTATGAACTTATTTCTTATATCGGCATTGTTTTTTAGATTACTCCAGTTATACGGCTTTATTCTACTAGATTTATTGTTATTAGCTCGTAGTGATAGTTGTATATTAGCTGTTACAATGCGGTGGTCCGATGCTACACTAATAAATGAATTATATGCTCTACAGTTTTTTACACTGTTTTTCCACTTCTTATTTATCAGTACATAATCAAGTTGAGCTAAAGTCTTGTTTGGTGCTTTATGTGTCCAAAATTGTCCAACTTTTTTCTGGAAGTGTGTATTTAAACATATCAGGTTATTTTCATTTATGAAGTTGTGCAACATATTACCATTTCTGTTAGCATTTGTGTGATAGGAGAACTTAGAATTATTTAGTTTACCAAGATGTGCATTGAAATCTCCTCCTATTACTAGCATATTGTGTTTAGGTATCTGTCTTGTGAGGGATTCCAATTCCATATAGAATTGTTCAACTTCAAGTTCTTCGCTTACATTTGTTGGACTGTAGAATGATATTATAGTAGTGTTTGGATTACCATGGAAAGTGGCCACCATTATTCTTGGTGATATAGTTTCAATATTAGAGAGAGAACTGTATGCTCTTGAATTAACGAGTAGGCCAATTCCACCTATAGAAGCATTTACACTATTTATCATGCTGAGCAGGTTATTAATTTCCAATTGCCATAGGGTTTTTCTTTTATGAGGATGTCATCATGTATGGCTCTATGTTCTTGAATACATATGATATCTTGACCTGTAGTTTCGGCAGAGGTTATTAGCTCTGGTATTTTTATAATTGTTTGTAGAGTCTGTGTATTGAAGGTTGAGATCTTAATATCTCTTTTTGCCTTCATCAGTCTATTTTGATTTTTGTTCACAGTATCTAATTTTTCCATTGCAAACTGAGAATTTGAAGGACCTTGTTTTGCCGCGTGACGAGCTATGCGGAATGGGAATGTATGTTTGTGTGTGTCATGTTTTTGCTTTCAATAGCTGATGTAAAACGTGTTGTCGCTACTCCATACACGAGTACCAGTACTCTATACCAGAGTTAATATGCCTCACCGAAAACTTTGTAATCATAGATATTAAGGTATCGCCTCACCATTTCCAATACCCTGCTCCCGATGTTTTCACGTTACCCTGCTCGGGTGGCTGACAGGTACTATGCCTTGCCAAAGGGCATCCTGGATTTTGTCCGGAACTGCTTATTAGATATTTACAGTTAACCACCATATCTGGTGGCCGTTCCCCTATCCGCAACCCGGGGATCCGGTGGATGGGAGTTTTCATCACCACACCACAATACGTATAACTATTATTGATGTAAATTCTATTTACTAAATATATTATACAAACTACCATTATATATAGATTCGTAATATGTGGGTAATAATGTATATGTTAATGTAGTGATTAGTATCAATTATTTGTTTTTATCCTGTTTTTTTATTTACCAGTGGATTTTATTAAAAGATTTTTTTATTATAATATTTAGTAAATATTATTTACTATATAGTAAATTATAAATATAATTATACGGCCTAATATTAGGCTACATAATACTTATACAGATTATAATAAAACATACAATTCAAACCTAAACTTAAACCAAATCCAAATCAAATGTATATTCATTATAACTAACTGTTTTCTAATAATTATATAGAATTAGTATATTAATATAATTTACAAAAACTATATTACAAATATATTAAACATAATTCATAATATTAAATATCACCCAGGAAACAAAACAAATACAATATTTAATTTTAGACGTAATTTTAATCATGTATTAGTAGAATAATTATTTTAAATAAATTCAGAATCTAACACATGTTTTACTTATTCATGAATTCATTATAATATAGAATGTGATGCATCATAATTATTACTTGTAACCTAAATACACTTCTGAATGTTCTACCGAATTCGTAAATATCAGTCAATCAGCCCGTTTATTTTTACTTTAGGATTTATTCACACCGTATACGGTTGATACGATTGATATATCAATAAGTAATAATTATGAATTAATATGTATATATTATTAATTTCTAATTATCAATTATATATTAATATATGATTAAAATAAATATCAACCAATCGACATACTATTACTTCTAACATATTAAATCTCTTAATATTATACTTATGGGATATTATTAATTAGGCTCCTACGATTACATTTATTAATATTACATAAATTAATATAGCAACATATATAGTAAACATATCCACGTATAGTAGGATACATACATTGCGGTATAATAATTATTATGTTTCTCCATAAATAAATAAATAAATATTTAAAAATAAACCATAATAAAACTTACTTTTACTCATTCTCGAAATCATTATAATAATCATTATAGATTAGATATAATGATATGGAGAATTCGATACATTGGTATTTAAATGTATACAGTTATGTGTATTTAGATATTCAGACCGGGAGTATGATAAACACATGCACACATATCATATATGTTTGTATCTGTCTATCTATGTTATTATATTAGTTTATCTATAGACTTACATATTATATTGTATTTTACATACTGTGTATTGTACGCGGGAAGTTTGAGTAAGCGCCGAAGAAGAGAACATATTTAAAATTTGTAAATACAAAAATTAAATATTTATATAAATACATTAGAAATTAAATAATTTCAATAAGAAGGAATTCTTATATATATACAAATTCTCAATAAGTATACAATAATTCATGTATATATTCATGTATTCATTTACGTATACATTCACGTATATACGTACATATATATGTCCATGGTTATATATATATACAAATTATCCTAACAATAATTTATATATTAATATATTAAATTGAATATAGGTTGTAACATTAAAGCTATCCCCGATCAATTGACTACTATAGTAGTATATAGGGGCGCTGTTGTATGTAGATATTTAGTACCAACAAATCAAACTAAATTTTGTGGTAACAAGTGGGGACCAATACATAGGAGAGATTTTAAAGTGGGGAGATATATCCCCCGTCCCCCCTGTTGCAGCGCCCCTAGTATACTATAGTATACCATCATTACGGTCACTAGAAGTTACCTAATCACCAATACACACATTCACGTGACCCCTCGCAGGCGATACGACCTCAGTGGTCTCACCGGCCCAGCTACCGACGTTACGGAGAAGTGGCCGAGGCTATAAACGTTCTGCTAGCGGCCACCAATCATAGCGTCAACTTCTACCTGTACTGTCTGTCGGGTCGGGCTTTTCGACGAGATCTGAGACGGTGGTGGTTCTCCTGCTCTACGGCGATGACGACCCGAACCGATCGGAACGGGCGGACCTGTACCGAGACGAGACGGCTCAGTCACGACACCGGCAACACCCCACCGGTCAACGTTTACCACGTTCCGGTGGTCGGCGACGGGGGAGCGGCGAGGGGCGGGCGGGACGTCGATAATGAACTTAAACGGATCTCCCGCGAAGGACTATCCACGACGTTTTAGTAACGCCCCTTCCAAGGGTATAGTGCTTCGCAAACGAGTGAGAAATTTAATTTAGGAGACGATAATATTTATATATATAGTTAAATTATAAAATATATATTATCGATTAAAACGATATCATGATAATATATGTATCCAATAACAAGGATATGTATTATACTTTAATAACAATAACTATAGTCATTGCTATTATTGTTTCTATTGTTATATACAATACACGAGCAGTTATTCTAGTCAGATTAAGTAATGATTGCTGTACATCAATATGGTATACCTTTGTATATCAATTCCACAATTGTATATGTATAATTGTAAGTGAAAACATTAGTATTATTTTATGTAATATATAATGTATCTATATTTCATAATTTATGTATTCATATTTATAAAACGGGTACATAGATATCTATATATATATAAACATATTTATAATAATTTACATTAATTATGTATATATTTAAATTAAATTATAATTGATTCACAATATTGTATAGTCTATAGTATTATTAGTATTGTTATATAACAATAATATATATATATATATATATATATATATATATATATATATATATTAATATCATATATTAATATAAATATTAATGTAAAGTATTTAACAAAATTAAAGTGAGATTACTTTGACTAAATAATAAAGATATATTTTTATAAAGATGTTTTAATTATTTTAATAAATAAATTATATAAATTTAAATTATAAATATTATAACTTTACATATGTATCATTAGATATACATCACTAGATGCATAAACAAACATACAAATACACACATTTAGATATATATATATAGATAAGATAGATAATAGATTATTGAATAGATTCAAAAGATGGGTAACAATAAATAATAATGACAGAAATAACTAAATAATAGTAAAAAAATATAAATAAGTTGTGATTTACATACACCGAAAGTAAATAAAATAATAATAAAGGCAATTTTGGGATATGATCAAACGAGCTGAATACATCATAACAGGGAATACAATACTACCTGGCAATACTATAGTTCTAAATGATGTCACTAAAACATTGTTAAAGTATCGTTACATGTATATATATACATCGTTATATTATGCATAATACTTTAGAATGTTACAAAATATGTATAATTTTACATTGAAAATGGATCTATTGATTTATTATATTTATCGAATATGGCTGTATATTTTAAGACAATTGGTTTTAATTATAAAATAAAGTTATGTTCTAAAACAAACACTATAAATTAAATATGTATTGTATTCAAAAATGTCATAACTTTCATTTTTAATAGAAATATATTTTTCAAATTTACATAGTAATACCTATAAACATTTACCTATAAACAAATATAAAATAAACATAAAATTAAATTAAATAGTTATTAGTATAGGTTGCGCAATTTTTCATAAATTTAACAAATTCATTAAAGTGGCATATCTATCCTTTGGAAAATATTTAATATTATTGTGATTTTTAAATTGTAATCCTTTTATTCAAAAAATAACGGGAGTGTGCGTATTCGCTACCCGTGTTTGAATACGGAGAGAGTCAGTCTTGGATACCCCACACATGTATTATAATACTGATACCCTATATACCATTAAGTGGATATCTACTCTATATCAATGATGAAACGCGGTTAGATACAAGTTCGCATAATTGTCATTTAACGAATTTAATTTGTAATTTATTTATTAATTTGCATTATTTTATTAATTAATAATTACAAGTGAAGTAACTAAATAATAAGTATTATACATTTTAACAAAATAATATTCACAATTAATTAGATTGAGCATGTTATTAAATATTTGAAACATGAATATATATATATAAGAATTATTACTATTTTAATATATATTATTCCTAATATTTTAATGTCCTAATTATTATTAATGTAATACATCAATTAATACTATTTTAATATATTAATTATAATATGTTAAAATATTAATTATCAATAATTATTATTAATTATTATATTAATATATAAATTATTAATATACTATTATATTATTAATTTAGAATATTGATACAAAAACTTAATATATTATAGTCCTATATATATATTATAAGTCCTATATGACTATATATATAACTAGAGTACAACATAAAAATCATGAAAGTTAATATAATCTATGAAGTAATTAGACTAGTATATATTACAATGTTATCAATACTAAAAGTAGGGAAGTTGGAGATGAAGAAAGATTCAACAATGTAGTTTTAGAGGTAAGGAACAGATTATTAGAAATAATTATTGGCTTAAGCCATTCTTTAATGTCATTAGCACAATTAGAGAGTTTATTATTAAGACCTGGCGATGAGTTAGTTGGAAGAAATATATATAGTTGTATATCATCTGCATATAGCTGGTAATATATTTGGATATTATGGATGGTAGTGGATATAAATAAATAGAGAAAAGTGAAGGACCGAATACTGATCCCTGGGAAACACCATATTTCATAGGAGAAGGGGAAAAATAATTATATATTTTTACACTGCTAGTACGGTCAGATATATATGAAGTAAACACTGAGAGGGCAATGTATCTATAGTTATAACTCCAAGCAGGTGTAGACGGGATAGTATAATGTGGTGATCAAGCGTATCGAAATCACTGGAATTGTCTAGCATTACTAGTTGATAGCAATTGTTAGTAGTAAGAGTAGAAGTGATGACATCAATAACGTTTAGTAGTGCTGTTTCTGTGAAGTGTCCTCGACGAAAACCACTTTGTTGAGTCATATTCAGTGCATTCCTGTGTATTGTATATTATAGTTTGAGCTATTAACTTTACTGTGGGAGATCCACAATGAGTAGAGTAATATTATGATTGATCTTTAATAATTTGTGTCTGAACACCGTTGTATATTCCTGACATATTTGATTAGCCATCGTATACATGCCTTCTCAAATTATTCATATCCAATTGACAGCACATAAGAGTTATAATAAACGATGATTATTCAATTAATTAACTATACCATTCTATAATAATATAAGCCGTACGGAAATTAATAAATAAAATAATAATGACAAACAATATTAGTATTTCAGGTTCCCACCTGAGATCAATTTTTGTATATATTTCATAAATGTTTTATGCGATTTTATGGATCTAATATAAGGTGGGAGTGAGTTCCATAGCATAGGACCAGTATAACTCAGTGCCCGAGTATTCATTTTTGAGGGACGGAGAATAAGGGTAGATAGAAGATGAGATGCATGGTTTCTAAGTGATGGAAGGGAATATCTTTGTACTAGAGAATCATAAATATAGGAGGGACAATTTGAAGAGTATATTGAGGAATGAACATTAAATATTATGCGATAAGCAGTGCGTTTGTTAAATGTGAACCATGGAGGTAAATGGTGGTATGAGGAAGTAGAGGTATGATCTCGAATATGTAAGTTAACGTATAATTGTACGGAATGATGAACGAATAACTCGATTTAGGGGAGTGCTAGAAGATAATGGAAGATTGATAAACAGTATTGAGGAAGAGTAATATATACGTGAGAGGTCAAAGGAATTAACTAGAGTTTTAGTAAGAGATACAGTAATTGATTTTCGAATTTTTTCTAATTATAAATAGATGATAATTTGCAGATTTAGTGATATCAGTAATATAAGGAATGAAGGAAAGTGTAGAATCAAAAAGTACACCTAAGTTGGATGCAGTAGTAGAAGGAGATATTACAATGTTATCAATAAGAAAAAGAGGGAAGTAAGTTGGTGATGGAGAAAGATTCAACAATGTAGTTTTGGAGGTATTAAGGAGAAGATTATTAGAAATAAGCCATTATTTATATTTACTAATATATTTATCATGCGATATATTAAACTATATATAAAAACAAACAAATCAATTTCCTATTAATACATAATTTAATTAATAAATTATATAATAAATTTTACTTTAGATATCGATTTTCTAAATAATTTAATAAACTTAATTTTATTTTATGTATTTAATTTAACTGTTCTTTATATATTTCATTTATACTTTATCAGTGTCTTATTTGTATATTACATTTAACTTTGTTGTTACCTTATATTATGTAATTATAAAAATAATTTGTATTTATTTTGATATGATATGATGTTATTATATATTGGTGTAATATATGTACATACATTTACATTTTACATTTTTCGTTTTTCGGACTACGAACTGTGCTTATAAAGCAATCAGCCGTAAATATATATTTGATTTTAATGTTTCAGATTAAATAAATGGTTTTAAGTAGTTTCTTGAAGTTTGGAGTTGATGGTGTATTACGGATGGATGTAGGGAGAGTGTTCCAGGAGTATGGGACGGATATTGCCCATGCGCGAGTGTTGAATGTAAGTTGTGTTTAGCAGGAAGTTGAATTAGAAATGTATTGGTGGAATGTGTAGTGGTACTATTTGGTAATTTAAGTTTGAGAAGGTATGCTAGGTAGTCAGGAGAATCATGGTGGATTGCTTTATGAGCCAGTAGTAGAGTTTTATATATGATTATATGGCGTACAGGTAGCCAGTGGAGTTTATCTAGGAATGGAGCTATATGAGTATGGGAGTATTTTGATATATTGAATATATACACCTAGCTATAGAATTTTGAAGAATTTGGAGTTTAGTGATGTACGATAGGGGGTATTGTAAAGGATAACATTGTAGTAGTCGAATAGAGGTAGTATATAGGCAGCAGCTATAGAATAACGAATAAAACGTATACGAGTGAATAGTAATAATAATGAATATAGTGACTGTAATTGATATATCAACTACATTCACTACGCCTTATTCGTATATAAACTATAGTTTAGTAGTTTGTTTATGTGGGAAAGTTGTCTATAAAAATTAAAAGTATTATTAAATATAACACCAATATTTTTGACATGCGTTGAGTGATGGCTGTCCATTAATGTTGATTGGATGGGGAGTTGGTTAATTTTACTTCGGAGTTGAAGGTGAAGGAATATAGACTCGGTTTTAATTGGATTAAAGACTATTTAATACGTATTTAATAAATGTATACAATTATAATTGTATATATAAATATATATATATACATATATATATATATATATATATATATATATATATATATATATATATATATAGAAATCAGATAATATAAATGAGTTATCTTTCTAAATTAATATTTTATCGAGGTATTTTATTGCCATATTGTTATGACATACAGGGAATTCCATGGAGGGTAATGTGGCCACCTTAATAATATCAATTATATACGTTAAAATGAAAAAAATGATTCGGGTGTCCTCTTATATATCATAAGATATATATATATTGAAACAATTATCGAATTAGAACTATTATTTATAAAGTTATACAACATTATCTAAAAGTGGTCACATTACCTACCCATATTTCCCTACTATACCCTTTATATAAAATAAATTGATAAATATATAAATAGTATGCATGGGTAAAACCTGAAAGTTAATATAAAATATGACGTAACAAATACATAGTAACACAACTTATTCAATTTATATAATCTTATTTATTATAATTAAATGCTTGTTTTTAATTTATATTATTATTATTTAATAATAATATTATTATCATTTAATAATAATTATATTTTTAATTTAATTCTTGATTTCTAGACAATTTAATTTCTCCTGAACATAAACAAGTTATTTTTATAAATAATGATTACAAAATAAATTATGTTTTTGTAAAAGATGTTTAATTATTATATATATTGCATGTAAATACTGCGTAGGCATAAATAGAAAATACAAAATTAGTTGTGATGATTGAATTTAATTTCTTAATAAATTTAATATATTATTATATACTAAAGTAAAGTGTCACATTTGACGGAATTTCTACTTCCATATAACGGTTATATTTCACTGATATATTCAAGATACAACAATTATACTAAAGCATTGTCGCGCTTTTTAGTGTATAATATAAATTCATGACATGGTGGAATCACACATAATGTTGTATATACAATATATATATATAGGATATACAAGGATATACAAGGATATATACAAGATTACGCAGTATTTTAAATGAATTATATTACATATGTTATATTACAATATGATTATTTATTATATTATATATTAAAAACTTGTTTATGTTCCGGCGAAATTAAATTTTCTAAATAATATACAAGAATACACTTATAAATATAATTACTAAGAAATAATAATAATAACGTAACATAACGTAGTTTATCAGGGATCATCAAGGAGTCTAGGTTTTATTATTGACAATCATCATGAATACACAAAACGTCTGAGTTACCTTATACGGTATACTGTACAGCCCTATAGGGGCTGTTGCATATATTGGTATTTCTTGAGTAGGTGTTTCCTATGTGATTAATAGTTTAAAAGTTACTTTTGATAAACTTTTTGTAGGTGCTATTAGGTGCTGACATTCCTAATCAATTGTGAACTTTCAGAATTCTGCAGAACTGCTCTCCAAACATGGATATTTTCCTTCGGATTGTTAACGATGATTATGATATTATAGAGGAGATATATTTCCATAGCGAATGACATGTTATATCTAGGTTATAAGATATCTACAGTGAGATGATACGTGATGTTTCCCAGTTGAAACAATTCTGAGACTAGATGTTTCCATAGTCGGCTAGATGTCCATCAGAAACATAACCTTCGCAGAAAATGTTAGGTAGTTGCCACCATTATTTACTACGATAGAGCATATGCAAGACCTCCTATAACCTTGAGGTTATCGGAAGTATTGGCATATCTCATGATGCAAGCTACGAATCAAGATGGGTGTTATATCAAATATGTATAATAATATTCGAGTATGTTTTTAACACATAACCACTGTATATTTTACACTGTACTTATTACCTGTGTGTATATGAAAACACATCTATTTAATATAGCTTATAATAATTAATATACGATACACCGCCGAAAACTCATTACTGATGTTGATCGCAGTGTCTAAACAAATTGGTTACAAGGTTACAAAGTTAGAACCTATACTTGTATAATTATAAATATAATTTTATTAATAAAGTAATTTTAATCACATGTAATAATTTTATTTATTTAAATTATATAGAATATTATAAATACCTTTTAATAATATGTTAATTTATTTTATTTTCACTATTTACAAAAAACTTGTTTATGTTCATGCGAAATTACATTTTCTAAATAATAACAACAATACAATAATAAATATAATCATTAAGAAATAATAATGTATAATGTATGATGTACTAACAAATATAATTTATAAATAATAAATAATATTATATATAACGAGTTATTGTATGTAAAACTATTTATTGGTTAACAATTAATATATCTATATAAAAGACGACAACAAAGTTAATAATGTGTTAAATAATCCTTTGAATGAATTTATTTCGATATAGATAATATGTTTGTTGAACGATTTTGTCATTCATTTAGACTTAAATATAATAACGATATTTTAACTAATGATTGTTTATGTACGTAATATACATAATATATATATATATATATATATATATATATATATATATATATATATGTATTCGTATTTCATAGTATTTGTTGGATATGTTTCATATTTACTTAATTTACTTTAATCCCGTGACTCGGAAATCATAGGGGGGTCAACTTGGAGGCAACAACGCATCTTCTTCTCCATTTATAACACTGTTGTACTTCACATCATATTTCATCAATATTCATCTTAGTCTACTCTTTGGTATAGGTTGATATATATTGATATATCTCCTATCATCGATGTATTTGTGCTTCGCTCTACCTCTTTATCTTGATCCATCAACTATTCCCATCGATGTAAATAAAAGTTTTATTTACATCGATGACTATTCCCAAGACCTCCTATAACCTCGGTTATAGGAGGTCTTGCTATTCCCCGTTATATAGAAATAGTTATTAATCATATCCTATGTAGTATACTATATACACATATATGTGTATTCATAGTATTATACATAATATAATATGATACATATATTGTCACGTTTAAAGTACAATATGTATTTATGTACATACCGAATAGTTTATATAATTTGAGTATAACAAAATTATCCTGAAAGATAATATGAAGATAAAATTATGACATAATTAGGCTACTAGTAAACTACAAAATATGATTAGGTTATTGTTGTTATTTTGTCGTAGGTATTTCATCTAGGAACTAATATGAAGTTATCATGTGTTACCACATGGATATAATATCAATTATAAGGTGGATATTGAATCTGGCCGCCTAATAATTTTCATATTTTATGGGGCGTGTCTAACTTCTCAAAGATAATTAAATATTCAAATATTTAAATATAAATGACATTCCTGTAAATATTCAAATATTATAATATTAAAACATGTAAATAAATGTAATGAGTATTCAGATATATAGAATATATACAAGTATATACTAATATATTGTATAGTGCACATTTAACATATAGCATATTGTGATACGTATAGATATTATTTAAAATGTCTAAATAATCACATTTAATAAAATAAATACGGAAATATCGTATAAGAATTATTCTTCGAATAAATAAACATCTATTCAATACGCATATACACTTGAATAATAAGTTTATGATAGTATATATGTTATATATAATTATATATGATTCATTTAAATTATATTTTACGATGATGCGTATTGATATTATTTAAATGGCAAAATATTCACATTTAATCAATATAAATAAGTATATATCGTATAAGAATAAATAAACAACTATTAAATACGTATATAAACTTGAATATTCAATATATTACTATGAATTATATTTATAATACTTATATAGTAGGTTATTTATTAAACTTGCCTGACAATGTATTCATTTAAATTTACTAAATATAAAGTTTACAATCATAATTACACATATGGAAATATTTTTGTTAACTAGAGGCGCCATATTTATATGACTAATAGTTTATTTATAGGTGATGACGCGCTATCATATTAGAATAAATAAATGTAATTCTATTAAATAAAATATAATTATATAATTATATGTTTTAATTTTATTTTTATATTTGTAATACATATATAGAATCATTCTATAATATAATGTGTATAGGCATATATAATAGGCCTATATGATATTACATTAAGATATTTATTTTAATAACTTACTACATTTATCTTTATTTATCACATATAAATAATATCTATTTATTCATAACTATATAATGTAGGTAGGCATACCTATCTAAGCATTTATAAGAAGAGTTAAAATTCACTAATTAAAATAAGTTTATTAATTATAAAGTTGAATATATATAAAACAAATAAATATTAAATACACACACACACACATATATATATATATATATATATATATATTAAATTAAATAAAGTAATATATTACATATATAATAGGTGAATATTTAATTTTATAATTATATTATTATCACGTGCAATGTACACATCGATATAAAGAAAGTGGATAAGCAATTGAATGTAGTGTATGGCACTATCCGCTACGAGCGCTGCAGTCGAAACCCACTATCTGGCCCACTACTTTTTATTTATAATAATATGTATTTATCATATATATATTGATAATCACTACCAATTTTAATATACTATCTATACTAAAAATAAAATTATATATTTAAAATACATAATATCAACATTCCTCGAAATTTTGTGTATTTAAATTGAAGATATAATACTATTTTATTGATTTTATTGATATTTATAATTTAAATGCATTGATATAGATAGAAGTCACTTTAATCTATTTCGACGAAAAGACTACTGTTTTAATATTTTACATATATAATATGACTAATATCCAATCAAAATCACTGATACAATTTTGTTAATTTATTGTATACAGAAAAAATATATAATATTATAATTAATTATATCAATATTAATAAAAAAAATAATATATAACATTGTAATTAATTATATCAAAATTATCAAAAAAAATTAATTTAATAAATAATATATACAATTATAATTAGTTGTTATATAATAGATGAGTGACGCACATTATGCATGCGTATCATGCGTATCACCAATAGTGCTATGACATAGGCTATAGCCTATATAATATATGACCAGTAGTGACCAGTATATATATGACCAGTAATGTGCATTATAGTAATCATAGATTGTGACCAAGTAGTAATAATCTAAATATAACTTTTAGGTGTATGAATCATACAGTATGATGCAATAGTAAATTTATTGTTTGGTGGTGTTTTGTTATCTATATTTATATATATATATATATATATATATATATACTATATATATTAGTGTAATTGCCTCGTGTATATTATATGATTTACATATACTATTACATTAATATATATATATATATATATATATATATATATATATATCAATGTAATTGCCTTGTATCTATTATATTATATACTGTTTATATCATATACATATACTATTGTAGGACTATATATATAAAAACATTTATGTAATTGCATTGTATCTATTATATTATGTACATATATTATTGTATACGTATATACATACTACATAACACATATCTATAACTATCAGATATCTAAATCGTAACTCTCCCTCACCAACGCGCCACGCCTCCTCTCCTCCACGCCACGCCTCCGCGCGCTAACGCGCGCAATATCTAAAAAAAAAATTGCCGTTAGTCCGTATACACCATTTAATCGTATTGTATCAATGATACAATGTATCATAGACAGGCCTCTCTAAATTCGTACATTTGGAATTTGCACGAATTAGACCAAATTCGTGCACTTTTTATATATAGAATTCATGCATGCACGAATTTTGGAAAAAAAACTATAAACTTTATAGTTTTTTCACAAATATAATTTTGGATATTTGACTTAGTCAATGACTAATAGCTTTTATAGCCTTTATAATAAAGGCTATAAAAGCTATTAGTCAAATATCCAAAATTATATTTGTGATAGTAGAAAATATACATGCATGTTTGTAAGAACCATAAAGTTAATGTTATCAAGTATAAATGTAAGTTACTTATTATTAACATATTAATTAATTATTAAATAATGTATAATACATATTTTACAATACATTGTATTGTAAAATTAAATAAAATCATTTTATTATTTGTATACTGTTTATTTCAATTTAAGATCAATTGTACATATACAAAAATCATTAATATATATATATATATATATATATATATATATATATATTTAGTATAATAATATAGAAAATATAATAGTTATAACAAAGTATTTATAAAATCATATTGTTTGCAATTAAGAATTCCTTCAAGAGAGAAATCACTTAGTTTTGAACGATACATATTTTACGAAGATCCAAAGCTAATATATTTGATTATTAATTTAAATATTAAAGTATTTTTAATAACTAGCGTATATGAGGTATTATCTATAATATTTTCGGTTAGTCCGATTGATTTAGCACTTTGATGTTCTTCTTCACTTTCTTCAAAATATAATCTAATGATTATATAAATGATTATTTCTTTGGGAATTCCAAATTCTAAAATATCCTTTTTTTTGTTAAAATATGTTTTTAAAGTATTATTTGTAGAATCGAAAAAATGTGCTTTATCTATATTATTTTTACAATTATATTCACTCCATTTTTCTTTATGTGAACATTTCAAATGACTAATATAATTATCTGTCCGAAAATGATATTCAAAAGATTTAAAAAATTTCGTTTTCTTTCGTGGAGCATTATCGCCACGGTATCTTCTTTTCATTAATACAGAATTTGCACACAACATATCTTACTTGTCCACTCTCTGGCAGCCTTTCACTAATCTTTAGTCCATATTTTATTATATGTGTTTCTAGAAAATGGTATTCACGTTTTTTCGACATTATATGAGTAAATAAGAATTAAATCAAATAAAATTAATAATTAATAAATGTTATTAATATCTTTGGTAAATCTTTGGTAAATTACTAAAAATAGATACTTTCCAAAAATATAATAAATTTTATATTGAATATAAATTATATATTCTCTATAATATATATTATATAGGTACTATAGGTACTATATAATATATAGTATATATTACTAGTAAATTAAATTATGAAAATTAAATAGTTTAATGGTTATTTGTAAAATATATATTGTGCACGAATTTGAATATAATTGCACGAATTTACAATAAATCGTGCATTTTGTTATATAGAATTCGTGAAAATTCGTGCATTTTGCATTATGACGTAGTTCAAGAAGGTGGACAAAAAGGAGGAGTTAGTATTATTTTGCATATGATTTATATGATATTTATACTATACTAATGTTTAGGACATACTTACCAGTAGTGATAGGTAGGCAATGCATACTATGCGTATAGAAAAAGATTAATTCGAGGAGAAACACTATCCATTGGATATGTAAACATGCCAACAATTGTGTAAAACACGGCGTAGGGTGTTTATCATGGAATCTGTACAAATAGGACTAATATACTCGCGTCGTCCTATAAAGCATCCTCATCCAAACACATGCCCAATGCAAGAAAACCCTTAAAATTAAATGAAACATTAAAAAGTTGAAATATACTGGAAGTATGAGGCCATACGCATCATGAAATTTATTAATTGAAGAGGTTAATATAAAATATTAATGTTGTATATTTGTAATAATATTAATATAATTTATGTAGGAATTTAATACCGACGACAATGTAGTTCATTGTGTGTCCAAGAAAATCAATTTGGCACAATCTATCAATTGATATAGAGGCCTGGGAAGAGAAAGGGATGTTATTGATCTCGAATTTGTATTACATTTGGATGCTATTCCAGATGATTTCCTTATATCATGATATCATAATTGAAGGAAATCGACACCTGATATTTAAATTTTCAAAACTACTTGATACTTTCAAAGACACAACGACATTTTACATTGATGGAACATTTAGGATAGTCAACAAGCCATTCTATCAATTATACACCCTACATGCATTCGCAAAAAAAGGTTAAATTATATATAATTAAACTAATAATAATCAATTTATATATAACATTTAAATTACATTACAGATAACTGTAATAAACAACTGCCAGTTTTCTACATAATTATGTCTGGAAAAGAATGCAGGATTACATAGCTGTATTTAATGAAATGAAAGATTACAAGTGGTGCGGTTAAAAGATTTGTTCTCGATTACGAGACGGCTGCCTGGCAAGCTGGTAAACACATTTGGCCTGAAGTGGAAATCAAAGGCTGTATCTTTCATTTCATACAGGTATTTAATTTACAATTTAAATTACACTTTATATGTAGACTACGTAATGCAAAGGAGAGTGGGATAGTTTGAACAACATTTTATTATAAAGGGGTATTCCTACAACTACAACTTGATTACAATAATTTCCGGAAATATTATCTGGCTCCATAATTTTGCTGCTACCTTTCCTACAAAAGATTATCTGGTGCCAGATACTATTTCTCGGAATAGTGTGATAGGCTGTTTAATTTACCAATCAAATTTGTTATAGTTTTAATTTAAAATTAAACTAAAAATGATAAGCATATGCTTGATATCAATACATATACCCGGAAATATACTTTTATAGAAACTATATGGGTGCTGTTCCGCAAAATAGAATTAGGTTTAGAGGCACTTATACTTTACATTACAAAGTTTATTTCACATTTAAAATTTATAATTTAAAAGACTGTAAAAGCACGAACGCCTTTAAACATAATTATACTTTTGTAGAAACGCACCCATGATATAGTTACTATCAAATGTATAAAGTCAAACTAGTATAATATTAATTAGTATAGTATAAAGTAGTATACAATTAATTAGTATAATATTAATTAGAATAATAGTGATTAGTATAATATTAATTATAATAATAGTAATTAGTATAATATTAATTTGAATAATATTAATTAGTATAATATTAATTAGTATAATAGTAATTAGTATAATATTAATTAGTATAATATAAAGTAGTATACAATTAATTAGTATAAAATAAATACTTTATTACTAATTATATACTTCATAATTCATACAAAATTAAGAAAAGATATAATTATAAAATATTTATATACATTTATTTATATGTAGGCTGTAATGAAACATGCAAGAGGTATCGGACTAACCTCCCAATACAGAAATGACGAATTAACAAGATATGTAATCCGAAGTTTCATGGACTTAACCGTTATTGCCAGCTACACATATTGAAGCAAATTATCAAAGAATTACTAATCAAATTCCAGATCATAATAATTTATTGAAAGGTCTTGGTGAAAATATGAAAAATGGCCAGACAATATTTTTCATGGAGTTAATGGCATATCGGTATATAACCAAAGCACACGTACCAATAATGATTGCGAAGGCTGGCACCTTCGTCTTAAAACTAGAGCCTTCCGAGATCATCTAGATCTCTATCAACTAATTTCCTTGCTACATAAAGAGGCGAATCTATCTATAATAACTGCAACATTGGTATATTTACGGAAAGACACAAAAATGGAAAGAAATATATAGATTTAATAATGAAAAAATTAATTTATTATATACTAGATCGGCAAAAAATAATATAAGTGCAGGTGAGCTATTAAAATTTGGTGGCTATTTATTTTATTTCTACTAAATCCCAGAGATGATATTATGGAATAATACATCTATGTCACCTATGCCCATGTCATGCATATCTATCTGGTATCACCTATCCCACGTCTCGCGTAGGCTATGTAGGCGTCCTACTTATATGGTCTCACCTGAAGCTATATTGAAACGTGTATGTACATCAATATATTTAGTATCACTTTAGACTAATATATAACTATATTGATTACAGATATCTAACGAAGGATTAATACCAGATTTCTCTAACAATGCTGTTTTACGTAAAATGTTAGGCCAAGCTATGAATGTATAATTTTTGAAAACTGAAAAATGTATGTATGTATATAATATATACTATATATATATATTAATATAAATATCCTACTTGATTTATTTATACTACCACATTTTAATAAGAATATATTTACTAAATAGTAGGTATATATTTATATTTATATATCTATATATTAATAAACAATTTATTATAAATAATCTTTTAAAATAAATATTTAATTTATTATAATATCTATATTCTTAAATTTTTTTTTATTTTATAATATTTATAACCTATTGATGATTTGAAAAAATTAAATACCAAATTATGTACATTGAATTATTGTATATTATCGTGTATGTAAATACAATACCTAATAAATGTATCTTGATAAGACACCCAACACTTATAATTATGGACTATTTCATATATTAATATGTCCATGTATAATGTACCTATATATAGACATTCACAAATATAAGTAAAATTATTACGTATTATATAATAACGATCAAATAATATTTGTTAAACTGGTCTTTACTCAATACACCCAGTTGCAAAATCATAAATTAGGTGATAATACATATATAATACGTAATGTATATATATAAATATATATATAATAAATGATTTATAGATTTAATTTATAAATAATAATAAATTAATTAATTATCAATATAATAAATAATGTATTCATATATATCATACGACAGGCGGTGATGAAGAGTGCTCTTCGCATTGAACGTTGCCCTCGTTATGTTTATGATGACCCTACGCGGCATCAGAGTCTTTATGTCACTTACTATTCTTCCTAGTGAACACATGCAATCCAAGTTTGAAGGAGGAGCAATATGTATGTTCAGGATGATGACAGCATGTTGAATCAGCTGGTGGTCAACATACGATGTCAGTGTATGTATTCGAATACGCAACCAGTACCTACAATTTCTGTGTATGGTCTATCAATACGAACCTATAACGATACCGAATCTTCGCATCGTATTCTGAATGTGCTTATCGGTGAACCACACGTTAATATATATAAACTAATTAATATTTTATATGAAATTATATTTGTTTGTTTAAATATATGTGTGCAATGATTAGTATTAAGGGCACCCGGCACTCGTGATTCAGTTACATGTAAAAGATACGAAAAAGGACTACTTTTTAAAACTTAAATCACTTAGTAATATTTATTAAAAAATTTTAATTTTTTTTTATTATTATAGTAATTAATCTGATACTTGTAGTAGACGTGATGTTTTTTAATTTTCTATATGGTATACATATAATTTTAGATGACAACAAAAAAATTAACAAAAATCTAAAAAAAATGACTAATATGTTATTTTTGATATAATTATATATACATAACTATATAAATTATACTTACACCATAATGCTACATATATTATGAATATAGTGTAACAAAATAAAATAAAATAATGCATTATGACAAAAGTAATAAGAATTATAGTGAACAAAATTGGCAATTATAATTATTTTGTGTAAATCAAGTTTAAAGTTTTTATAAATAAATTGTATTGATATTGTAAATAAATAAGATTTTTTATATATGTTATTACATTTTATTGATATATATATATATATATATATATATATATATATATATATATATATATATAAATATATAAAAGTAATGCATTAGTGTATATGTTATGCATATTGAGTATAAATTATATAATTTATATAATATATATGAATAATAAACTTATATACACTGTAAAAAATAATTCTATTTTAACCTATAATCATATGTCTTACATATATGTAATAGGTTGTTGCCTATTACCTATGGCGTAGAAAATAGAAATAGGTTGGTGACCTATTACCATTAGTGGAATGAGGTTGCTGCCTATTACTGAA
Source organism: Osedax fenrisi (assembly GCA_964019155.1). Classification (NCBI taxonomy): domain Eukaryota; kingdom Metazoa; phylum Annelida; class Polychaeta; order Sabellida; family Siboglinidae; genus Osedax; species Osedax fenrisi. The sequence continues at coordinate 28,240,232 of OZ025241.1, read as the reverse complement.
CACTGTAAACACCACCTATTACCATACGGCTGAATATAGTTATAGGTTATAGCCTATTACCATACAGCAGAATATGGTTATAGGTTATAGCCTATTACCATACGGATGAATATGGTTATAGGTTATAGCCTATTACCTTATACTGTAAAACAGCCTATTACCATATGGCTGAATATAGTTATAGGTGATACCCTATTACCATACGGCTGAATATAGTTATAGGTTATATAGGTTATATATATATATATATATATATATTACTTTAATTATTAGTATATATATATATAATAATAAAATAAACTAGTAAATAATTCACCTATTCAGCCATATGGTTATATATATAATACTAATAATTAAAGTAATACATATAATATTATATATATATATATATATATATATATATATATATATATATATATATGTATATATATATATAATACTAATAATAATATAGTTTAGACACTTAAATAATAATAGAATCAATTCTATAAAGTTTAATTGCATTATTATTATTTTTTAATTATTATAAAAGATGAAAATATTATAATATTTAAAATAAAAATATTTGCCTCGACCTGGATTCGTATCTCTGACCGTCGTCATAAGAATACTACGCTTTGACAATTGGGCTATAAAGCTATTTCATAATAAATATATAAATACATAAGTAGGTAAGTAATTATTTATTTATTCTATATAATAATATTATAATAATATAAAACTAATGATGATAAGATTGAGGTGCATCTGAAAATAAGAAGGTTAATCTCCCCTATTATCTATTCACCTGACGTTACTATTAACTATATTGTGTGTGCTAAAAGTATTCCTAAATTGGGTAAAATCCACTATAATTATTATAATTATAAACCTATTATTAAATAATTTATTATAATATTATATTTAATATAATATAATATTATATTATATATACTATATTAAATATAATCATTTAATTAAGGATTATAATAATCCTACGTGGATCTTAACCATATACTCTATGAAATATAGACTCTATCATAGAGTCTATGATAGAGTCTATATTATATAGTATATATGATTATCATATGAGTATATAGACTCTATCATTATGATAATCATAGACTCTATATCATAATGATATAGAGTCTATGATTATCATAATGATAGAGACTATAGTCTATATATATCTCGAGATATAGACTCTATCATTATAGGGATCCCCTTTAAAAAGGGTTTCACACCAACTCGATGGATAAAAGGCATAGATTTATAGTTTATAGTATAAACTATAAATATATGATAAAAGGGGATAACATGAGATAGGGGAGATATTCATTAAATTAGAGAGACATTTCTCTCTAGATCTATGATATTACGTCGTAGGTAATGTTTCCTGTTTCAGTTAATTAACTATTAATAGTAAAAACCTATTGATATTTTTATAATGCAGGAGGTAAACACTGAGTTGACTTAAGTACGACTTACATCATGATGATCAACTTAAGTTCTACTTAAGTTTTTAAATCACGTTACTGATATTACTTTTTATCAAAGTATAATATGCTGTTATTATATTGCTATTATTAGAATAGCAACATAATTATTATGATAATAGCATCATAATATACTTTTAAAATTAATAACAGCATAATAATATACTTTAAATAGCAATACAACAGCAGCATAATAGCATGACAAATTAATAGCAGCATAATATACATTTAATGGCAACATAATATCAGCATAATAGCACAATGTAAACATTTGAAGCTATTAAATATGCTGTTATGCTGCTATTATTATGCTATTACTGTTTGCTTGGGTATTACACTGCATATATACACTACCTCATATAACCTCGGTTAAAGGTTATAGGAACTCTTATAATACCTAGGTCTTGATATATATATAACCACGGAGATGATATAACCATATAAATACAGATAGATATAACATCCCAGCAAACAGTAAGAGCAGCATAATAGCAGCATAACATCATATGCTAGAGCCTCACATGTTTACTTTGTGCTATTATGCTGCCATAGTGCTGCTATTAAATGTCTATTATGCTGCTATTAATTTGTCATGCTATTATGCAGCTATTATGCTGCCATTATGCTAATATTATGCTGCTATTATGATGCTATTCTAATAATAGCAGCATAATAGCAGAATAATATACTTTTAAAATTAATAGCAGCATAATATTATGCTGCTATTATGCTGCTATTCTAATAATAGCAGCATAATAGCAGAATAATATACTTTTAAAATTAATAGCAGCATAATAATATACTTTAAATAGAAATACAACAGCAGCATAATAGCATGACAAATTAATAGCAGCATAATATACATTTAATAGCAGTATAATGGCAGCATAATAGCACAATGTAAAAATGTGAGGCTCTAGCATATGCTGTTATGCTGCTATTATGTTTCTCTTACTGTTAGCTGGGATTATATTATATAATATATAATATAGACTATACCATATTATATATATATATATATACAAAGTATATTAAATTATAATTTAAACCTATAGGTAATACATATTACAAGTTTCATTTTAGGTTAGTTTGATTAAGTTATAAAATTAGGTATATATAGGCCTATTATGTTATTATGATTAATATTTTATTTGTAAATATGTTAAGTGAATATATAGTCACATTATATAATATAGAAATCATATTTATATACTTGGATTCACATTAAATTTATCATATTATTATAATATTATAAAAATTCATTATAATAATTATAATGAATTTTTCGATATTAAATATCACATTTATTTGGATTTGTGATTAAAACACATTATTTTGTTATAAATAATCATTATTTTAAAATGTTATGAATTGAGTTCATATTTATTTATACCAAAGCCCTGGCTTTGATATTAGTATCCCCTATATTGAATTGTTGTATTGACCCGGGTATTGACATTTAACCCTTTGACATTTAGCCATTTTGAATATAATAAATATTGTTTACTTTTTAATATTAATTCTATTTATTCCATAAATACGCGGTTTATTAGGTATTTAAAAATTAATATTTGTAAATGTATAAATTATTCATATGTTACTGAGTACGAAATTATTAAAATATTATGATTACCGAGTGGTTAATATTATATTTTCTAAAAAATGTGTTTCCCATGTGCTTATAATAATAATTATTTAATTTGACATACAACTTGATTTTAATTTTAGATATATATTAAATATAATTATGCATATTAATATTCATATAGATAAATATATTATAAAAAATATTAAATATATTATATATAATTGTAATTAAAATTTAAAACTTAAAAAATCATTCATTTTATCATTTAATATATATTATAGGTAAGAGAATGAGATTTTATATATTGATGCTATTATAATAAAATTTGTATCATTAGAAAGGTTATCAAATTATATAATGTAAGTCATATCTTAGTTTTTTAAAATTTTTTATTAAAAAAAAAGTTTAAAAAAATGGTAAAATTTGTACATGGTGTAGATAGGAATTATGCATTTTTTAATTAATTTATAATACATATTAGATTATATCTCATTGAATAATGGATATTTTTTAATTAAATTAACAAATCTTTATTATATATATATATATAAATTGTAATGTTAAAAAATGATTGATATTGATAATCATAAATGTATTTATATTTGTGTGTATTTATAGTTAGAAATGACTTATATATTTGTACATAAATAAATGATCATAAATATAAAAATCAGATTTAGTGTAATTATATAATATATGAATCATTAATCAGACATTTATTTAAATTTTTAGTAAATATGTATTTTCTATTGTATTTATATTTGAATAAGATAATATTAATATATCAAATATTATTTGTATTTAATCATATACATTATTATATTTAAATTTATTAATTACTAAAATCAGATTTTCTGTATTTGAATTATTAAACAGAAATATATTTGTATTTTCTAGAGTATCTATATTTGAATAAGATATTAAACATGCATATGTGATTAAATAAGTTTTCATAATTATTAAAATCAGATTTTTATCATTTGTAATTGTATTTGAATACAAAATATACATATTTATACATTTGTATATGATAAAATACATTTTATAAATTAGTAATTTAATAATGATAAAAATCAGATCTGCTCTATTTGTATTTTTATATATTTTAGTTATATTCTTATTTGGATTTAAGAGTATATTTATATTTGAAAAAATAAAAATAATTATTAATTAAATACAAATTTTATAAAGAATTTAATAGTTATATCTAATATTTCAAAGTAAAAGTAATAGTTATCGAAAGTAACATATATTATTTGTATTCTTATTTTTAATTAAATCCATCAGTGAATCAAATTCACTGGATTATAGGTATTTAACTATTACTAACTAACTTTTAGTTCCATGACTCATGAATCGTAGTGGTAAATTTCTCATTCATCATCAATGAATTATTTAATATATATATATATATATATCATTTAATTTGCATTAAATATATTTCAGAACAAGACAGAACAATAAAGACGAGGCTATTGTATCTAGAGGATACGTTGCGTCAACTACGGAATTACTGGAGCTAGATGTATCTCTTCAGTCCGATGGGGAATATGCAAAATAGTGAGTTTTCACATATATCTATATAAATTAATATTATAAATGAAGATAACCTGTTTATATGAATAATATGATTTCACAATAAATCTATTGATATATATGTATATATATATTAAATAATAAATTATAATGAATAGTATTTTATAACTAGTAGTATTTGTGTGTTCAAATAGTAGTATAAAGATATTTAAAATATTAAAAATGTTTCTATGTTTGGAATATTAAATGATCCATATTATTATCCATAAGTTATTTGTTTTTAATGTAGTTCATTAAAATCATAATATTTCAGTTATTACTGATACTAGTGACTCACTAGTAGTGATATAACCCCCATGTTCTCATACATACACACACCAATATATATATATATATATATATATATATAAATTAAAAATAATATACAATTAAATAGACTATTTTATAGAGTAGATATATTATATACTTTGTTTAAACATTTTTAGGTACAATTGATGATTTACGGAGTAAAGTATCAATTAGGATATCAGGAAAAGGTTATTAAAGGTTAGAAATAAATATATTACCTTTATTTAGCATATATATATATATATATAACTGCCTGTGTGGCTCAGTGGCTAAGGCGTCGGACACACAAGCAGTAGGACACGGGTTCGAGCCTCGTCCGGACCATTAATTAATTTTATAAAATGGGTCTTAAAATATTATTTAGAAGTGATCTTATATAATTGTGTATAAATAAATGATCGGCTCTCGTTAAAACCATGGATGCCTTAACATGAGAGCGGCTTCGAAGGGACATTAGAGCCATATATGGTTATAAGTGAAAACTTCATCTAAGTTCCTGGATGGGATGAAAGGACTCCACCAAATAAAAATAACAATAACAATAACAAGATATATATAAATAAATGAATAATTAAAATTTGAGTATCCTATATACATTTATTTTTAATAACTAGTTACAATAATTATATAAAAGTGAATAATTCAACAGGAAAAATATATATCTATTAATATAATATATATATCATTTAATTTATATTCAATATATTCTCAGAACAAGGTAAAGAATAATACAGACGAGGCTATTATATCTAGTGTCTGTTGCAGTTGCGTCAACTGGGTATTTACTAGAGATAGAACACTCACTGCAATCTGAGGAGGAATATGGAACAATGGTGAGTTTTTATTTAATTGATATTATTATTTAAAATATATTTATTATATAAATTAATATTACAAATATAATAATTATTATGATTGACCTGTTTATATAAAACATGAGTTAACAATAAACACTATTAGTCATTAATAGTTGATATAATATTCAATATAATATATATATATATATATATTTCACAGTGATTAGTATTATATTTTGTAAAAAAGGTTGTTCCCATGCGAACATTACTTTAATTTGTCAAAGAAATTTTAATTAGATATGTATTAAATATAGTTATTCATATGCATATATATATATTACAATAATTTCATTGTCTATTTAAAAAAATTACATTGGCATTACTAAAGTCACAATATTAAATAGCTATATTGTAGACCCATTGATTAAAACACATGTATTCTTACAAGCAGAGTTAATTTATATATTTATTATTTTTTTATTTTAATACCTTAACTTATATATAAATATATATATAGTATAATGAATAATATTTAATAAATATATATTTTATAAACCAATTTTCTGATTCCTCATAATAATGCATATATATATATATACTGATTGTATGTAATATCAACATTTGTTCATATATAATTTCATATAATGAGTATTGATCATATAATGAATACAAATAGTATATTATTTATGAGTTGTAAATTAAAATATTAAAGAAATTATATTAACATGAGATATTATATAAATTTACAAATTTAAATTTGTATATTTATAATAAATATTTATTTATAAATATTGGATATTATACTTTATATTTATTATATTTTATAATATTAAATTTGAATAATGTTTAATAAATGTAAATTTTATAAAACTATGTTCTGGTTACTCTAAATAATGCATATATATATACTGATCATGTGTAAGATAAAAATGTGTTCATATATAATTTCATATAGTATTGATCTATCTGTATATTGTTTGTGAGATATAAATTAAAATATGAAATATATTATATTAACATGAGATATTATATTCTATTCTTATGTAAATTTACAAATTATATAAATTTCAATTTGATAAAAAATTCAATTTATTTAATTATAATAAATATTTGTGTATTAACTTATATATGATATTATACTATATACTTTATATATATTATCTGTTATATAACTTTACAAATTTCAATTTGATTAAAAATTCAATTTATATAATTATAATAAATATTTGATATTACTATATGAAATATATTATATTCTATTGTTATATAAATTTACAAATTATATAAATTTCAATTTGATTACAAATTCTATTTATAATAAATATGTTTGTATAACTTATATTGGATTATATGTATTATATTTTATAAATAATATGTTATATATAATAATATATAGTGATCATATATAATGCATAATGTTTAATGTATGTATATTTTATAAACCTATTTTCTGGTTCCTCATAATAATGCATATATATGTATAACATTTGTTTATATACAATTTCATACAGTATATATTGATCTATTTTATATTTTCATATATAATAGGTCACATCAACTCCGTTTTTAATTCTATGTGCGTAAATGCGGTTTCGTGCGTTTTTTCGTGCATGAAATATTCTCTTTTTCTACGTAAATTTCGAATAGTCATTCACACTGATTCCGTATATTTACATGCGTTTTTCAATGCAAACTAGTATTGCCCCTATATTAATATATAAATCTTTCAAACATTATTTTAACATTATTCGCCTACATTATACTTTACATTACAAAGTTTTATTGTGTCCTAACTGAATTTATTCGTATATACTCTTGTATAATATTAATTAGTATAATATTAATCAGTATACTATTAATAGGATATTAGTAATTATTATAGTAATAATTATTATAATATTAATTAGTATAGTATTAATTAGTAAAATATTAAGTAGTATAATATTAATTAGTATAGTATTAATTAGTATAATATTAATTAGTATAATATTAATTAGTATAGTATTAATTAGTATAATATTAATTAGTATAATATTAATTATTATAATATTAATTAGTATAGTATTAATTAGTAAAATATTAATTAGTATAATATTAATTAGTATAGTATTAATTAGTATAATATTAATTAGTATAATATTAATTAGTATAGTATTAATTAGTATAATATTAATTAGTATAATATTAATTATTATAATATTAATTAGTATAATATTAATTAGTATATCATTAATTATTATATGATTAATTAGTATAATATTAATTATTATAGTATTAATTAGTGTAATATTAATTAGTGTAGTATTAATTAGTATAGTATTACTAATATAATATTAAATATAATATTAATAAGATATTATTAATTAGTATAATATTAATGCAACAAGGGTCACTAGGAGGACAAAGGGTCTTGATGATATTAATATAGACAGTTTCATTTTTAGTTATTGTATAATACACATTCACTTCAATATTTATTAATTATTGTTTTTCCATAGGTACCTGAAAAGACGAATGTGGAGGACTTGGGGGACGAAATGATTTCTACAATAAATATAATTTAAAATTAATTATTTATTTATTAATACCTAATTACATAGTTCTCACTCGACCATATAATGTTATTATTTTCCATCTTATTCGGTCCGTCATCAGTGTTCGTAATTTATCTTCTTAACAGACCCAATGTTTCTTTATAATATATAAAGATGTTGTGGGTTGTCTCCCTGTTTCGTATACGTATGTTGTATGGAATGCCATTCTTTGGCTTCCATAACATTAATTGTGCACTACTTCATCGGTGTACCTTATGCAGTGTCCTATTAGTTGCAATATTCTTTGTTTAATTACCTAATTGATCTTTGGCATTCCATATACTTTGTATGTTGGTAATCTTGTCTTTCTATGATGTGTTTGTGGTCATTCTAGGTAGGCTGGTAGCCAAGTAGTTTATAACGTAAATTTGCTTATTCATGGATTGTTCAAATTATATATATATATATATCAGTAATAAATCACAAACCTATAACCACGCATTCAATAGATCCGTAATAGGTCACTAACCTATAACCAACAAATGTGCACTAACCTATAACCACCCATTCAATAGATCAGTAATAGGCCACTAACCTATAACCACAAAATGTGCACTAACCTATAACCACTCATTCAATAGATCAATAATAGGTCATGAACCTATAACCAAAAAATGTGCTCTAACCTATAACCACGCATTCAATAGATCAGTAATAGGTATCTAACCTATATTCAAAAAAATTACACTACCCTATTACCACTCTGTTAAACATATTGGAAATAGGCAGTAACCTATTTCCATTTTGGGACATTTTAAGATAGGTTATTCAGCGTTGTGGTTATAGGTCACGAACCTATAACCACAAAATATGACCTAACCTATAACCACTCATTCAATAGATCAGTAATAGGTCACGAACATATAAGCAAAAAATGTGCACTAACCTATAATCACGCATTCAATAGATCAGTAATAGTTATCTAACCTATAACCAAAAAAAATACACTACCCTATTACCACTCTGTTAAACATATTAGAAATAGGCAGTAACCTATTTCCATTTTGGGACATTTTAAGATAGGTTATTCAGCGTTGTGGTTATAGGTTATTTTTTACAGTGTATGATACATACATTATAGACAATACTAAAATGAAAAATATATATATAATGATAAATTATGCACAATACTAAAATGAATATACATAACTAAATATATATATATAATGATAAATAATATAAATTATGCACAATACTAAAATGAATATATATATAACTAAATATAAAATGAATATATATATATATAACGATAAATAATATAAATTATGCACAATACTAAAATGAATATACATAACTAAATATATAAAGATGTAATTCTAAAAAGACAGCGATGTAATTCTAAAAAGAATGCAACCTGTCAAAATTCTAATATTTCATAACAAAAACGCCACCTATACACTAATACATCATATAATAATCTTTGATTCAGTCTTTAAATTTTTAAATTTGATCATATAACCTCGTAAAAATATGCATTTTGTGAAGGTTACGAATAAATTTAATAATTTTAAAATATTTTAAAATATTTATTGTATTTACTTTTGTATAGGTGTTTTAAAATACTTCTTTTTATATCTTTTATTTTACGTAAAAACACCATTTTGGTACCACTTTTAAAGATAATATTTCAAATATTATAAATAAATCATAATAAAAAAATCTTAGAATTATTTTTACGAGTGCCGGGTGCCCTTAAGCATGACTATTAATCCCAAAGATAATAATCTTAATAAATTATAATTCTTATTATAGTTAATAAAATAATATAATATATTTAAAGAGTTCAGGCCAATATGAACATGTGTTAAACCTGCCCAAATAGATCATTTTATTTAAATTGACATAATATTAATTTAAATTTATTTTTTATTTTATCTTTTAATTATAATTAGTTAAATAAACATTACCAATATACCAATAATAACTTTAAATAAGTATACTTTAAAAAATATACTTTAATATATAATTGAGTTGATATTTATCTTAAAATAGAAAAATTATAAAAAAAGTTAAATAATTAATTAATTATTTATAATTAAAATTGTATTAAAAAAAATGTGTGTATTATATGAGCTTATATATATAGTAATGTATATTCAGATTAACTTATAATAATTATAAATTGCAGAAATATAGATGATTCAAGCCACACTCTCCCCCACATCATCTGCATACCATATACACGTGATGTGGCTGTGCGTAGAATAATGCACTGAGGAGGAGGAGGTTACAGATCACTAAAACACATGGATGACTCACCTGAAATACGTACTTGGCAATGATTACACCGACATCACCCCTTTGGTAACTATGAAGAACTATGTAGAAGTTAGTATAAGTATTGTACTATACATTGTTTATATAAAACTATTATTATTATAATTTGTAGACCTTGTTATTATTTATTGTATGTATAATAAATTTATATTAAATTAATATAATGCATTCTTAATTTTTGTAACTTATGTTATCATTGGAAAATATTTTCTAAAATAAAAATTAAATAAACTACATATTCATGAAAATTCATTAAAATATATCACTTAATTCATTACATGATTGTATTTGTAAATAAAATAAAATAATATAAAAGGTAAGTGATGTTTACATAAGAAATCCATTTGTACAATCGGGTGAAATAACGCATGCCATCGTAAAAGTATGTATTTCTTCCGTGGCAATTGCAAAATGTCCTAATTAGAATTTTTTTATATTTTGAGATCATTTCGCAATTTGTGAGGAAAATATACTCATGAAAATACTAATGTGTATAAATGCATAAACATTTATTTCAATCAATTTATAAAGTGTTTAATGTCCGGCGAAACATGAATATTAAAAATTATATAAAATAATCATAAGTTATATAATAATTTTATAATAATAAATAGTTATATATTTTATAATATATCACTAATATAAGTCATGTATTTTTGTTGCTCTAATTGCACAACATATTGATCTATGTTGAACACCCTAAAATTATAATTATTAATTAGAGAGGATATAATAAAGTTAATATATAAAAATGCAACCAAAAAAAAAAAGTGTAATTAAAAATAAACCATATTATATATATAATATAGATAAATAATTTATAATGTAAAACATTGATGTACAAAAGACAACAAGATACTCTTGGTTTTATTGTAATGACCACAATTAGAATGTTGTCTAAAGGTATTGAAAGAAAATCATTATTTTTATGAGGTTGTATTTATAAATTCTTACTTATGACACTTAGTTACTTTTATGCACCAAGCAATACATCATTTTAAAGATAACTTATTAGATTTACTGATTTTTATATAATATCGTTTTTAATCAAAAATATATTTATTTCAAATATCATATTTCGGCGTTATGTTCGTTTTTATTCAATTTTTTTAAATATTTTATTTAAATATGTAAATATAATTATTATCTTTAAAATAAAGTAACTAAAGTGCCTCACATTATAAAAATATACTTTTTTATTTTTATATACGCCAGTCCAAAAAACTGATGTGATATATTTAATTTTAAATATTGAATAACTTTCAATAGATTATACATTATACATACTATTAAATCTTAGAAAATTAGAGATAATAATATATATATATATATATATATATATAAATGTTATCTATATAGTAATATTTTTATATCTTACTCAATTGTAAAAGTTATCCACTTTTTAGTATACCTTTTTCTATAAATTAATACGTAAAATACAAAAACTACTTTAGAAGCTTATATCTCATGACTTTTTTCATTTGTATGCTAGGGGAGAGAAGGGGGTAGTGGCCGAGGAGGGAGTAGTGGCCGTTTTAATTAACGCTTAAATGGTGCTGGATAGGATAACAAGTTCTTTATACAATATTTAGATAATCCAAATATCTATAATATATAGTAAATTTTTTTTTTAAATAATTAATTAATTACTCTAATTTATTATATAATCATTTTTTGTCAAATTTTGACAAAATACATGATTATATATATTTATGCTTATTTATATGTAAGAGTATGTGTATATATAATTAAATCATTGAATCAAATAAGGTGCGTATGCATCATAAATATAATTATGTAATATTACATAATTAAAAATATATAATTCGAATACATTACGAGACACCTATCGCATTTTCTGGTACTAGCGGCCACTACTAGAGCCTTGCCTTATTTTAGTGCTTTTTTTAATGCCTAATCAAACGTTTATATTATTAGGATAAACACTTTATATATAAAAGTGAAATCACAGTATTCTAGAACTATATGATTTCTAGTTAAATCAAAAAAATAAGAGCCTAATATTCAGTGTTTATCAATATATTAGACATCTTCTGAGGCATATTAATTATCGGCCACTACCCCCTTCCCTCCCCTACATTTAAAACCCAATAAATTGTGTTCCCTTTGATGAATATTTATAAAATTATCAGAATATATATTTAATATATAGATAATAAAGTGTTAGGTTATTTAATAATGTAGTACAATTGTGGAAACAGTAAACACGCAAAAAAAATATATATTTTATTATTTTGTCAGTTCAAATTTAATAGATCTACTTTTTATTATCTTATACTTGATATATATATCAATATTAATATCAATATCAATATTGTATATGAAAATTATCATAGTCTTATAGTAATAGATATTAATGTTATATAGGTAATAAACGTAATAAATAACAAAATATTTTGTATACAATTTTAAAAGCTATCTGTATTCTATTAGAAACTTTAATTCCCTACCTTTTACACGTTATGCCATGAATCTAATACCTGGCTTTAATTAATAAAAAGTTCCCCTTTATTAATAAATTGAATTAATATTTTATATTAAAATGTAATATATTATTTGATCTTCATTGAATTATATTAATGATATACAATAATTTCAATATACACTAATATTACTATTTCTGGGGTCAATACGTAACAGATGTTATGGAAACATTATTACGAATTCTATTTGAAACAACAAATATTTATATTGCTGGTTATAGTCATGTTAGTACTGTAATTAGATCCAAAATCAAATCTCTATATTAATACCATTACATTATAGACCGTAATGTTGAGCTATACCAAATTATTAGTCGAGTCCCAAGAAAAGATAGAGACATATATTGACAATAAATTAATATGAAAGCTAAAGAATGAATATATAAGAATAACTAATGAAATATATAGGATATCATAATAAGATGAAAATGTTTCTTTGATTTACAAGTTTGTATGTAAGAAAACAGCTTAATATGCCTTAACAATTAGTAGTAAAAGAAATTAAAGCTACTATTTTTTTATAAATAAATATATAGAGCTATCGATTTATTGAATCCGTAAAAATGCAATGTTTATTGTCATAAGTAAATAATTCGTTATGAGCAGAAGTATGGGCTCAATTTTACAGAATAATTTATCATATTTTAAATTAACTAAAATAATATGTATTAAATATAACTTATTATATATCATTAATGATATACAATAATTTCAATATACACTAATATTACTATTTCTGGGGTCAATACGTAACAGATGTTATGGAAACATTATTACGAATTCTATTTGAAACAACAAATATTTATATTGCTGGTTATAGTCATGTTAGTACTGTAATTAGATCCAAAATCAAATCTCTATATTAATACCATTACATTATAGACCGTAATGTTGAGCTATATCAAATTATTAGTCGAGTCCCAAGAAAAGATAGAGACATATCTTGACAATAAATTAATATGAAAGCTAAAGAATGAATATATAAGAATAACTAATGAAATATATAGAATATCATAATAAGATGAAAATGTTTCTTTGATTTACAAGTTTGTATGTAAGAAAACAGCTTAATATGCCTTAACAATTAGTAGTACAAGAAATTAAAGCTACTATTTTTTTATAAATAAAATATATAGAGCTATCGATTTATTGAATCCGTAAAAATGCAATGTTTATTGTCATAAGTAAATAATTCGTTATGAGCAGAAGTATGGGCTCAATTTTACAGAAGAATTTATCATATTTTAAATTAACTAAAATAATATGTATTAAATATAACTTTATTATTATCTACAATAAATATTTTATATATATAAAATATTTATTTATATATTAGAAATCAGAAAATAATATGAACGAGTTTTTAATAAACCATAAGAAAAAGGATCATATGGATTACTATTAATAGAAAAAGGGATTTCAAACTGTAAACACTTTATTCAAAACCAGCAGCTTGCAAAGTTAGTATAATATCTACATGTTATATATTTAAATAATTAATGAATTAATGAATTTAAATATTTTATTAGAGGATATAATTGTATAGTGGAACACATTTTATAATAGCTTGGAATAATTATAATATATCGATAAACTTTTAATAATTTGATATAATAGTTTTTAATAATATATAAATTATATAATTGTATAGTATAACTCAATTATTAATGTATACGTGTATACCTTTCTTGCCATTGCATTATGTAATTGATAATTATCATGCATATAATTATTATAATATAAGTATGTTAAAAATATACGTACATTTTTAATATGTATATACAATATTTAATTATAATTCTATATATCTACATACAATTATATATATATATATATTACAGATTACTAAATTAAAAGTGTGTCAATGTTTTGACAATGCAAAACATCACCAAAATTACTAAAGCCTGTTAGAATTAGGGAAATAGAATATATAGTGTGCATGGATTTGATTTTACCATTACCTGAAAAAAGAAATGGAAATAACAAAGTAAGTAACATAAATATATATATATATATATATATATATATATATATATATATTAATTTGTATATAATTTAATATAATATTTATAATATATATAGTCTTACATAAAATTGTACATGACTTATATGGCTTACATAAAATCTTACATTATATACAATTAAATAATATATTTACCTATAGATACATACTAACAATGTTTGATTATTTCTCAAAGCGGGTACAAACCTTTCCAATAAAAACTAAAGAATCTTTAATAATTTTGACATGTATCGAAACATATTTTCAACAATATGGAGTTCTGATTAAACTGATGAGTGAAGACGATTATGTATTTATGAGACAGGTACCTATTAATATTAATTATTAAACTATGTGTGTTCATTAATATATATCTACCTATTATTAATTAGTTTTACTAATATTACAGACTAATTCAAAATTAGCAACCCAATTCAAAATTAAAATATTGGTAACATCAGTATACCGTATGCAGATACATGGATTATGTGAGCGAATGAATGATAAATGGTACAATAAATTGGCAAAATTATCTAAAATAAACAACAAAATTACTTGGATAAATATTTACATGCAGTATGCTACTAAATAAATATTCAAACATAATAAAATATGAAATATAACCCCATTTTTGTAAATGTATTGAATAAATACGAATATGTTTGAAGAAATGGAAAGTACAGATAATTTATGTGATGGAATGGATGAAAGTAGGAGTAAACATTAATTACATTTGAATAATGAGTATGTATGGAAAGTAAATATTACGAAATGTTTAAATATTAATATAGATACAAGTATGGATGATATATGATGATTTAATTTCAAATAATGATATACATGTGGGTATAGATGATATTATATCAAAAATTATTGATGAAATTAATATTAATGAAATCATTGAATATAATATAAAACATACAAATATAACAGAAAATAAAGCTTACCAAAATATATTAAATACACAAGACAGATATATAGAATCTTATAATTATGATTGGAAAAATGACTGAAGTCTTTTGATTTGATGTAGGAATTAGCATAATAATGTGAAATTCGAGGGATGACTAAAGACAATGTGGGAAATTAAATATAAAATGGATTGGAAAATATAAAATATATGAAATAAATAATAACTGTGTACAATTATATAATTTAGAGATGCAATTAAAATTAAAAAGGAAAATACACATTTAAAAAATAATACAAATTTGAACGTATATTGACAATAATCCGAACATATAATTAAACCTAATAAAGTGTTAAAAAAACCAAAAATATGATTATATCCATAAAATAAATAATAATTATTCAAATTCGGAAAAATTCTCTAAAAAATAGATATTGGTTACATAATAAATCAAAAAGTTTAAATATAATTAATTGGTTGGTTAATATAATAATTAATTCAAGTTTATTCATTATATATTCATAATTGTATGCATGTGGTTACATTTAGTATATACAAATAGGTGAAAGATGATTTTAATATTCAAAATATAGATAAAATATATAATGTTATAATGGGCATACATGTTATGGGAAATCATTGGGTTTTATTATTAGCTGATGTTACCAATCGAAATGTATGCTACGTTGATTCTAAGAATTTATTTAGAAATACTAATAGAGAATTTATAATATTAAGGTAAGTAATTGCATAGATATTATTTATACATATTTACATTTTATTAGTACATATATAACAACATATTTAGTAGAAAATAAATTAATTAAATATTTATTAATAGAAATTGTATAGAAAATACTTGAATATGCCAACTGGAAGATCATTGATATGATAGCATATAGATCAACGAGCTGCTGTCTTTTTATATTATCGCATGCCCATCAGATTATCAACAGTTATGGTTATATATTAAATATATACATAATGTATTTATTGATTATATAAAAGTAATATTTAATATATAAAAGAATGATTTTTATAGTTATGGATATGGCTTATATTATATATAGATTAAGATCTTTTTACAAATATTGTGTATATTCAAGTTTAAATTAATTCTATGCATACCTATATAGCAATGCCAGCATATGTCACACATATCCTCACCACAGATAAGAATGGGTTCCCCCTTCCAGTAATGCAAGTAATACACCGTGTCAGTCGAACTAATCACCCACATTACTGATGAACTGGACAACCAGATGGTACCACCGGTAATAGACTACTGTATCGCAATACTGGAACCATCATTAGCACAGTTACAACAAGCCTCCATCTAGGCACTACTGGATGATGAACAAACACTACTAGAAGATGAAGAGATACCACCAGAAGAAGATGAAACTGAAGTGTTATAGCAATTACCACGTTCTCATGTGTCTTATGAGCAGGCATAGACAAATTCGTGCAAATTGCACGAATTTCAGGATGATATTTGCATGATTTTGTTAAAATTTGTGCACATTTTTATTAAGTATTCAATTTAAAAATACACTAAATGTAATCTAAATTTCTGAAAGATCATACCACAAAATAAGAGTAATTAGTTTATATATCATTTTAATTAAGGAGTAACTTCAATATACATACTTACTTAATAATTGTGTTCATCTAGTCATTATGATAATGTAATTATTCAGATTAATCCAATATATTTATTATTTCTGATATTTAGCATTTTTTTTATTCTACTAATCTTTGTGTTTATTTCCTGCCATTTATTTTAAAACTATTTCTGTAGAAGATTCATCAAACACTACTGTTTAGTCTACTGTTGAATCCGATTTTAGTGTAATTTCCTATGAAAAAAACGACTATAGATCACAATTATCAAACCTTTCATTTTTATTTGGTGGAGTCCTTTCATCCCATCCAGGAACATAGATGAAGTTTTCACTTATAACCATATATGGCTCTAATGTCCCTTCGAAGCCGCTCTCATGTTAAGGCATCCATGGTTTTAACGAGAGCCGATCATTTATTTATACACAATTATATAAGATCACTTCTAAATAATATTTTAAGACCCATTTTATAAAATTAATTAATAGTCCGGACGAGGCTCGAACCCGTGTACTACTGCTTGTGTGTCTGACACCTTAGCCACTGAGCCACACAAGCAGTTATAAATAGAAGGGATATTGCACAGCAACCAATATAATTTACTTAATACGTTTAATAAATAAAATAATACTGTATATAATCTACAATCTTTTTTATTTACAAAAAATAATGTAATCAAATTATATTATATAAATATCATTAACATCTATATTATTATATAAATATGTTACTGGGCTAATTAAATTAAAAATAATATATACTATAGTAGTTTTATATTATGTATATTTGCTTAAAATATGATTTGCACGAAATTGTCAAAAAAGTGGGCAAATTCAGTTTGCACGAATTTGTCTATGCCTGCTTATGAGTCATAAGTTATGACTCACATGTGAAGAATATTAAGTAACTAGCTATATTATCTCGATGTCCAACTTGTATGACTATGATGCAACTATTTATTATGATGTATGTTGTTGCACATTGTGCAACCTACCAGTGAGGTTCTTTATTATATATGTGTGTGTGTGAGTTGATCAATAATAATAAACTACACATATTATTTCATCATTTAGTTTATATATACTATAAATAATACTATTCGATTGTAATTAATTATTTTTAATTTAAAAACTTACTTCATCTTCATTCAATTATTTGTTAAATAATAAACGGTGCTTTTAAAAAATGAACGTTTCTCACCCTCTTAGGTTATTGTTATTCATGAATCCAATTCTTTAATATTTTCATCAATTTATCATTTGTTTTATCAAATTTTTGCCTATATTCTTTTAACTGTATCTCACATGAATTAACAGTCTTATTTATGTAATATAGTATTAATATTTTACTTATAAAAGAGAGAAAAAACTAGAATATCTAATAAATTTATGATCATATAGACAATATTTAACATAAATAAGATCCATCTTTTTGAGAATTTTAAGTATTATTTACTTATTATATTTTGCTCTCTGTTTATTCTACTCATGGAAAATTCTTCTAGCACATCAATGATCTCTCTTAGAAATAAATATATGTATATCTTCTCGCCTAATTGTCCATTTATCCCACTACCATTATTTCCGATTTTATATATTATTATTTAAAATATTAACTTTACTGTGGGAGATCCGCAATGAGTTGAGTAATAGTATGGCTTATCTTTGATAATTTGTGCCTTAACTTCGTTGTACATTTTTGACATATTTTAGGAGCCATTGTACGCTAGTAGTAATAGTAGTAGTAGTATATATTAATAATAATAAACACGATAATTAGGTACGTATATTTATTAAATAAACATTTACCTAAGTTTCGCTTGACACTTAGCGCACAATATCGCCATTTCGTTAGAGTAACAGTGTCGATGTCGACCTCGACTTGAGTTACTCTAAACCATGCTGTACAAGTGTTCTATTAAGCGTTTTCCGTGCGTTATTCCGCAACTTGGGGCGCGACTGCTGCGTCAGTCGTAGACGGTTTTGCTGTAGACGTCAGGCCCAGTATACCTGCTAACATTCCAGTCTTAGACGGTGCAGATGCGGCTATGTTCTTATCAGTTGTAACGGTCTTCTCTTTCTTTATGGGTTCTATGAAACACATTTCGGCGACCAGGTTTTGAACTTGCTTCTTATTCGTACATAGTTCATTGTTCAACCAGGATATGAACTTGCGTTTCGTGGTACATTTCGCGTACTTTTTTAAGTCGTTCATCGATGTTATGTTCAATTTTCCCAGTCTCTCCACAAACGAACTACCGATACCTTTCACTTTTTCAAATCCATGTTTATGTTTTTTTTGGCACCCTTCAGACACTTTTCTAATTTTAATATTCTTTTTAATGTTCGACTTATTGGACTTGTTGGATGAACTTGAGGTACTCCTTGAACGACTCCGGGATTTTGATTTATTTATTGAGTTGCATTGTTTTTTTATAGTCTTGGATACAGACCTACTCTTAGACCTAGATTTCGATCTACTTTTGCTTCTACTATTTCTCTTCACAGTTTTTTTACTTAATTTTTTCTTATTTTTTAATCTTAAAGACATGCGTCTTCCTCTACTATTACTCCTTGATTGTTTTCTGATATTTCTCGCAGTAGAGTTTGCTCTACTCTTCAGTTTCGTTACTTCGTTAATTCGTGATATTTTGGTGTGTCTTTTAACCGATTTTATTGATTTAGATCTGTTCACGATCATTGGTTTTCTACTCTTCGTATTACGTTTCGTATTACGTTTTTTCAATTTAAGCAATCCCTTTTGTGATTCTTTGCATGACAGTTCTTTTTCGGTAATTTGTTTACAATTTAGAAATTCTTCTATGGCCAATCGTAACTTCTTATCACATTTTTTACCAGGTTTACCATTTTTTCGTTTTACTACGGTACTTCTCCTTTTTGTAATAGCTCTATTGATACATTTTTTATTGTAACGTTTTTTTGAATGAGTAACTCTTTTGGGTGTTCTTCTAGATTGCTTCCAGTTCAGCGTACGTCTAATTGAATACCTGCTTCTTGAATTTGAGGATTTTCTTGCTTTAGCTTGCTTTCTGATAACAGATTGTCTTTTAGACGATACTCTCTTCTTTTGTACACGTCTAATCGATGACCTGCTTCGAGATTTGGAGCATTTTCTCAATTGAATTCTGATTACGTTGCGTTTCTTCGAAGATACCCTCTTTTTCTGTTGTCGTTTCATCGATTTACGTCTGACACAAAGGCTCTTTCGGGATTTCGATCTATTATTCTTAGAACGCTTCGATCCGACCTTTCTCGACGCCGATCTACTTTTCTTGGCCGTTCTACATCTCATCGTGACACGTCCCTTCTTAATATGTAGACCAGTTGCCATTTTCTTCATAAACTTTGAAGAAACGGCATTTTTGCTCACCGGGACCCTTTTGCAAATTGTCTTCTTCATTATACTACGTGACTTCAACTTTGATACTTTTGACGTTCTCTTGCATCTCCTGTTTACACTCGTATTTGCCATATTGTTGTCGTGCAGCGGGTTTGTAGTTCGTATTGCTGAAATAATAGTAGTATTCTTAAAGCAGTATGCTAAATTGAACTAGTCAGATAAAGTGATTTGTTAATTATTTTTATTTGGCATGTTAGTGCGTTAGAGTACTTTAACCAATCAATTAGATGCATTTTACTGATTAGCAATTTTAAATATTCGAATATTTTAATTATATTATATTAATTATATTAATTACTCAAAAAATACTAAAAAATTAATTAAAATGCGAGAAAATTATTATTCGATTTTATTTTAATTTTATCGAAAATGTAAATATACAACTACTACTAGCACTAATAATAATAATGATACCTCTACTAATACTACTACTACTACTACAAACTCAAGGCTCAGTATGCGGTGCAGAAGGCAGTGGTTACATTCGGGCTATGGAGTGCGGAGCACAAGCTTAGTATCAACCCTGCCAAGTGCGAAGTGGCATTCTTCAGTACAGACACAACTGAAGCCAAACGGACCCCGTCGATTACGCTGAACGGTCACGCTTTTGCGTTTAACCGGATCCCTACTTTCTTAGGTGTCATGCTAGATCGCACGTTAACGTTCCGCCCACAAGCAGAGGCTGTTAGAGCCAGAGCATTGGGCGGATTCGTATTTTGTCAGAACTAGCTTCCAAGGAATGGGGATGGAGTCGCAGAAACCATCGTACGATCTATATGGTGACGGTTCACAGTGTCCTACATTATTGCGGTGCAGCTTGGCAGCCATGGCTAGCGAGGTCTAACATGCAGATCCTGTAGCGGGCCCAAAATCGGGCATTGAGAGTGATGACTGGTCAGCTGTCGGATACTCCCTTGGAGTGTCTGAGACTGGATGCCGGTATAACCTCTTTCGCGACGACGGTTCGCAAGAACTTTGTAACTGCATGGGAGAAGTCAGCACGCATACCTTCCTCAAACCCGAGATGAAATCTGTGTGATTTGCCGGTGACACACCGGTGGAAAAGCAGAAACTGTTTCAGTGTCATGGGTAAGGAAGAAGAGGTAAAGATTGGCCTCGACTAGTTCACGCGCGAAATGTTCGTAAAGTGGCACTCGCCACCATGGTCCTGTAACGCCAGCCCTTTGTGGACAGTGCGACTGTCACTCATAGGTGGATCCAACAAGCGAAACAGCATCAAGGAACTCCGGACGGACGCAATCAACACCATCGCAGAAGCCGAAATCTACAAATACGCTATATATACAGATGGATCCGCAGAAAATGGCCTAACAAATGGCGGTAGTGCGGCGATCGCGACTACGGGACAGGCCTCATGAGGAGTCAACTCTCGTTCACTCTTCCTCAAGGAAATGGAGTATGTGGACCTTGTCATTCGTGACGGAGGTCATGGCACTTAAACTAGGTACGTAGTGGTTAGCGGAACAATGAGACGGAGGTTTCACGGTCATATGCTCGGATAGCCAAGCGTTTCTGTCTGCGCTCAACGGCTCGTGCATGAGTGATGAAAAGGGTCTCGCGGTAGTCCGCAGCAACTTAACCCAATCGAACAGGAGGATTCTCCTACAGTAGGTCTGGCCATTGCGGGTTGATCGGTAATGAATGGGCAGTCGTCGCTGCAGGAGAAGCAGCACCAACCGTTACCCCCAACCAAGTTCACCAGCAGGCTATAGCCTATATATGATACCTACAAGACAGCTAAAGCTTTGATAGGGTGTGAATTAGTGGACCCTCCGACGATTCACGAAAGGACGGAAGCGGTGTTTGATGGTCCCCGCGACCAAGAACCCCTCTCTCGTTTATTAATCGTTTATCTCTCATAAGTTATGACTCACATGTGAAGAATATTACGTAACTAGCTATATTATCTCGATGTCCAACTCGTATGACTATGATGAAACTATTTATTATGATGTATGTTGTCGTACACTGTTCAACCTAACAGTGAGGTTCTTTATTATATGTGTGCATCCGTGCATATGTGTGGCAGGCCCGTAGCCACGGGGGGGCCTGCGGGGGCAAGGCTCCCCCTGAGATCGGCTATGCCCCCCCCAGAGATTAGGTAGGCCCCTAAAATTGTTTCATATTAAGTTTTTTTCATATAGTATTTACTAGATATTCAATTATATTTATATTTTTATTTTATAATTTTATTTATATTATATTTATTTATTAGAATGTATGTATGATAGTTATATCAATTATAGTGAGGATCCAATTCAGTATTTATAGTTTGATAAAATATTTTCTAAAATTATGGTAAATATTAAAAATAAATTTTAATAATTTAATTTCATCTGATCTCGGAAATGTTTGTCCTAAATGTACAAGTTGTAGAGCAATTTTGGAAATAAAATAAAAATATTTACCGATAATATATATTATAATATTATATATATATATATATATATATATAAAATAATGCAAAAGTTTTACTGAGTATTACTGAGACTTGGTTAACTACTGATGATTATACTCTAGCTTCCCAACTGACTTCTGATTATTTTTAAGTATTAATACTAAATACTAATACTAAATAATAATAATAAAATATAGCATATATGCTATATTTTATTATTATTATTTACAAAAACTTGTTTATGTTCGGGCGAAATTAAATTTTCTAAATAATTTCAAGTATACAATTATAAATATAATTACTAATAAACAATACTAAGGTAATATACGTTTAGTGCATTACCCAGTAAACCAAAATCAGATAATTGCCAGCTAATATCTACTTTTTATCCAGTAAATTGCTGGCTAAAATTACGACACTTCGCCAGCTATTAGCTGTCTATTTTGAGATAAATTTTCCACCATATGGGATAATTTATCTAAAAATTTCCAGATATTATCTGTAGAATTTGAGATAATTTATCTGAAAATTGTCATATATTATCTGTAGAATTTGAGATAAATTATCTATAAGCTAGATAATTTATCTAACAATTGTCAGATATTATCTGTATAAATTGAGATACATTATCTATAAGCTAGATAATTTATCTAATAATTGTCAGATATTATCTGTATAAATTGAGATACATTTTCTACTATATAAGATAATTTGAGATAAATTATCTACAAATTTATAAAACTCATATACATTTTAGTAGCCCTAAAAAGGGCTTTTTATAATAATATTTAATTATTTATGTATTTGATGTTGTTGTAGCAAGTGATATTCTGGTTGTTGTAGTCGTTCCAACTGTTGTAGATTTAGACGATTTATATTCTTGTTGTTTTTGATGGCCATTTATAAACTATAGTTATCTTAAGGAGGTGGATTTTTCGATGAATATCGAAAATCATACATAAACAAATCGGCTGATTTTCCAACGACTACTTTGTTTTTCTTTAATATTTAATTGATAGTTTAAAAGTTACCTTTGATGAACCTTAAGGTAAATAATTATTTATCGGGGTAGAACGTTCTATAGAGTAGGTGATGAAATTCCCAATCAATAGTAACCTTTCAGAATTCTGTAGAACTTAATTGTGGTTTAATATCGTTGTGCACTCTCTCGAACACTTCAAACTGGGATAATGTTTCCTTCGACTTGTTTACGATGATTATACTTTTGAGATTATAAAGGAGATAGTGAAGGACATGATATATCTAGAATATATCTACAGTAAGAAGATACGTGTTCCGTCCCCGTTAAAACAATTGCAAAGCCAGGTGGTGCTATGGTTGGATAGTCTATCAACATATATGCTGCTATTCCCAATCACTATTGAACTTTCAGAATTATGGAGAACTGCACTCCAAGCATGGAGGACAGGCCCGTAGCCAGAAATTGTCGTTAGGGGGGGGCAAGGCCCCAATATATTTTAAAGACTATATGTTCTAGACTTGAAGCTTATATTAACAGATCTCCACTAATTATAAGTATTAATGATAATGTATCATGCTTCATGATATATATATAATTATTGTACAATTATTGTAAATTTAAAAAGTCAAAATTAATTTTAATGATTATTGGAAATTAGCAAATCAGGAAATTCCTCAGGCCCAACATTTTAGGGGCATACAAATGTATAATGTGTATGTCGATATATTGTATAATATCAATACAAATAACATACGTAAGTATTCTGTTATATCCTTTATATATATATATATTCTTTATATCCGTTATATATCCTATATGTATCTGTCGCTATTCTCATGGTGAATAATACTAATATATGTAGACCTATCATTGGACGACACACTGTAAACCATCAATACTGGGAACACAACACAATAGTATTAATGATTCATCTATTATAGCTGTTCACAAGAATAGTATATATGTTAGACATATATAACTATATAGATATAGCAGAATGTTCACGTATTTGTTCATTACCTCGATCCTTTAGCTTTTCAACCGTGCTAGTAATTTCTGTTTCACAAATCGTCTTTATACCATTATTTCATATGTTAATGTTATATATTAATGGTATATAGTATATATTAATGTTATTCGTCCACATCTTACGTATACTATTCTTTATTTTCCGAATATTCTTTCGATGATCCTATTAGAGTCAAATTGTCCTGTGAATATAAATAGTCCTATGATATCTTAGGAAAATCTGTAGCTATATCCGCAATGTTAAATAAGGTCCTATGATAATTATCGGATTATAATCCTGCGGTTGTAAGTAAACTCATTGTTATTGGTATTGTGTGTACACTTCGCTGTAGTAGTTAACTACTTGCTATACATTGTGTTCCCCTTTTGTAGTGATCTGCGGTATGTTTGGTGAACTAAATCGAGGACAGTTGTTTGTATTCAATACGTTAAGGATGACGAATAAGAAAAAGTATGTTTAATGTTGTTAATTATAGTTATGCTAGCAATGGCGTGAGTTATCGTAAAGACGATTGAGTGTATGTTAAGGGGATGGCACACGACGCCCGGCGGGTCGCCCGTCGCCCGCCTCTCTATGTATATATATAGCAAATAATAGGTCTACACAGTATTCTATTCATTGAATTGAGCTAATTTTTTTTATATTATATTCATTAAATGTATGCACATGATATTACAAGACGTATTTAGTATAATATATATTATATAATATATATATATATATATATATATATATATATATATATATATATATGCACACATTTTAATTTTTTAATTTACGGAATTTCTATAGAAATTATTATTTTGTTATTATACACATACACATTTAGAAAATTACTCATGTAATAGTATTAATATATATGTTATTTATATAATTCAATACAAATTAATAGAATACATTTAATAGTTTTTGTGATACCTACATTCATATACACATACCTATGGCGAAGTAATTATTCTGAGAAAACAGCATTTGAATATATATGAATACATTATATATCATATATAATGAATATATATAAACCACTTTTTATGTTATTTCTAGACTGTTTTCATAAATAATTTGTTTACAGATATTAAAAAACAAATCATAGAATAGTATTATGAAATAAAAAAAATGTTAAATAAACAAATATTTTCACCAAAACAAGGTGTGTGACATCCCCTTAAGTAAGTCTATTATAGGAATATATTGGTTATTATCCACTTGAATTGGGATTTTAGTATTTTCCATTGATTTCTAGTAGTAGTAGTAGTAGTAGTAGTAGTAGTAGTAGTAGTAGTAGTAGTAGTAGTAGTAGTAGTAGTAGTAGTAGTAGTAGTAGTAGTAGTAGTAGTAGTAGTAGTAGTAGTAGTAGTAGTAGTTGTAGTTGTTGTTGGCGGTAGGCGTTCACACTGGCCAGAGCCCGTGTGCAAACGCTAGGGCAGTCTTAGGTGAAGTGACCAAGACTGATAGTTGGAGTGTCGCCCACCCCCCCCCCCCCAAACACACATATACGTTTCACTGCCGTCGCCGGGCAATCCTGGAGCCAGTGCTCGAGTGTCTCCGCTTCCATGTCACAATGGGGGTAGATTGAGAAGAGGTTTTACTCAACTATGCTCCTGTAGGCAGCGATTTTCCGGCAGTGGCCACTCCTCAGTTGCGCAATAAATACTGCGTCACCTCGAGAGATGGGTTCTTGGTCGCGGGGACCATCAAACACCGCTTTCGTCCTTTCGTGAGTCGTCGGAGGGTCCACTAATTCACGCCCTATCAAAGCTGTAGCTGTCTTGTAGGTGATATATCATATATAGGCTATTGCCTGCTGGTGAACTTGGTTGGGGGTTACGGTTGTTGCTGCTTCTCCTGCAGCGACGTCTGCCCATTCATTGCCGATCAACCCGCAATGGCCAGACCTACTGTAGGAGAATCCTCCTGTTCGACTGGGCTAAGTTTCTGCGGACTACCGCGAGACCCTTTCCGTCATGACGGGTGCACTCATGCACGAGCCGTTGAGCGCAGACAGAAACGCTTGGCTATCCGAGCATATGACCGTGAAACCTCCGTCTCATTGTTCCGCTAACCACTACGTACCTAGTTTAAGTGCCATGACCTCCGTCACGAATGACAAGGTCCACATACTCCATTTCCTTGAGGAAGAGTGAACGAGAGTTGACTCCTCATGAGGCCTGTCCCGTAGTCGCGATCGCCGCACTACCGCCATTTGTTAGGCCATTTTCTGCGGATCCATCTGTATATATAGCGTATTTGTAGATTTCGGCTTCTGCGATGGTGTTGATTGCGTCCGTCCGGAGTTCCTTGATGCTGTTTCGCTTGTTGGATCCACCTATGAGTGACAGTCGCACTGTCCACAAAGGGCTGGCGTTACAGGACCATGGTGGCGAGTGCCACTTTACGAACATTTCGCGCGTGAACTAGTCGAGGCCAATCTTTACCTCTTCTTCCTTACCCATGACACTGAAACAGTTTCTGCTTTTCCACCGGTGTGTCACCGGCAAATCACACAGATTTCATCTCGGGTTTGATGAAGGTATGCGTGCTGACTTCTCCCATGCAGTTACAAAGTTCTTGCGAACCGTCGTCGCGAAAGAGGTTATACCGGCATCCAGTCTCAGACACTCCAAGGGAGTATCCGACAGCTGACCAGTCATCACTCTAACAGCCTCTGCTTGTGGGCGGAACGTTAACGTGCGATCTAGTATGACACCTAAGAAAGTATGGGTCCGGTTAAAGGCAAAGGCGTACCCGTTCAGCGTAATCGACGGGGTCCATTTGGCTTTAGCTGTGTCTGTACTGAAGAATGACACTTCACACTTGGCAGGGTTGATACTAAGCTTGTGCTCCGCACTCCATATATGGCTATAGCCCGAACGTAACCACTGCCTTCTGCACCGCATACTGAGCCTTGAGTTTGTAGTAGTAGTAGTAGTAGAGGTATCATTATTATTATTAGTGCTAGTAGTAGTTGTATATTTAAATTTTCGATAAAATTAAAATAAAATCGAATAATAATTTTCTCGCATTTTAATTAATTTTTTAGTATTTTTTGAGTAATTAATATAATTAATATAATATAATTAAAATATTCGAATATTTAAAATTGCTAATTAGTAAAATGCAACTAATTGATTGGTTAAAGTACTCTAACGCACTAACATGCCAAATAAAAATAATATACAAATCACTTTATCTGACTAGTTCAATTTAGCATACTGCTTTAAGAATACTACTATTATTTCAGCAATACGAACTACAAACCCGCTGCACGACAACAATATGGCAAATACGAGTGTAAACAGGAGATGCAAGAGAACGTCAAAAGTATCAAAGTTGAAGTCACGTAGTATAATGAAGAAGACAATTTGCAAAAGGGTCTCGGTGAGCAAAAATGCCGTTTCTTCAAAGTTTATGAAGAAAATGGCAACTGGTCTACATATTAAGAAGGGACGTGTCACGGTGAGATGTAGAACGGCCAAGAAAAGTAGATCGGCGTCGAGAAAGGTCAGATCGAAGCGTTCTAAGAATAATAGATCGAAATCCCGAAAGAGCCTTTGTGTCAGACGTAAATCGATGAAACGACAACATAAAAAGAGGGTATCTTCGAAGAAACGCAACGTAATCAGAATTCAATTGAGAAAATGCTCCAAATCTCGAAGCAGGTCATCGATTAGACGTGTACAACATAAGAGAGTATCGTCTAAAAGACAATCTATAATCAGAAAGCAAGCTAAAGCAAGAAAATCCTCAAATTCAAGAAGCAGGTATTCAATTAGACGTACGCTGAACTGGAAGCAATCTAGAAAAACACCCAAAAGAGTTACTCATTCAAAAAAACGTTACAATAAAAAATGTATCAATAGAGCTATTACAAAAAGGAGAAGTACCGTAGTAAAACGAAAAAATGGTAAACCTGGTAAAAAATGTGATAAGAAGTTACGATTGGCCATAGAAGAATTTCTAAATTGTAAACAAATTACCGAAAAAGAACTGTCATGCAAAGAATTACAAAAGGCATTGCTTAAATTGAAAAAACGTAATACGAAACGTAATACGAAGAGTAGAAAACCAATGATCGTGAACAGATCTAAATCAATAAAATCGGTTAAAAGACACACCAAAATATCACGAATTAACGAAGTAACGAAACTGAAGAGTAGAGCAAACTCTACTGCGAGAAATAGCAGAAAACAATCAAGGAGTAAGAGTAGAGGAAGACGCATGTCTTTAAGATTAAAAAATAAGAAAAAATTAAGTAAAAAAACTGTGAAGAGAAATAGTAGAAGCAAAAGTAGATCGAAATCTAGGTCTAAGAGTAGGTCTGTATCCAAGACTATAAAAAAACAATGCAACTCAATAAATAAATCAAAATCCCGGAGTCGTTCAAGGAGTACCTCAAGTTCATCCAACAAGTCCAATAAGTCTATTAAAAAGAATATTAAAATTAGAAAAGTGTCTGAAGGGTGCCAAAAAAAACATAAACATGGATTTGAAAAAGTGAAAGGTATCGGTAGTTCGTTTGTGGAGAGACTGGGAAAATTGAACATAACATCGATGAACGACTTAAAAAAGTACGCGAAATGTACCACGAAACGCAAGTTCATATCCTGGTTGAACAATGAACTATGTACGAATAAGAAGCAAGTTCAAAACCTGGTCGCCGAAATGTGTTTCATAGAACCCATAAAGAAAGAGAAGACCGTTACAACTATTAAGAACATAGCCGCATCTGCACCGTCTAAGACTGGAATGTTAGCAGGTATACTGGGCCTGACGTCTACAGCGAAACCGTCTACGACTGACGCAGCAGTCGCGCCCCAAGTTGCGGAATAACGCACGGAAAACGCTTAATAGAACACTTGTACAGCATGGATTAGAGTAACTCAAGTCGAGGTCGACATCGACATTGTTACCCTAACGAAATGGCGATATTGTGCGTTAAGTGTCAAGCGAAACTTAGGTAAATGTTTATTCAATAAATATACGTACCCAATTGTCGTGTTTATTATTATTATTATATACTACTACTAATACTACTACTACTACTACTACTACAACAACAACTACTACTACTACTACTACTACTACTACTACTACTAATACTACTACTAGTAGTCTACTACTACTACTACTACCACTACTACTACTACTACTACTACTACTACTACTACTACTACTACTACTACTACTACTACTAGTAGTCTACTACTACTACTACTACTACTACTACTACTACTACTAATACTAATACTAGTAGTCTACTACTACTACTACTACTAATACTGTAGAAGTACCTTCATTGGAGGATATTTCCTTCGGCTTGTTTAAAATTATTCTGCTAGTGATATTATAGAGAAGATATATCTACAGTATTATTTACAATATACTGCAGTTATATATGTATAACTCCTATCGCAATATAAATTATAAATATATGTATATTCATCACCAACTTAAGTTGTACTACTTAAGGGGATACGTGTTAACTCATAGTTGAAACAATTCTGAGGCCAGTTGTTTCCATAGTCTGCTAGATGTCCCACAGAAACATCACCTCGGCAGACAACGTTTGGTGTTTGCCACCATTATTTACGACTGTAGGGAATAGTACATGATGTACGATACGAATAAAGAGGGGTGTTATATCAAATTGATTATACATTTGCACCCCTCTTTATTCGTAGCGTACATCATGTATATTATACAATGTATATTGTACATTTATATAATAAAGTATTATTATTAATAATATACAACTGTGCAATATACATATATATATATATATATATATATATATATATATATATAACTGCCTGTGTAGCTCAGTGGCTAAGGCGTCAGACACATAAGCAGTAGGACACGGGTTCGAGCCTCGTCCGGACCATTATTAATTTTATAAAATGGGTCTTAAAATATTATTTAGAATTAATCTTATATAATTGTGTATAAATAAATTATCGGCTCTCGTTAAAACCATGGATGCCTTAACATGAGATCGGCTTCGAAGGGACAATAGAGCCATATATGGTTATAAGTGAAAACTTCATCTAAGTTCCTGGATGGGATGAAAGGAATCCACCAAATAAAATAACAATATATATATATATATATATATATATATCTACGTGTATAATAATAAATATAACTTTATTAAGAAAGTAACTTCAATCACACATAATTCTGTATTATTTAGTTATATATGAAATATCATACACACCTTTTAATAATATGTTAATTTATTATATTTTCAATATGTACAAATAACTTGTTTATGTTCAGACGAAATTAAATTCTCTAATTAATATCAAGAATATAATTATTAAGAAATAATAATAATGTATGTTAAAAACAAATATTATTTGTACATATTAAATATGATTATATAGGTTTATAATAATGTTAAACTGCATGTGTGGCTCAGTGGCTAAGGCGTCAGACACACAAGCAGTAGGACACGGGTTCGAGCCTCGTCCGGACCATTAATTAATTTTATAAAATGGGTCTTAAAATATTATTTAGAAGTGATCTTATATAATTGTGTATAAATAAATGATCGGCTCTCGTTAACACCATGGATGCCTTAACATTAGAGCGGCTTCGAAGGGATATTAGAGCCATATATGGTTATAAGTGAAAACTTCATCTAAGTTCATGGATGGGATGAAAGGACTCCACCAAATAAAAATAACAATAACAATATATAGGTTACTTTCCTCTATTAATAAAATACGACAACAAAGTTAATAATTTGTTAAATAATCCTTTGAATGAATTCATTTCGTCATATATAGTCGGACTATAATAGTCCTATGTGTGAACTAATGTTTCATACATTCATACTTTCATATATGAATGAACTTTTAACAAGTGGTTGTTTATGTACGTGATATACATAATATATATATATATATATATATATATATATATATATATATATTATATAATATAAATATATATATATATGTATTCGTATTTCGTAGTATTTGTTGGCCATATAGACATGCATATGCTTCATATTAAATGATGTATATAAGTGAGTTGGAGATTCAAAAGAACTTGCAAGTATATCAATTGATGTATGATATCCGGTAATCTTCGATTAATATGTAATTCTATTTTCAGTATGTCTAGTAATATATACATATATACATATATGTATTTACTGCATGGGTTTATAATTTAAACTTTATATCATCGATATAAAGAAAGATGCCATCTTTATATCGATTGTTTATATATGTTAGAACATATATATATATATATATATATATATATATATATCAATGCATATCAATGCAGACTGTAGTATATAATAGTCCTTTATATTGTTTATTATTGTTTTTCCGTTGTATATTGAATGTATATTATTATCAAATTATTATCGTATTACTATTATTTTATTATTATTTTCTTCCCGCACGAGCGAAGGGGTCTACATGACCCTATTTTAGTGCTAATAAACTCAATATCATCATCATCATCATCATATATATATATTATATCTAATAATTACACTTATTTCACTTAAGAATATACTAATTTATTTTAATATGTACAACAACCAAACTGTATGTTTATGTTTATGTTTATGTTCAAGCAAAATTAAAT
Source organism: Osedax fenrisi (assembly GCA_964019155.1). Classification (NCBI taxonomy): domain Eukaryota; kingdom Metazoa; phylum Annelida; class Polychaeta; order Sabellida; family Siboglinidae; genus Osedax; species Osedax fenrisi. Next base: position 28,207,122 of record OZ025241.1, on the reverse strand, counting down.
TTATTAAAAACAAAGATAATGTATACATAATAAATAATACTATATATAGTATTATATATAAAATTAGTTGTAATATACAATACTCTCTCATATTACTTCACAATTTATAGTCTATACCCTATTAACTTTCATGATGTTTATCTAATCCTATATATTTATCAAGTATACTTGATATATATATATATATATATATATATATATATATATGTTATCACATACACTATACTTTTACCAAAGCACCTTAATGCACTATACTGAATACACTATACGTTATATATAAATATGTATTAATTATATCCTATGTAGTATGTGTATACATAGCCATACGTATATATATATATATATATATATATATATATATAATTATGGTTAAGTAGGTAATATAAATCTATATATATATAGACACTAGAGCCATATAAGGTAGATGTAGGTATATATAGGTATATACTAGTGATGTAAATGATGCTCAAATGTAAAGCATGATGCAGTCTCAGTCTCAGTTACCCAAAGTATTAATCGGCTCGGGCTCGTTTTTTTTTCCGAAAATGAAAGTCTCGGCTCGGCATCATTTACATCACTAGTATATACTAACCTACTAGAGGTATATAAAGTATTGTGGTCTACAGACATTATATTATTTAAGTTACATGTTATAACTAATGTAGGTAGGTATATATGCTAAGTTATCATTGCTAACCTATCTACCTACAATGTAGGTCCTACATATACTTATTCAACTCTTCTATTAAAAAACCTTCTATTGATCCCTTACCCTTTAATAACTATAGACGTCTATAGGTACCCAAGAAACTAAAGTAGGTGTATTAGGTTTTGATTGGTTGTAATCAGTGATGGGCACGATCCCGATCGCGATCGACGATCGTTTGAAAATGATCGAGTAAAATGATCGACGATCGACGATCGTTAGAAAATGATCGAGTAAAATGATCGACGATCGTCAGCAACTGATCGCGATCAACGATCGTGAAAAAAATTAAACATAATTTATATATATTTACATCAAGAAATAACAAAATAGTGGATATAATAATAATTTTTATTTATGAAAATGTTGAAATACGATCAAATTTATAATAAAATAATATTAATATAATAAATTTGATTTCAATAGAACTAACAATGCAAATTTAGTATCATTTAGTTTATTGCGTTTCGGTTTATTTATATTGGTAGAAATACTAAACATTCTTTCCACCGGCGTGGATGATGGGAGTATAGAATTGTATTTTATAAATAACATTTTTATAATAGGATAATTATTTAGCATATATAAATTAGTATTTTTACTATTTATATAATTAAGTATTTCTATTTCTATAGAAATAGGTATACCGTTGATTTAGAAGTGGATGGTCCATTATCATCAATAACATAGAATTCATATGAATTAGTTTTGATTTGTTCTGGTGTAGTTATATAAACCTCGTTATCTGGGATATGTCTATTAACATATTTCTTAAATGTAGATAACAACATATCTTTTTCTTCTACGTAATTAATTAACCAATTTAACTTAAATTGTGGGTTAGATATTGTTACTATAATGGCACTATTAATAGAATACTCAAATGAAAAATAATCGTTAAACCTACATTTTAATCATTCCTTTAATACATCTAATAATGGTTGACAATAAACTAATTTAGTATCCATTTTTAATAAGCGGGATTCTATTGAAAATAGTGTTGGGAATAAATCTCCATAAAAACTGTCTCGCACGGTAAAATATTACGATTACTTAGTAAAAAAGATACATTGGTATATTTATATATAGGTATATAAATATATTGATATGACGGCGTCAATGCGTGAGTACTCGCTAGTAATGCGTGGATCATTAGTGGTTCATGCAGCAGCCCGTAATTCATACGCTTATATAATAATACGATCGAGATCCACGATCGGCGATCGATGATCGAGATCGCGATCGACGATCAAAATAATTACACGATCGACGATCGACGATCGACGATCGTTAAAAAATGATCGAGTAAAAAGATCGACGATCGACGATCGTTAGAAAATGATCGACGAAATTGATCGACGATCGGCGATCGTGAAAATTCGTGATCGTGCCCATAACTGGTTGTAATTGGTTATAAAAATAGGTTTAACATAGTGTAAATACACCATTTATTTGTGTAAAGATGTAATAGGGGAAAGTAACCAAATACGGACACTTTAACAATAAATGGTCTTAACATTTTATAACTAATTATTTTTATTCAAAAATTACAATATATTAATATTATATGATTATAGATATTATCGTGATTTTAAAATTTTATTTAATATTTTAATTCTATAGATAACGGGGGTGTCCGTATTCGGTGCCCATGTCCGAATACTGACACCCTATGTTATAATACGGACACCCTATATACCACTAGATACACTCATTATTAATGATGAATCTATCAGATAAATTACAATTACATTATTTATAATTAATTTGATGAACAATTTATTCTAATTTAATTAGTTAATAATTTATTTATTTTTATTATTTTTTAATTAATAATACAATTTAAGTATATACATAATACAATTTTTAAATGTATCTTTATTGGTGGTATTAATATTATAACGTATGGCGTACGCGATTTTTATGAATATCAGATTAGTTCATACGCTGCGCGCTTATTGGTTATAGGGTGTCCATATTAATACATCTAGAGTGTCCGTATTAGGAACGTATATGACCTCTAGATATATGCTTATAACTTAATGAATATTTGATAACAAATACAGAAATTATATATATAATTTTAGAATGCTTTATTTTTTAATAATAAAATGTTATATTTTATATCTATACATTTGTATATTCATTAGAAGGTTTTAAGTTGAAATTTGTTTTCATAAATTTAAAAACGTAATAAAAAAATAACTTAATTGTTATAGCCTATCAGCAATATTTTGAATAATATAAAAATAAAAAATACTTTTTTAGACTATTTATATAATTATGAATATTTTATTAATTACAATTTTTTTGTAGGATTTATGGTTTCTGAGATACCGAGAGTGTCCGTAATCGGGCACTGTCCGTATTCGGCTACTTTCCCCTACGTTGTAATTACACTACAAAAAAACCTATAATTTAAAATAAGTTGTAAAAATAGGTGTATAATAGTGTAAATACACCATTTATTTTGTATAGTTGTAATTCGTTGTAATTACACTAAAAAATACAACTTATAATTGTTAATGCGTTGTAAAATAGGTGTAGAATAGTGTAAGTACACGATTTATTTTTATAGTTGTAATACTTTATAATACTAGTATACCACAATAGTACACTACATTTCCCCTGACTACCTTGCTCCCTCCTACATCTACACACACCCATCACTACACTCCAGACCCGTTCCTCCAACACCTTTATCCTTACCACTCCCCATTTATACAAACTCCATTCTTCAAATATACGCTCCTTTGCCCTCTCTGCCCCTTACCACTGGAACTCCTACCCAAACACCTACGAATAAACTCATCAACTCCCTCCTTTAAACGCCACCTCAAGACTCATTACTTTTCCCTTGCCTTAAGGGAATTCCCTCCCACTCAATAATATCCCTCCCATGGACGGCCGATTGCTCACGCACTTGCAGTCCATAAACCAAAAAAAGTAAAAAGTAAGTATACTTATAAGTAGATATTAATTAAACCTACTATTAATTTTAATCACTGTAAAAATGAAATAAATAAATTAATAATATATATATTTATTTAAATTTTATTTAATTTAATACTAATTTTTATAATATTTTACTTTTTATTTATTTTAATATATTTATTAACTTATTACTAATATAAATTAATTATCAATTATTATTTTTATTTTATATTTAATTTAATATGCTGTTTTTAATAAATAAGTTATTATTTATAAAATTCATATTTTATTGAATAATCATTATAGTCTTTTACAATATCACAATTATTTTATTCAAGTTTCACCTTGCACAATAATTATAATCATAATCATAATTTCCTATATTGATAATTAAATAAATACAAATAGTTGATGTATATGCACTATTTTTTATTTATTTTACATTAATCAAGTTGTATTTATAGGTATAGATTGGTGTTTATGCACTAGTTTTTATTTGCTCACAAAGCACCCAAATTTACAACGTTGTAAATACGACATTTGCATACCATTTTTACACCTACTTTGGTTTCTTGGGTACCTATTCCCTACCTCACCACATTTTCTAAAACCTTAGACTCTCTAAGTCTTAGAGAATTATTTCTAAGCAACTCTCTTATTTACCGACTACTAATAATATACCTTTCTATTTCCAAAGTGCCTATGTACCAAGCAAATACTGAAACAATAAAAAAACTTTCTTACTTAACTTTACTAATAAGTTATTAGTACCTAATAAAATATTAAATATATTATAATTACAATAATCATTAGTATTGTCATACTTGATCTAAGTGCATAGTTTGTTAGGTATTATAATATATTAACCATAGTATAATCTGCTCATATCAATCTAGATATAAAAAAATAATATTTAATATCCCATATTCTAATATATTTTCGACTAGTTATTATTTACACAAATTAAAATGGTTAGGGGTATCTTCAAGAATTAATTACAGATTTTTATGTTTAATTAAAAGAGTAATTATTTCTGGAGTACCTTCCTATTTATCAACTCTATTATCAGAGAAAAGAACTGGATACTCGAGGCACTATCCCATGAAACTGATACAAGGTCGATGACGAAATAATAAAGAGGTCCTTGAAGATTTCTGCTGCTTCGGTGTGGAACAAGCTACCTATGCCGATAAGAAGTTTTCAGTCTCTTTGAATATTCCACAATAGACTGAACAGATATCTTATATTTTGATTTTTGTTTGTTTTGCTAAAATATATTTGATTACACTTTAGAGAATTATTTCTATTATTATTTAAATGTATAAATAAACTATTATTATTATTATGAAGCGCGCTTGGCTAATATTGGTATCGCCGGTAATGCATTAAATGGTTTCATATTTCAAAACTAAATTTCTAAGCGCACTTCTTCTATTCTTATCAATGGGTATATGTCTTATTATCGAAATATCCTTTAGGGAATTCCCAAATGCCAAAAGAATGGTAATTTTCAATATTTATCTATAGAAAAATAGAAATATTTTATATTTTTAATATTATTTCATAATTTCCTTTTATCTCAGTTTACTCATATGCAGATGATATACAACTTAATGTAAAATTCATTTCCAATCTAAATTGCAATTGTGCTCCAACTCTTATGTCTAACTGTATTAAATATATCTATACTTGGCTTTCAAATTACTCTCTATCACTAAATTTTAATAAAACAGAAGCAATATTTCTTCATTTCCCTTCTCACAAATACATGTTAACAGTCCAACCTTTTATCATGATAAACGATCATGCTATTCTATATTCTGATGTTAAATCTTGGTGTCTATTACTTTAGCTCTCTATCTTTTCATCACGTATCTTAAATGTTCTTTGCTCTATAAACTTTCATATTCACTCTTTCCGTCAGACAGATTATAATCCTTAACTTTATATCTTTAAGAGTCCCTACATATAGATATATTTATAACTATCACCTTGTATATTTTATATTTACAACTATATATCCCTGATCACTATTTATAATCTTATATTAATGTAGAGTACTTTATTTATTCCTTATTGTTCATTATTATTAGTTATTTTATTGATTGGTAATTGATGTAACCAAATATATAATCGAAAGAATAAATATTTGCTAACTATAACATTTAGATTCCGCTTTATTTTTTGCGTTATACAATTTTTTGTTACATTCGAAGATTGATTTCTCTGGAAGAGTCATAATATTAAATTATATTAAACTCTCCCATATTTGGTGGTTATAGATTCCTTTTTTCAGATGTTTTTAAAATAGATAACAAAAATTACATATATAATTTTGTATTTATTAATACCGTAGTTAGATACTATATAAGAATACTTTATTTATATAATATATAATTATGTAATCGAATATTACTTTATTCTACCTTTTAAAAGTATGTAGAAGTAATTCAAAAAAATAATTTTTTCAAATAAATATAATTATAAAAATATTTTATAAATTAGTAATTTTTTTTTCTAAATATTTAAAATATCATAGCATAACAATCTCTATATTGGGTTACAGCTTATGATTTCTACAATTATTCATATAGAGAAATAATATTTATTTATGGGTTGCTCAGGTCTCCTACATGTTCAAGTCGCCCAACTATCCACTATTCTACACTTATTTTACCTGAGAGTTAAATCACTTTTAATTGTTTCATAAATTATGTCACTATTCACAATAAATATTCTCCTATTCCAAAATGAAAACATTCAATATTAACCAACATTTTCTAATGATATTCGTAATATATACAATGTATTGTCCTTGGAAATATTTATTATATAGTTACTCATATTTATATTTGACTTTGCAGTAATTTTAAATTTAAAAATTAATTAAACTAGAATAAATATAATAATCTGTTATAATATGAATATATATTTGTATAAATTATTATCATTAATATCATCGATAACTCACGCAATTAATACAAATAATGATATAAATATCAACGTTGATTTTCCCATAATATATTGTCATCATCAGTGTATTTGATACATAATCTTAAAGAGGTATTCACAACAGATGAGTGTGACATCAGCTATGTATTTATATTACTAGGTAGCTTTAGAATATCTATACCAGTTACAATTAGTTTAATTATATAATTAAATAAATTAATCATTGAAAAACTGAGCTATTCTTTATTATATAACCAGAATTATCATATAAAATATACTATTATAAAAATCGTTATAATTTAAATAATGTATATATATATATATATATATAAATAAATATATATATATATATAAATATAAAAATATAATTTAATTTTGAAGAAATGTTACATTTTATATTTTGGCACATTTCTCGGTAATATAAATAATAAATTATTAAACTTCATAAGAATATACCTAGATAGTAATAAACGCGAATACAAAACTTCACGATGCGTACACACATACATACGAACACATCGGGTTAACAATGGAGTCAGCACTAAGCATCGGTGTAGTTCACTACGGTGATGAGAGGTGGCGATACTATTGACCAGCTTGACCGCACCGGTGTTAGTGAGACCGGTACAGGTCATCACACCTGTAGGCGGCGATACTGCTGATGGTAGTACTAGGTCAGGGGTCATTTCTTACGTAGGATCTCGAGGATCTTCTTGTAGCTTCCGATGACGCCCGGAAGATTCTCAAACGGAAGATGTGGACTAATGTTCACCTGGAAGTTGCTCGTGTCGGGGAGACCGTTGTTGTAGTGTTTGAAGTGTTTCTCTGCGCGGTGATGGGGGTAGTGGGGTGAGGGTAATAGGGTGGGGGTTATAGCGTGGGTAGTGGGGTGGAGGTGATTGGGGCAGTGGGGTGATGGGGTGATGGGGTAGTGGGGTGGGGGTAAGAGAGTACTGTAGTACACATCACAGGCTACTACGTGAGTGGTACTAGACGGTGGGGTGGTAAAAGGCGGGGTGGGTACTACTAAGAGATTGCTCTTCTAGTAAGTAATCAAATATTGAAGTTTACCGCATGTAAATAATAGTAAGAAATATCGTTTTTACTTAGATATCATTCGTACTTATAATAGATAATAATAGTATCAACTATTTTAAATAATAGATTTGCAAATGATCGGAATAGATCTGATAATTAATAATAATTGTAGGCTAGAATTCTAAATCGTGGCGATAACAAACTACACAATTACTTCACGAACATTCACAGAGTCAACATTGCAGACACCAGGATAAGCTACTGTCTCACGGAGGGGGACAGTGACCCATAGATCCGGAGCCCCGTGGAGTAATGCCCTCTAGTACTCTAGTACACTAACCTGGGGTTTGTACGATCTCATTCACTTCGTTAGGGTCGAGGTTTCCACTGCGATCGATTATAACTGTGAGAAGGACGGTAGTTATGGCGGCGGTTAATAAAGATAGAGAGAGAGAAAGCAAGAGAGAGAGGGGATAGAGAGAGAGAGGGATAGTGGTAGATATAGGGGATATAGCGAGGATAGGGAGAGAGAGAGGGATAGAGAGTGGGAGAGATAGGGGATAGAAATAGAGATAGATAGATATAGAGAGAGGGGGAGAGAGAGAGAGAAATAGAGAGTATTCGCTTTTCATATTAAATTTATTTATATATTTTATAAATACTATTTAATGTGTAGCATATGGAATATTACCCCCGTTTATTTTGATTGCCGAGGTAAAATTTGTAAATATTTGACATGTAACGTTGTATACTTTAAAATTATAATAACAATTAATTTATATATATCTTATAATATATACTATAGGTACATTTTCCATATTGAGTTTATCATGTACACTATTGCGTATGACATCGAAACAGGTATTTTTAATATCATAAATAAAAAAAACGGGGGAACATATTCGATACAGACATCTAAAGTCTTTAATATATTCAGATATTAAAATAATTCAATTAAACACTATATCTGTGAATTAGAAATATTCAAAACGCCTAGCTTTATTACAACATATAACACGTAATGGCTATATTAGAGTGGAGCTTATAAAGAGGCACTAGGCATAACATACTAGTATGTAGGGTTTAGTGTGTAGGGTGTAGTGTGTAGGGTGTACTAGGGCTTACCTCTAACTGTTTCATCACTGGCGTCGTCACTGGATTTATCTGAAGAGGGTAGAGATAGGTTATTAATACACACACACGCACGCGTAGAGTAGCATACCATAAGGGCAGTGATTAAAGTAAGCGTTATATATGATAGTGAGTGTGTCACATGTTACTAGTAGGGGCGCTGCAACAGGGGGGACGGGGGGGATATGTCCCCCCCACACTTTACAATCTAGGGGGACCTCCTATGTATTGGTCCCCCCCACTTTTACCACAACATTTATTTTGATTGGTTGGTACCCCCTACATACAAAATCGTTCCAGAGCCACTAGTCACGAGGAGTGTGTTATCTGTTCTTTACAAGCTTATCTTGCGCCGCAGTTGAAATTGATAATCTAAAATACAGGTGACGCATGTGTCTTGAAACCTACTTCTACTTGTACAGAACACGACCCCTAGATGTATCCTAGCTAACACCTACTACACCACTCTCTATTCGCCCTATATCAGTGTTATCCGTACTATTGGGTATGTAAAACCGACTCGCAATTCAAATATAGTCGACCTTTTTTTTAAACCTATTGATTTTATAAGATAAAATAAATGTCATATTAAAATAATATATATTCGATAGATAATTGAAGTTTTACGGAATACAGCGATGAACGCCATCAATGACGTACATCACGTAAAGGAGTGACCTCTACATTATCAGTGTGACCTCTATTGTTGTTAGAAGATAAATGAACAATGTGATTGTAGCGTGCTGAGCGAAGCCTATTAGAACTATACTAGAGGTCACACGCATGACCTTGGTTTCATCACGGGGAACAGAGGACTATAGTGAAATCTAATATATACGCAAACTAGGTGAATTGGTAGAGATTGTACATTAAATGAGAAGGACATATCACAGAATACACGCGATCAATAGAATACACCGAGCAGCACAAGTGCCTAAACAGCCTCCGGATAATAGCTGAGATGTTAACCAATTGGTGATGTGGCGTTTACAAATAATATAGTCTTAAATATCTTAAATATAGTCTATAATATATAACATATTTAATAAATATCAGCCTACGCATCTCGCTATATTTCATTGCGCTGTTTATAATGGTTAAACTAGCAGATATTGCTTGATTAACGTCACACATAATAAGGGACATGTGTGTGTTGGTGTGAATGCTGATCTACATTATCAATGTGTGTGTGTTTGTGTGTGTGGATTGTTAATAATACTGTGATAATGAAATATACATAAATATATATATAATATATATATATGTGTACATTTAATCTATATAATATATATATATGTGTGTAAGTATACAAACTATCTGCTTCTTCTTGGGCTATTCTGTCGATATTACCTGTAATAAATTAAAATATTACAGCAATAGTTTATTATAATAGTAAACATGAAACAAAGTGAAATGTATTAATAATTAAACAATAATTTAAAATATCGCGAGAATCATTCTACAATTTAACCTTACCAGTTAAATATAAGCGCTAAGATCATTACACTGCAATATATTATATGTAGATTATACGTATAATATATTGCATATCGCATACATATTGCATACATTGTATGTTCAGATTCTAGCAATACATAATAACTTACAACGTACACACGTTTACAGTGATATCGTTCGCTACTTAATGTGTGTGTGTGTTATTATTAAGAGGGGTTCTCTATTAACACAAGTACAACACAAGTACAACGCATTCATAATAGTATAAATCATATATGTCAACCTATTATACACATTATTAATCGTAAGTTTCTATAACCTATCGACTTATTCTAGTTGATATATCTAACATAGATAGGCTTCATACTTATTGATTAGTAATCAGCGGTCACGGATGAGTCACCAGTGATGAGTCATCAGTGATGACTCATGCCTAAGTATGCTGATGGATGCTGACATGCTTGTGAATGATGCACGCGCTGTGGTTACTAACTCTTCAAACTGCTCCTCTTCATCATCTGCTCCTTGTACATACTCTACAACATGTATATGTGTGTATGTGAGAGAGTGTGTGAGTGTGTGAATGTGTAGAGTGAGTGTGAGAGTGTGCGCGTGATTATGTGAGTGTGAGCGTATGTGTATGAGTGAGTGTGTGTGTGTGTGTGAGAAAGTTTGTGAGTGTGTGTATGTGTGTGAAAGTTTGTGAGTGTGTGTGTGCGTGCGTGAGAGTGAGAGTGTGAGTGTGTATGAGTGTATGTGTGTGTGTGTGTGTGTGTGTGAAATAGTGAGGCTTGACAAACCATGGCTTCTGTTTTAATGACGTCGACTACGTGTTCCGTATCAAAGGGTTCTCCTTCCTGTGTAAACAACACACGATTTATCCACCGACAATGAATCACCTCTATAATAAGCTGCGTAACTAAGCTATACGGAAGCTGCTGGAAGTTAGCCGTTGGAGGTGAGATAGGTATTAATGAACGCAGAGATAGACCAAGAATATGTCCTTTGATATACATTAAGTAATCGCTGCTTTAATCAGCCGGAGTGTTCCTATTGGCTGGAACTGTACTAGCAAATGCATTCTAGTATGTCACACTATTAGCAGCCTTATCAGATGCTACTAGCAGATCTATCGTACACTAATAGAAGCTCTATCACACACTCTATTACAGCTCTATCGTTTGTTAATAACAGTTCTAGCACACACTAGTAGCAGCTCTATCACACACTACTACAGCTCTATCGTATGCTACCAGCAGTTTAATCCAATGTTACCGGAAGCTATACGCCGCCCTACTAGCAGCGAGTCGTCAACAGGGGGGAGTAGGCTGCGAGGTTGGCACACAAACCTCCTCGTCTTGTCTAGCTGATGAACTGTTGAAGCCGGGGTAAACGTTCATCTTGCCCATGTTCAGGTTATCTGCGGCTATGTGACGGGTGATAATGTAATGTCTAAGATAGCGCACACACTCACACGGGCATACATAAGTAAGTTACTACACACACTCACACGGGCATACATAAGTAAGTTACTACACACACTCACACGGGCATACATAAGTAAGTTACTACACACACTCACACGGGCATACATAAGTAAGTTACTACACACACTCACACGGGCATACATAAGTAAGTTACTACACACACTCACACGGGCATACATAAGTAAGTTACTACACACACTCACACGGGCATACATAAGTAAGTTACTACACACACTCACACGGGCATACATAAGTAAGTTACTACACACACTCACACGGGCATACATAAGTAAGTTACTACACACACTCACACGGGCATACATAAGTAAGTTACTACACACACTCACACGGGCATACATGTAAGTTACTACACACACTCACACGGGCATACATAAGTAAGTTACTACACACACTCACACGGGCATACATAAGTAAGTTACTACACACACTCACACGGGCATACATAAGTAAGTTACTACACACACTCACACGGGCATACATAAGTAAGTTACTACACACACTCACACGGGCATACATAAGTAAGTTACTACACACACTCACACGGGCATACATAAGTAAGTTACTACACACACTCACACGGGCATACATAAGTAAGTTACTACACACACTCACACGGGCATACATAAGTAAGTTACTACACACACTCACACGGGCATACATAAGTAAGTTACTACACACACTCACACGGGCATACATAAGTAAGTTACTACACACACTCACACGGGCATACATGTAAGTTACTACACACACTCACACGGGCATACATAAGTAAGTTACTACACACACTCACACGGGCATACATAAGTAAGTTACTACACACACTCACACGGGCATACATAAGTAAGTTACTACACACACTCACACGGGCATACATAAGTAAGTTACTACACACACTCACACGGGCATACATAAGTAAGTTACTACACACACTCACACGGGCATACATAAGTAAGTTACTACACACACTCACACGGGCATACATAAGTAAGTTACTACACACACTCACACGGGCATACATGTAAGTTACTACACACACTCACACGGGCATACATAAGTAAGTTACTACACACACTCACACGGGCATACATAAGTAAGTTACTACACACACTCACACGGGCATACATAAGTAAGTTACTACACACACTCACACGGGCATACATGTAAGTTACTACACACACTCACACGGGCATACATAAGTAAGTTACTACACACACTCACACGGGCATACATAAGTAAGTTACTACACACACTCACACGGGCATACATAAGTAAGTTACTACACACACTCACACGGGCATACATAAGTAAGTTACTACACACACTCACACGGGCATACATGTAAGTTACTACACACACTCACACGGGCATACATAAGTAAGTTACTACACACACTCACACGGGCATACATAAGTAAGTTACTACACACACTCACACGGGCATACATAAGTAAGTTACTACACACACTCACACGGGCATACATGTAAGTTACTACACACACTCACATACATACACACATATACATACACACATACATATAAGCGCATACATAAACGCACATTAGTTCATATATATGCACACACATACGCATATAAACACACGCGCGCGCACACATAGTGAGTGAACACAGGCACATGTACATAAGAACATGCACACACATACACACATACACACACATACACACACACACACACATACATGCACACATACACTAAGCTGGTTTGTAATAGATTTTCAACAAATAAAAGTATACAGTTGCACATATCATAAGTTGATTGATAGAATGTCTAACGCTAGAAGTTTAAAATGGGGGACATACAACAATTACTATGTAGTATAAAGGAAGGGTATTAAAATTTGAATACATACATTTAAATGCATGTAATAATATATTAGAACTAATATTATCGATTCCATATATATATATATATATTAATATAAATAAATATCTTTAATATTATTTTATAATTTTTGAACAAATATTCAGTGATATTTCTAGAAAATAAATTTGTTTTCATTTATATATATTAACTTAATTAAATTATATACACAAATATTATACATAATAATAAGAATTTATACGAAAATATATCTTTAATGAGTATTATAAAATATTATTTTTTATGTTTTACTTTAAAAATGTGATTTTGTATATCTGTTGAAATCTTTTCTAAATGTTAACATATCTAGTTAATTGTTGTTGTACACAAAAAGTAGAAATAATAGTAGAAATATTAGGAAAGGGAGCAGTGTCAGGTGTATTTAGTTTACTTAATTTAATATTTAATCTTTTTTATTACGTTCAATTATATTTTAAAATGTTTCACCGTATCGGTTTTACCAGGTTATAAACGTTCCTATTATAATGATGACATTTTATTTAATCTAAATAATATTATGAAATCTAATTTCCTGCATAATTAAATGATTATACTATTGATAAAAGAATTTATAAATGTTTTATTTTACGATAAACTGAAAACCAAACATATAAACAATTATTGCGTATTACATTTATAAGTATTACAAAATAGGTAAAAATAGGATTTTGTGGTAAGCATTTTTAAAAAGTAAAGCGCGCGGCTATTAAAGTATTGAGATATTTTTGTTATCAATATGATTTATCATATACTTTTATTTCATAATTCACCAGTATGATAGATTTTGTTCTCTGATGAACTTCCTAACACACACACACACACACATACACACACACACACATGGACACCTAATAACACGATCGCACACACACACATACCACAATCGACGTCTAGATCTGCTCCGCTACTGTCATCTATCTCCCCTTCGCTGTTCTCCTCTGCATCTCCATCATTCAGCTTCCTCTTCTTCTTATTTGATCCTAGAGATGGGGAGGAGGAGCAGTAGTTTAATGAGTTTTATAAAATATTAATTTTATCTTTTGTATATTATCTTTAGAACTTTGTTTTTTATATAATTTGAAAGCTTTTTTAAAGATTTAATATATCTACTAAATTGTTGTTGTATGCCAAACGTATAGGAGGAGAAGGAGGATGAGGAGGAGGATGAGATGAATCTAGTACACTACTAGAGTTACTGAGACGGCCTACTTTTAGTTTTTCGGTTGACTTCAATGTGAAGGTCACACTTAACGATGTCGTTCAGATAGGAAGGTGGGTAGCCGGCTTCTCGCATCTTGTACACATGCGCTGGGATCTCTGAGTCATCGACCAGGCCTAACGCTTCTAGTAGTTTTTCGCTGATAGTGTGTGTGTGTGATATGTGTGTGTGTGATATGTGTGTGTGATATGATAACGTAAGGGGCGAAGGAAAGGGTTGGATATGATTAACTTATGTGAGAAGGAAGGGGGTGATGTAATTAACTTATGGGTATGAAAGGGTTGGATAGTATTAACTTATGGGTGGGAAGGAAGGGGTGGATATGATTAACTTATGAGTGGGAAGGAAGGGGGTGGATATGATTAACTTATGCGGAGTTAGGCTAAGCAAAGGGGGTTAACCTCATTTGACCGGGTTTGAAGGTATGGCGACTTATATTGTCCTCACAATGGTATCTCTTACTGTAGGTATGTGTAGGGATGTTAGTGTAATGAATGCTGAATACTACTATGGACATAGTCATTGGCTATCGTGATATTGTGAATATCTCAACATACCTTCACTAGTATAAGTACTATGGTACCCGTAATAATTCAGCGTGCAGCATATATACTGTATATGCTGCAGGGTTGGCGGTTATGGTTATTATGGTTTTTTTGGTTTTTTTGGGTTTTTTATAATTAAATGTTAAGATTATTAATTAGAAAATATTATATATACCTAGATCGATTATTAAATGTCTTTGCAAAACATACATATATAGAGTAAGTATAAAATATACAACACTAATGAATATTATTTATATATATTAATTATATATATATATATTATTAAATTTTCAATAATATATTATTAATATTAAATGTTAATAAAATTATTTTATTAAAATATATTTATTATAAAAATAAAGTAAAATATAATAAAAAAAATAGTTATAAATTGTAACAAAATAATAATTAAAAAAAATAACAATACAGTAATTAGAAATATAATCAATATAATTCTCGCAATAAAATAACAAGTTACAAATTGTAACAATATAATAATTTAAAAAATAATAATAATAATAATTAGATGATTTCTAATAGAAATATAAATATATACCCTTAAGCGGTGTTCACACCAAAAATACGTGACTATTTTGTCGACTAGTATAGTCGGCAATATAGTCGGTATTTTATTTAGAGAATTTGTTTGTTTTGATTAAATATCGTTGGAATAGGTGTATTCTGGGATTTAATATATTTATTTATTATTTTGATTTTACATTATACATTTATTATCTTTATACAATATGAGTAATAGAAAAAGAATATTATATGCTTTATATTTAAAAAGCAAAATAGAGGAGGATAGAAAACGTTCGTGTTGGACAAAGGAGTGGTTAAAAGAGAGGGGTTTAAAAAACGCTGGTTTATTTAGTGTAATAAGTAGATTGGCGAAAACAGATATTATCCTATTTAAAAATATGATGAGAATGGACGTCATAACATTTAATAATTTATGTGAAGAATTAAAAGATAAGATAGGAAAACGAAATACAAACTATAGGAAGGCGATATCCGTAGAAGAGTGATTAGCAATTACTCTACGTTTTCTGGCAACAGGTATATCATATATACTATTATAGTAACTAGGTACTATTATATCTACAATAAAATAGTATATGATTGTATGGTGTATTTTAATATATATAATATACCAATATATGTTACATATATCTAAGGTTCATAACCGGCGCCTAAAATATATTGCGAAAGCGCGCGCTCCGATATTGAATAAAGTATTAATCATAGATTTTTGGCGCCGGTTATGAACGTGTTCCATATCTAAATTTAATTTTACTAATAATAATTAAGATTAATTTAATCAAATTTTCATAATTAAATATAAATATTATAAAATATATATATCTATATTATTCGTTTTGATTATTATTATATAAGTGGAATTATGATCATACCAAATTTAAATATAAATATATATTAAACTTTAAATTAATCTAAACCATATTGATGATACTGATAATATGTTTATATACATAAAAATAAATATTATAAAATTATAACATATTAGGTAAATAACCTATGTATATTAAATATATTTAAAATAAAATAATTCAGGTGACAGTATGGCCAGCCTCCACTTCCAATTTCGGATAGGACGATCCACCATATCAGGAATAATTCAATAATGTTTAGAGGCTCTTCAAAGCATATTGAAGAAATTCCTAGTATGCCCATCAACAAAAGAGGAATGGGAAAACGTAGCTAAATTTTTTTTAGAAAGGTGGCAAATTCCGAATACTCTAGGTGCAATAGATGGAAAGCACATAGAAATCAACCACGTTAGAGTAGCCGGTTCTATGTATTATAATTATAAAAATACACACAGTATCGTACTAATGGCATTGGTAGATGCCAATCGTAAATTTATTTATATTGATGTTGGTACCAATGGGAGGGCATCTGATGGTGGTATTTTTGGTGAATGTTCCTTGGTTAGAGCTATTGAACACCAAGATAATCCACTAGGAATACCTCCTTCAAGACCATTACCTGGAAGAACAACCGACACACCCTTTGTAATTTTAGGTGATGATGCCTTTCCATTGAAATCTTATGTAATGAAGCCGTACAAGAAGAAAACTCAAGAACACAAAGAGAAGATATATAATTATCGACAATCACGAGGACGACTAGTGGTAGAAAATGCTTTTGGCATTATGACTACTCGTTTCCGTATTTTATTGAAACGGATCGACTTAAAACTGTCTAACATTGAGACTATTGTTTGGGTGTGCTGTTGCTTGCACAGTATGTTAACCAAGGAGTCAGATTATTCTTCAACTGATAATATCCGGGAAAAAGACAAAGAAACTCTTGGAGATGTCACAACAATAAGCGGAAATAGAAATTCTGAAGAAGCACGCAATATCAGAAATGGATTTGCAGAATATTTCAGTAACGAAGGAGAAGTTTCATGGCAGCTAGAAAAGATTAGAAATGGCTAATTTCACTATTATAAAATAAAAATTATTTACAAAATACTTATATTAATTTTATTATATTATTATTTTTTATTATGTTTTGCTAATTTTCTTTTAATATCTAAATAGAAATTCATTAATTCTAATTCCATTTCATCTGTAGATTCAAATTTAGCCAGCTCCTTCATTCCAACATGTATTCCCTTTAATGTATAATTAAGCATAGTCGCTTCTTCTTCTTCTCTATCCTTATTCAGCATCTCTAAAATCCTTTCACTTGATATATTTTTGTCTTTTTTCTTTTCCGACTTCTTTGTTTCCTTTTCGAAATCTAATTTTTTCCTATAATAATGTAATAGATTTTAGATAATAGATAAGCACAATATTATATCAATTAATAAATAACAATGAGGCTTGGCTATAACCAAAAGCGACGCTTGATGAGTATGAGGCTAGGCTATATCCAAAAGAGACAGTTAATGTGTATGGGGCTAACTAGGCTATATCCATAAGATACGCTTGATGCGTATGAGGCTGGATAGACTATAACTAAAAGCGATACTGAACTTTATTTGTCTATATACTATTTCGACCGAAAGATGGTATAATAGTATAATGATTTAATATATTATGTGATATAAAAATCAATAATAGTGTTATTAACTATATTTATACAAAATATATAATTATTATAATAATATATTAGTAGTTATTAACTACTAAGTTAAGGAGTAGGAAAATTATAATATAATTTAAAATTTACTAATATATTAAATATTATTTTGTGGTTTTCTGTAATGGCGAAACGCGTCGAATAGCAATCTACCTCACTCAATATCTATGATTATATATTATATGTATATTTTAAATCATACTTTAATCTTAAATCATTAATTGATAATATTATATTATATTAAATATAGAAATATTAACCACTTATATTTAACGATTCGGAGATCTGATTCCATGCACTCGTTCGTATTACACTATTCCTATACGCCATATCAATTGGATTCCATAAACATTTATGGTTATAGATAGCATTGATAAGTGATAGTTTATCCTCCCTCTTTATAGATTTATCAGACATATTAAAATATTAATATTAATATTAAAATAATATAAAATAAAATAAAAAAATAATTATAAAAAAATCCAAGGAACCAGTGACCTAGTTTATAACCAATCAGTGGGATTGTTTACCAAATACTAGTCGACTATATAAACAAAAAATAGGAATATTTCTATAATATTTGTCGACAATATAGTCGACTTTATAGTAGTCCAAATTGTCGCTGTCAAACCAAAATGCGACTATACTCGACTATATTGTCAACTATATTGTCGACTATTTTCTTGGTGTGAACACCGCTTTAGTATCATGTATAAATATCACCTATATTCTTAACACCTATACATTAAACATAAAGTAGATAGTCTTTGAATAACCGTCTACATTTCCTATCTACCATATCAAATAAACAAAATGTCAGCTCACTGAGTCATCCCCTTAATAACAAAAGAATACAATTAATTAAAATATAAAACAAATAATAAATAGTATTTAGTAAATACTATTTACTAAAAACTATTTCAAATTAGTTTTATATTTTGTATTCTTTTGTAATTTATTTTAAATGCCTGGTAATAGAATATATTCAATAGATGTATCAATTATATTGAGAACGTAATACAGTTCTAAATGTTACAGCATTAGTATAGGATATATAATTGTATATGGCAGGAAAAAGTAATTACTTATCCAATAGATATTAGCCATATAACACCATATTAATGAAATAATGCTTTTATAATGTTAAAAAAACCAAATAAACCAAAAAAACCGACCAACCCTGATATACTGTATATATATTATACAGTATTGGACAGGTGAGGATCACAATCCACATGACGACAATCTGTGCCCATCATTCTGGTAAGGTGAATAGCATATCAAGAGATGCGATTAGGTGGCTATCTTCAATATACCACCACAGATTGTGCGAAGCAAAGATATAACACTCCCTATGAATGCAACATTTAGTAATACTCGATGCCGCTGCTAGCAGTAGTATCGAATCACTGAAATAGATTTAGGTTCGGCTTTGTTTGCATACAACAATGTTTTCATTGCTCTATTAAATTACATGCAATATAAATTAGATTTTACTGCCCAAATATATACTTATAGCATTTAAAACATACATATCATATTTGTTTGTTATATATTAGTAATGAACACTTAGTTTTCATCGTATAAATAAAAATCTAGAGCATATTATTTAACATTTTAAAAGTGTATAGTTTGATACGAATTTACATTATAAACAATACATAGTTCCTAAAAGTAACCCGATATAGGTGGCACTAGGGTATTTTGTATACAAATTTGTATTACAAGATTTCGCGTAAGTGTTATATCTTTCATGAAAAAGAATAATCTTTGATACCACATTGTTCTACGACTGAGATAGTTCATCTCCATAAGTTCTCGTATGAAGCATTATATTTCGTGTCTCGGTCAATAATCGAACGTACGATATCACGCTCTTAATGAGGTACGACGTAACGCGAATAGATAAAAGTGTGTATGTGTGCGTGTGTGTATGTGCATGCGTATGCGTGTGTATGTGTGTGTATGTGGTGCGTGTGTGTGTGTGTGTGTGTGCGTGTGTTAACCTCATGTGGCCTGTGATGTTCTTCTTCTTCAAAAACTTGACTTTGTTCTTTCGGATCTTCTGATGATCTTTAGGCGCCGTGCATTCGAACAGAGGATGGTCCCCGTCGCAGTTGAAACACAGATTCTTGAAAACATTTCTGATATGGTTTATGAATTTCGTATAAGATATAAATAAAGAGAGAGATGATATAAACGTATAATTAATGTTTATACCAAGTAGACCTTTAATAAACCTTTAAATATCACTTAATCACATACGAACAAACATGAATGACTGTATCAATTATATTTACAAATAGATTATAATATAATAACTAACTTTTTAGCCTCTTCGACTTTATCGACGTCGAATAAAAGGGTGTATTCAATCTTAGGCTGATCTAGAAATCATTACTTTATTAATATTAGATGGATATTCATATTAATAATTAGTTATTAACAGATAATAATTATAATAGTGATACAGAAAGCTACGTGAAATCTAATTGTATGCAAAGTTGACTGTTTATCCCACGATTAGTGAAGGCTAGTTCCAAATCAGACGGGTTATGTTTAATTTAAATTTAATAATGTTATCTCACTTTTAACCAATATGATATAGTAAAATAATGTAGTTTATAATGATCAAAGTTACATGGGTGTTATAAACAGATGGGGTGAATGAAGAGGAGGATGTGATTTTCATATGGGTGGGAAAGGGGTGTTAATACATTTTATGTTAATAACATATCTGGTAAAATATGTTTTCACAATGGTAATCTATTTTTAAATATATTATAAAACCTAAATTTTCTAAAAATATAAGCCTAATATTGGGGTAGAAGTCATTTCTTATCAAGTCATATTGTACCAATAAAAAATGAAATTAGTACAAACAAAAAGTCAAATCATACCATTTATATAAGGAAAATTTATTTTTGTATGGTATGAATTAACTTTGTAGAAAGGACTGGTATTCTAATATTGTCTATATAAATTATAAATATAATATACTATGTAGATTTATTATGTGATTGTTAATATACAATCATAAAAACAAACAATACTATATTTCAATCATAATTATAGGATTTTCCATATTTTTTACGAGATAAAAACGTTCATTAATTTGTAATTTATAAAAATAAAATGATATACTATATAATATATATATATATATATATATATTACTATATATATATATATATATACTATATATATACTATATAACATACATGTTATAGAAATTTAAATAAATGTTTAATAAATGACTATTAACTGAGTGTAGATGAAAAGTGATGGTTGTATAATAACATTAATATGTATCACAATAAGTGATGGTTGTATGAGCGGTAGCATTACAAACGTAGGATGAGATCACAAAAAAAAATATAATAGCGCTTCATTAAATGATTCGACTAGTTATTAATAATATGAATCGGTAACATTTATATACAGTACACATTTTATACAAATGATTAACTTAGCGAGTTTATTTTAATATTCAATTGAATTAATTACGATTATGTCATCGTAACAGTAGAATTGTATATCATAGAATGAATGTAGAATACAATTTGTAAAATTAATAACCATTATTTAAATATATAAGTGCATTGAGAATACATGTTCAACAAAATGATGTTGAAAAATAATATGAATATAAAATTGATCATACTGAGATATATATAAATATAAATCTATTCAATAGAATCTATTTACGAGGGCAATAATGAGTCATATTTGACGAAACAGCGCACCGTTTTCGACTATAAACCATATATTATATGATATAATATATTTTATATGTATTCAATGAATACTATTCATAGCTATTCACAGATAATAGTGTATAGCATAGTTGAGCAATATTACTTTCCTTATACATTATAATCCTTTTCCATTATATATACATACATGTACCAACAATGCGTTGTAACACAGCGATTGTTGGTATATGTATATCATATATATATATATATATATTACTACGAATGGTGTATACGTATATTTTTCTAAAGGAATTATTCCATATATACATATTTCTAATTCACATTATATTTTGTGTGCAATAGACATAGCACTAGAGAGAACATCTAGCTCTATGGCACGAGAGCGTATAATGAATTCGCGCGCAGAACGCCTTTCGTGAACTTTGCTATTAATAGTTAGTTCATTGTTGCCTACCGTCCGTATTCCCCCTATATGATATATAGGTCCTATATCTCAACTAAAGACACACATTGTATACAATAATTCCTCATAGTTAAACTATAGAGGTGCATAATAATATTCAAATAATATCGAATATACTATATTATATAGAGTATATTATTATAGTTTAATATAGAGTTACTCTATAGTTACTATAATAGTATAATACTCTAAGACTCTTAGAGTTTAAGAGTATCATACTAGAGTATAATAGTATTATACCATTATACTCTGTATACTGAGTATGCATCTATAATATATTCTATTAGTCTAATAATTAGAGATTATCTACATTTAAATCGTAAATAAAAAATGCGTTATTATTATAATAATTATTAATAAATAAAATTATTATAATAATAATTATATTCAATTATTAATAATAATTATATTCAATATTATATTGAATATAATTATTATATTCAATATAATATTGAATATTATATTAAATATTGTATACATTGTATAATAATTATTATAATTATTATACAACATTATTTATAAATAAAGTATAATAAAGTAAATATTTAATATTATATTATAATTATATTAGGCTTTTAGTAATATAATAAATTATTATTAAATTATTATTAAATAATATAATAATCAGATAATAAGGATAGTAATATGATATCGACTAGCGCCACCTATAGTTGTACTATATTAATTATTGTATTTAGTGTATTTTAGGGTATTTAGTTAAATGAATTCGTCCTTATATAATTTTTTAAATTATTTTATTCAATAAATTATTGTTATAATTATTTTACATTAATATATTTAAAAACCATTATTTGAATATGTATTCATATCAATCGGTTCTTTATCGGTAATGTAAGACGGTGTATCATCAGAAGGGGTAACGGACTCCATAATGTATAAAAACAACTTTATTTATTAAATATATAAATAATAAATTCAAAACAAAAATAAATATTTATTGGATATATTTAACAAAGATTTTCCCTGGTATGAATACCAGTAATCTCGGACGAAATATTTTCGGACGAAGTTAAATGTCGATGTAATATAACATTACACAATTTTTAAGATTATTCTTATTTATTTTATTATTATTATTTACAAAAAACTTGTTTATGTTCAGGCGAAATTAAATTTTCTAAATAATATAATAATACAATCATTAGAATTATAAATAGGCATACATAAATACTATCTAAGATAATTATTAAGAAATAATAAAATGTAAATTAAAAATAAATATAAGTTAACAAATATATAATGAATAAGGGTATACAACGTATACTATATAGTATACGTTGTATATATTTAATTATGTATATACATACTGTTTTTATAAGGAAATTATCACGTATCAGATATTATATTTATTTGAATATATACGTTCAGTACTGTATAAAGGGGCCCCTGGGTATCCTATTACCAATATTTCCGGAAATAATGTCCGGAAATTTTTGCTAGAAAGCGATTTTCTAGCAAGTTGTAGTGGGATACCCCCTAATTTCCGGCAACTTGCTGGAAATATAGTAACATTAAAGGGGGTAGAAAATCTACTATAATCTACTATCACTACAACTTGCTAAAAAATCGCTTTCTGCAAAAATTTCCGGATATTATTCCGGAAATACTGGTAGTGGAATACCCCCTTAAGGTATGCAGCTGATAAAATCGTTCACAATTTATAATATAAACTATATTTAATAAACTAATACGTCGTATAGTTACGGTCACGAAAACAAGCCTAATCATATATTATTATGATCCTATAGGATATACGTTATAACTATTTGTAGGTATATAACGTATAGGTGCACCTTAATACATGTAGGTCCTACATGTATTAAGTATTATCTAGTATAAGTAGATATACTATATATAATAAAATATAATTAATAATTGTATAGTTAGAGTAGACAGAAAGTTAATATAAACTACAACGTAACTACGACACTGTGTACCGCATTATACTGTATACAATTGTATACGTATTCATTATATATTTGTTTTTAATTTACTTAGATTATTATTTATTAATAATTATATTTATATTGTATTTTTGATAATATTTTGGAAATTTTATTTCGACTGAACATAAACAAGTTTTTGTAAATATTGATAACAACATAACATAGCGAATCATTACAAAGGTGTATGATTAGATATTACATGACAAATACTACGTAGTCATCAATAAATAATACATTATTATGTGTGATGAATCATAACTAATGATTAAAGTTAAAAATATATTTATAATAATACATATTTACAGGTATGGTAATTACCATACCTGTATAATACAGAAATAATTATTTCTGTTTGCTTAATTAACACACACACACACGGATCTCGAGTTCACGAGATCGTAATACTTACATACACATACACACACAACTCCGAAGTGATCGCTGTTATAGACTATAACTTATATTATATAGTACTTATAATATACCTATTACTTAGTTTATATGTGTTTTAAACACACTTGTATATTGTTATACATATTTGATATAACAATTGTTATATAAGTTATAACCTATAACCTTATAACCTTATAACCTATATAGGTTATAACCTATCCCAGCGATATATCCCTCTTTATTCCTACTGTTTCGTAACCTGTGAATGTGGACACACCTATATGTGTACTTATGCTATCAGTGCATATGCTAACCCAGCAAACAATATAGTCTACGATTTTGGAAGCCATGCGCCTAAAAGTTCTGGAATTAATTCGTCCCTTTGATAACAATTTGCGCACAAAAGCGTCGAATTTGCGACGAATCTATATGATTCGGAACTGAAGCGTCCAAAGTATTAATGTATTAATGCACCAAGTATACGCGATACATAATGTATACCTATACCTATATATAGAGATATATATAGGTCACGATACCGATAGCTAAATTGCGATGTTATAGCACATATATATGTGTAGGCACACAGTGTGTGCCACACACACATACATATATATATTACTACATATTATTTATTTTATGACTATAGTCATGCGTATACCTTCCAAATTGGTATTACCAATACCTCCTATAACCTCGAGGTTATAGGCGGTCTTGCGTGTAACAGTATTTTATATGCATTATCTAATAATTACACGACTTTTAAGAATATTATAATTTATTTTATTATTATTATTTACAAAAAACTTGTTTATGTTCAGGCGAAATTAAATTTTCTAAATAATATCAAGAATACGATTATAAATATAATTATTAGAAATAATAGTAAGGTAAATTAAAATAAAATCTAATTTAACAAATATATAATGAATAATTATATTATTCATTTAATAAAAATAGTATACATAACATTTAGTTGTAGGTAATACAATTTCGTAGTTATAACGTATAAGTTACAGTTAACTTAAGTTTCAGGGGTATAGGCATGTAGACATATTATAGATTATACTTTAATTATAATTTTTTTTAATTATATGTTATTATATACATTATACGTTTATTACATTATAGGTTACATTTATTACATTATTACCTACTTAATAGGAGTATACATTATATACAAACAATTATAAAGTATACTTTATGTTACATGCATTATTATATAACTATTATAATAGTCTATATATATATATATAGTAGTGATTTAAATGATGCCGAGATTTTTAATGCCTTTTGGTTATTGATGCCGAGCCGATACTTTCTTTTTCGAACGAGCCCGAGCCGAAACTCTAACAATACGAACCCGTGCCAGGTTGACACTGCGTAATGTTTTAGATTGTAGCATCATTTACTGCATCACTATAGTCTACTACAATAGACTATATTGTATACAATAGTAGCGGCTAATTGTGGGTGAACCTTATCAGTGTTTCATTTTAGTTTATTATAATATATAATATATTTTATATTATAATTTGTCAACGCTTTTATCAGATGCATGCATCAGATACTGTTCGGAACGTATATATTCAAATAGAAATCCTAAAGATTTTATTTGATACATATTAATTTTCTTATAGTGTTATCTTGTTTTAAACAGTAGGTATATGTTATGTTAATTAACATGTGTATAATAGAATATGTTAGTTAATGTGATTATCCCGCAGTTTTCGAAAAGTATAGAGTAAAGGGGTCAAAGTTGTCAAAATTGTCAAAGTTTATTGTTTGTACAAGTATAGTAATAGCAAAGCCCTTTGATAATAGCGTGTATACACTATACTATAGTACGACGTATAGATACGAGGTCAGGGAAACAACGATATCGTGGCATACCGTCTAATATATATATATATATATATATATATATATACAAATAGGGGCGTAGCTTGTGGTGAAGCGCTCAGTCAATGGGTAGCCATGTGGCGGATACATTCCTACCCTGAACCGTGTCACGGTCTATGGCATGCAACAACAAGATTGTATATTTCATGTCTACGGTATGCCGAATACTATTACGTAATATTGTGTGTCTTGCATTTATACTATTAACGTGCAATGTATATGTGAACGTGGATACATAGGCGTATATATGTACATGTGTTATATATGTATATGTGTGTATATATTTATAGGTTATATTAATACCAAAGATTTTCCAAAGGATATCCTTTGGAAAATCTGTGTTAATACGTAGGTATATATATATATATATATATATATATATATATATATATATATATATATATATATATATATGAATACATAGATAGGTGTAAACATAACACCCCCTTTGTAAATCAAATGGCTACGAGTCTATAAGACGAGCGGGGGACCCCCGCCGGGGGTCGTGCGTTACGATTAGATCGACGCAGCGGTATAGTTGGTTGGGTATGGTTATCTAGTTCCGGATCGGATGTCAACGGGCTAGTGGGGAAATGGGCATCCCTCGAAATCGTATAATTCTATTTTGTATACAAACACCAACAGCGCTACCTATATATGGTCTTTTTAGAAACTATGTGTTGTTTATAATGTAAATTCGTATCAAACTATGCACTTTTAAATTGAAAAATAATATGCTTTAAATTATTATTTTAATTATGAAAATTAAGTGTTAAATACTAATATATAACAAAGCAATAGGATATGTTGTTTTTAAATGCTATACATATCTATATGGCAAGTAAAATATATTGCATGTGATTTAATAGAGCAATGAAAACATTGTAGTATGCAAATCGCGGCTAACATAAATCTATTTCGATCCTCCTCCTACGTTGCGTAGATAGGGAGTGTTATATATTTGAGTATATTGTATAAATGTATGTTAACATATAATTAAGAATTGAGTAATTAGAGTAGACCTACCCCTGAAAGTTAAGTTAACTATAAAGTAGGATACGTGGACTGGATATGCGTGGACTGCCTATACGTGGACTACTAAATGGTATTACGTTATAAAACTTATTCATTATATATTTGTTAAATTATATTTGTTTTTAATTAACATTACTATTATATTTATAATTATTTTCTTGATATTATTTAGAAAATTTAATTTCGCCTGAACATATACAAACTTTTTGTAAATATTGATATTAAATAAATAAACATATTCTTAAAAGATGTGTAATTATTAAATATTACATATCAAATAATGTGTATATGCATAGTATGCATTGCATACTATAATATACATATATACTATAGCATAACTACAACTTTATTCTATATAATGTTGACAAACAAGAAACCATGGTTGCCACACAATTTAGTTAACGTATAATTAACCTATACGTCGTATATTCGTTAACTAAATTGTAGAAATATTTCTTCATATCTGTAAGGATGCCCTTCGCACATTTGTAAGACCTAGTTCTTGAGACTGATCAGGAGCTCCTATAACCTCGATGTTATAGGAGGTCTTGAAATATATCAATCTAGTTATAATTATTCATCTCACGATTAAGTTTGCTACTATTGTATAATTGTCACGATGTATAGTGAACTGCGCGGTCCTTTTATCTCGAGAGAGTATGTACTTTGTATTATTGTTTTTAATTATTCGTGTAGGATTCATTTTTTGTAATTTAATATCTATCGATATATATCGATATTTATCGATAATATATTAGGAATATTATATTAAAAATTAATAAATAAGTACACTTTTTTATTTATACCAACACCTCATATAACCATGGTTATATAACCTCAATAGGTTATAGGTAATACATCATATAATATAAGTTATAGGAGGTCTTGTTTATGCATATTGTCCCCTTAAAAATATGTCTGTCCGTATAGAATCTATACTATCAAGACCTCCTATAACCGAGGTTATAGGAGGTCTTGATACTATAGACAAAGATTTTGCGAAGCAATTCCTTCGGAAAATCTTTGCTATAGATAAATAATATTTTCAATAAGCAATATTATAATTTTTAAATATTTACATAATTAAAAGATATGGACAAACTATGAATACAAATATAATATATTTTGTCATATTTCAGTTCACTACAAGCCAGAAAAGTGTCCTTACTACAATTCTTAAAGTAAAAATTAATTATAAACAATGATTTTCAAAGACCATATTTTGTTATCCAAGATTATTATTATTCCCTTATTATATAAATAAATAGTTAATGTCTTTGTTTAGGAAAATATATTGTACGAAATTGTATCCAATTTAAATTTTAAAGAAAATTATACATGTTAGTATTATAGCATACTTTTAATAATATATTAATACTATTATAAATTAATATATTATATGTATATACATAAATAGATAATAATAAAATATAAACAGTGTTTACGATTAAATTGTACATTAACATTATTATATTTTATAAATATAATTCAGCAATATTATATTGAATACAACGTGGTTCAATAAATTGGGGATTCTGATTTTTCACCCTACGATTTCAAAATTGATTGACAGCATATTGTTAATATCTAAGATAAATAAGTATAAGTGTACATTATATACTACATAGATATCTAAAATATAGATATTAAATTACAGACAACTAATAGTAATAATTCATATATTTCAACTTTAGAACTGGGGGATGCACTAGTTGGGAAGGTTTTCAAAATGTTCAGCAAATTGAGGCGGGCGGCGAGCGCGCATAGCGTATAGAGTTAAACATAGGTTATAGTTTTATATTCAGTGAATATTATACACGCATTAATGTCTACCTATATCGATAAAGCTTATATAAGAGCAAATATAGCAAATAATATATATTTAATATATTTAATATAATATTATTATAATAATTATAATATATATATAATATATAATTATTATAATAATATATATTATTATTATTATGAATATTATTCACGCATAAATGCCTATCTATATCGATAAAGCTTATATAAGAGCAAATAAGATATATATATATTCACTGAATATAAAAATATAACCTATGTTTAACTCTATACGCTATGCGCGCTCGCCCCCCGCCTCAATTTGCTGAACATTTTGAAAACCGTTCCCAACTCGTGCAGTAACCCTAGAACTTCTACAGTTAACAATAGCGACTTATATTATAGATTCTATAATATACTCTATAATAGAAGG
Organism: Osedax fenrisi; assembly: GCA_964019155.1. Classification (NCBI taxonomy): domain Eukaryota; kingdom Metazoa; phylum Annelida; class Polychaeta; order Sabellida; family Siboglinidae; genus Osedax; species Osedax fenrisi. The sequence continues at coordinate 28,176,937 of OZ025241.1, read as the reverse complement.
AACTATTTCAAATAGCCTATTTGATATCAAATTATTATTATTATAATAAATATAATAATTATTATTATTATAATAAATATAATAATTATTATTATTATAATAATTATAATAATTATAATTATTATTAATCTATTATAGATTATATTATAGAATCTATAATATAAGTCGCTATTGTTAACTGTAGAAGTTCTAGAGTTGAAATATATGAATTATTACCATTAGTTGGCTGTAATTTAATACCTATATTTTAGATATCTATGTAGTATATAATGTACACTTATACTTATTTATCTTAGATATTAATAAAATATGCTGTCAATCAATTTTAAAATCGTAGGGTGAAAAATCAGAATCCCCAATTATTATAATAGTATTATTTTTTACTATTTAGTATATATATTTTAAAATATAATATTTACTTATAATAATTATACACTACAATCATACACGTTTAATACATAATTAATATATACAGAGCTTGGCAGTATCGATATAATATCTATTAATGCACAAAATTAGTATTGTAGATACATTTGTATTTGTATATATTATAAAAATTACAAAAGTAGGTAATATATACTATTGTTATATATTACACATAATCTATACTATTATTAATAATATTGGTACTAATATTAAATTATACTATAGTATTGAAATTAATTTATTTTTATAAATATAAATAATTATATATAAAAAACGTGAACAATTCTGACCCTATCATACAATTTTTCATATAGTATAATTATGTTAGTAAATTCATTATATCCGGATATTATCGAAGTACACTGCTTCGTTCATTTTAAACTATACAAACCAAGCTTTAATTATACAATCAATTATATATATTTTATATATTTTATATAATATAAGGGCGAAAATAAATTAGAGATTTATTATTAAATTTTTATTTTAAGCCCTAGGAAATATAATATTTTTATTAATAATAATTTAGTACAATTATTATATATTTATTATAAAAAAAAACGTCTCATAATTAATAATTGGTATTATTTGTTATCGATATAAATTAAATAAAATCCACCACGTATTTCACCCGAATATATAAAGCCCTTACACCTCTCTCACGCGCGTAGAATGTCGGGAATCAAGCGTAAGAGGAACTACTACAACCAGATGAAGAAGAAGAGCCGATACGGCAAGCTTGAGCCCGGTATGAGAGGATTCATAGTCTCTTGTAACAATAGGTTTCCGTACCGTAGTTCAGGTCGTGTGTCGTGTGTAGCGAGATGGTCAGTTGATACATTGAGAGGATACAACGGTAGCGTGGCCATCTCTACATGCTACAAACACCGCACGCTAAGTACTTAAGGCAATAGCGACTAAACGCTTGTATATTTATTAAGTTACATTAAAAATTATATATAGAAATATATAGGTATGGGCCTTAATGTAGTCGCCGCTAGTGATGTAATTGATACCGTGCCGAGACTTTCATTTTCGGAAACAAAACGAGCCCGAGCCGAGACTTTAACCAAACGAGCCCTAGTTGATACTGAGGCTGCATCGATGCTCTAGATTTGAGTATCATTAACATCACTAGTTATCGTCATGCGAGGGGGGGGACAATCATGTAATACATGACATGCATACAAGCCTACACGCACGGCAAGCTCGTTAAACATGCGAAGCATATTCTGAACGACGTTGCATGACCTCAAATGTTGTACGTTTCGTAATGTAATAAATAATTCGCTTCAACCGATAAATCATTAAATTACAGTCGATGGTAGACGATCGTAATAGCGTTATTAGTAATGCGATACCATTAAAAGTAATGAATTCACGTTATTCGTATTATATTGTTATAATTGTTATTATAAGTTTTCTAACTCGTGAATCAGGGAAAAGGAAGCGATTAAAGAAAGTTACAACCTTCTCAATGAATACGCGGATAAGTTATACGGCACAGTTAAAATTGAGGTTGGAGTACGTCGTCATGTTTTCTACGATTAGTTCTAATCTAGTCGTGTTTTGCATGATATCTACATTCGTGTATATTCAATTGGTATATCTTATTCAATTAATTATATTTATATTGATATATAAAATAAATTTGGTAGTTATTTAATAAAGATTTGTTTATATTTTGAATTGACTACAAATTTAAAACCAAATCATTTTATTACATGTAATTCTTTTGTAATATACAAAGTTGATTACTCATCTTTAAAATAATATATTAATTTAATATAGATAAATCTTTATTTATTATCTATATTAAAACCTTTAATATTTGTATAGGATATATTTAAAGCTCTCAAGAACAGAATATTATATGATTCGATGTCATAGATGAAATATAGAGTATTTAAATATGTTATAGCCCTAATATATATATATATATATATATATATATATATATATATATATTTATAGTTAATTAAATACAGTATTTAAAAGTAACCCCCCATCTTAATGACATTTCAGTCGGATGATGAGAACGGAGATGATATCGAGGCTGCTTTAAAGAAAGAGGTTTACTATAACTCCCCGAGTCTAACTGATGTACACGCGTGTGTGTGCGTGTGTGTATGTGCATGCGTGTGTGTATGTGTGCATAAGTAATCACTAGTCTGGTAGATGAATTAGGTGCACTCTAGTGCAGTGGTTCCTAACCTATGGGTCATTGGGATTTTTTTATTAGAAAATTGGTGTTGTGGTTGTGAAAAATTGAAGATGGGAATATATATTTTAATATAAATATGTATATATATATTATAGTTTATATTATTCATTGTATGACAAAAGTTTAGCAATAAAAAAATTATCAAAAAAAGGTAGGGAACCACTATTCTAGCCATTGCTTTGTCAACCCATATCGAAACTGAAGCTTCTTCGATCCTCTTTACTCGTAATACTAGTTTACAGATGAGATAATCTTATGAAATGTTATAATTTTATTATATACTTTAATTCATATAATACGCATACGACATTTTTATGTTAAAATACTTTGAAATTCTTACTGACTATTTATGTTTATCCATTATTTATTTATTTTGTTATATTTATATAATATATCCTATCCTACCCTATATATAAAATCTATATATCACTAATGATTAGTGTGATCATTCATACAAGTACGGTATAACTAACCGTCTAAATATACGATCATATCTCCATCAGGTGGAGTCGTTGAAGGTACACAAGAATGTGTTCCGGTTCACCAACATGAAGAGCTGCGTTAACAACTGCCTCTTCATCAGCACATCCTGCGAGAACCCTAACGAAATAGTTAGCAGACCTCCGTAACAGAGGCCTACGGGGGTAGGGGCGCTGGGTATATATGTAGGGGGGGGGCAACCAATCAAAATAAATGTTGTGGTAAAACTGGAAGGGGACCAATACATAGGAGGTCCCCCTAGATTTTAAAGTGAGGGGGTATGCCCCCCCCCCATCGCCTCTGTTGCAGCGCCCCTACTTACGGAACAATAGATATTGTATCAGCGCTATCGTTCTGTTATCACTGACGTCCTCCACGATGTCGTTATAGCGTACGGTGATATAGTATTACGTTTTAATATATTTATTTTAGATTTTAACGTAACATAAAATACGTTAATTTACTAAACAACTTATATGATGTAGTTTTACATCTATATATTTTGTTTATAGCTAGTGTTATATCATTTATAATTTGTATTGAATGTATTGATAATTGTTATATTACTCAAAACATATTATTCATATATTTATTTATTCCATAATTTGAAATTTTATAATATTGTCAATGATTTTTCTAATGAAAGATATAATCATGAATTCTTTTGATTCGAATTAGTATGAAAAATCCAACAGCGCCACCTATATAGAGTAAATTTTTGGAAATATGTATTTATACTATAAATTTGTATCAAACCATATACTTTTAAAATGTAAAATAATATGCTTTAAATTATTATGTATATGATGAAAATTAAGTGTTCGCTACTAATATATAACAAAAGTAATAGGATATGTTGGTTTTAAATGCTATATCTATGTGGCGAATAAAATCTAATTTATATTGTATGTAATTTAATAGTGAATTGAAAACATTGTTGCATAGAAATCGCACCAAATCTAAATATATTTTAGTGATTTCGATAGGACGCATGAATAATAATGTTATGTAGATACTATCTACTAGATAGGGAGTGTATATTATATCTTTGCTTCGTAAAATCATTGACATTATAATTAATCCATTTAATTTTATTTAAATTATAATTAGACAAATTGAGATTTATATATATATATATATTTGTGATGTAAATTAAATTTTAATCTTCAATTTTTTTTATTGATGTCTGAATAAAAACAATTATATATATTTATATTATGAATACATTTTATTTAACAGCATACGCAGCACATGCACGTATCGTCTATCCTACGCCTATAATATGTACGACCCCACCCGTAGGTTCACGCTATCTACGAAGACGTAATCAAGACCAAAGTACAGAATTCTCGTTTCATCCTGCGCTTTGTACCCGTGTTGGAGACCTGTTCAGTGTCTGTGGAGAAGATCGTCGCGATCATTGAGGAAAAGTACGACGACTACTTTGGACCGAGCGCCGGAGGGGTCACCTTCAAAATACAGATCAAGGTCACTACTCTAATCTAATATTTAGATTTACGTATTAGATTAAAATTTCAATATTATATTTATTTACAAATTTTTTTAAAAGTTTAAAAAATATAATATTGATAATATAAATATAGATATTTCTATACGGTAACACGTCTAGCCAATAAAACAAATACATTTTCTTATGAAAATGTCTGTCATTTTGACAAATGCAATGATTTACTACGTAAGCCTGCCTTTGTTTATGTTGCAGGTAGTGAACCCTTATCAATATTTTTATTTAAATATTCTTCATTTTTTATTTTATCTTATAATAAATATTTATAGTTTTAAATTAAAATATAAATCACGATATTCTCATATATATTCTGAAATTATTGTAAAACTCTGTTTTATTTCCTATTTTTGTTGTATAATATATCTTCTAACATTTGCATTGTTTAGTCATAACAATTTGTAAGTCATCATATTCTCATTCAGTATTTTTTTATACACCGATATATCTGATATTTTAAAAAATTAATTGTATTTTGTATCTTTGAAATTTCATAACTTTTTAACTACATAGTTTAAAATGTTTAAAATGCAACTTGATCTACATGAAACTTTCAGGATTTATTTATGATAAACGTATTTTCAGATATAACAAAACACATATAATTTATTACTTATAGCATATAATATTAATGATATTTAATTATTATAAAATATATGATAACAAATTTTATTTTTAAATTATTCTAGATTAAGTTTATAATTTTATATATAATTTTTTTTCTAAATAAATTAATAATTAGATGATGTACAAATTGATTTTTTATAGGTCATATTATTTACAATAATATTTATAAATTTAAAAACCATTAATTTATATAATCCATAATACAATTGTGAATATCCATCGATCAAATCAATTTAAAAAATAGCATCACCTGTTACTATTACTATATGTAATGAATATACCAGTAAAGTTATATTCGTAGTGTATTTCAACATGCATTTTTATAATTACGACTTAATACAATACACAATAAATATTGACTTATATGCGTGTATATATCTTTATGTGACAATATTTACTTTTATATATAAATATAAGAATCAGTTTTTTGTATTAATCATTCAAGGTTGATATAGAAGCTTGGTTGCTGTCGCGATATCAAACCTCATTTAACATATTTATCATAGATACTACAATATATTTATTTTATTTGTATCTTATATTTTTTGTTAGAACTAACTAAACTTTAGCTGTTCTATATTCATCAATTTATTAAGCACTAAGTAAATTCCACAATTGTGTGCCTCTGATATATAATAAAACAAATTATATGGAATTCATTTTTTTCCCTTGTAATATATTTATTTATCGAAGAGAAAAGTTGTAATAGTATATTATACAAATATTATAAAAATATAATATTATTAATTTATCAGATCATTACAATTTTAAAATTTTCTTTTTTATAAATAATTGATTAGTATTACTATAATATGGTTTTTTTAAATATCATTCTAATAATTGTTGTTTGTAATAATATTATACGTATTATATTTGAATCATAATCTTTATTCCAAATAATATTACAGTAATGAAGATGATATATATACACTTAATTTCAGGGTTGTTGGTTTTTTGGTTTTAAAAAAAAAGTTTATTTGCTTTTTTTATGAAGAATATTGTTTTTTTTAGTAAATAATTTGTATTAATACGTTGTTATATTGAATGTCATTTGTAATAAATACTTCTATAGATATATATGATTATTATAAGATATTCCGTGCATATTATATTAAGAAGTATTATAGTAATATTTATACACGGATTCAGTAAATTCATTCCAAATAATATTTTTCTTATGTTCAGGCATGTTTATTAAATGAATACTAAATGATAAATGAAATATAAATAAATCTTTGTATATATTAAAAAAAAAATGCATTCATAATATAATTATATTAATATATGTTATAATATACAATTTTAGAAAAAGTAAATCATTTTCATAGAAAATATTTTATAATATATTAATACTTACATTATAATAAATATATTCTAAACTAGTGTAATTTATATTTATATCTAATTGATATACAATTTATATCTAATTCTTTGATCTATTTCAATAAAATATGAATAAAATTCATATAAAATATCACCATATTTAATAATATTATTTTTGTTAGTAATTTGATATTATATATGGTATAATTTATATAATATAATAACTAATATTAAATGATAATATAGTATTGAAATTAATATATTTATCAATAATTTTATATACAATAATCAACAAAATCGAACAACCCTGACCAATGACATATGCATGTGTATATTATCGAAACTTTTATTTTAAGTTTGAATAATTTTTCGTATTTTGACTTGTGAATACATTTTGAATTTAGTAACAAATCAAATGCAAAACTAATTTTGTACAATGATATTGTCTACATTTTATTATAATATAATATGCATTATATTACAAAATATTCAATACGTACATGATTATATAATTATAACAAATATATTTTAAATAAATTACCCAAATGTAGTCTTAAATGATCTTCGATACTAATATTATTGTTTAGAAATACCGCTAAAACATTCACTAGTACTTATTCATTATAATAGTAGATATCGATCTAAGCATACGTAAGAGTATAATTAATTTACATTAAATCACTTTTTAGAACCAATAACTATAGACTATAGGGTAGACTAGACTGCTGACATTGTTATGTAACTCTTCATTACAGACCGGTACTTAATTCTCGCTTAGTGTACACATATTAATATCTACTAACTACGATTACAACTACTATATTAGATATCGCATGCAATCCATACGGGCACTACAGCATTATATGTAGCTATCGCCTGTACTGTTTAATTATAAGTGTTGGAATATATATATAATAATAATTAAAGTGTGCGAATACAATGGTTCAATGTTATGTTTAACCCCGCCACAGATCAGAAACAACAGCGATATAAAGAGCGCCGAGATCTTAGACCCGGTCGTGGACGCCATACTGAAACTGTGCCCCGAGAACACCGTCAACCTGGACACGCCTCAACGCACGATGAACATCGACATCCTGCAGCGCGTCTGTTGTCTGGGCGTGCTGTTCGATCAGGTCAAGTACGCGAAGTACAACCTCGAGGCGGTACAGGCTAACAACAGACCCGCCGAGGAAGAGGTCGCGGTACAGGTCAAAGAGGTGGTCGGACCCGGGGGCGATGCGGGAGATAAAGAGGCAGACGAGGTGAAAGATGGAGGCGAGAAGGAGGAGGAAGAGGAGAAATCTCCCGGCGGCGATTAAAGCTTTTTAATTTCATACTATTTCTATTAATAAATTATTATATTATTATTATTATATAAATACTTGATTTATTGGTTACCTATATACGTATACATGTAGTTTACACACACACACGGATGGGTGTGTGTAACATATAACATGCGGGGTGCGCAGTGATTATACTCATGATAGCATACACATATACGCATACAGTTTATATATACACACATACATATATATATATATACATATAGAAATAGTAAGGTGGAATTAATTCGTTGATGTGTAAAAATAGAGAGCTTCTCCTCTAATAGAATAATAAACATAGCCTCTCTCTCTCTCTCTTTCCTATATAATACAGCGACTGTAGCTGTGCTGGTAGTAGTAGTAGTCTACTTGTAGTAAGCATCGTTCCATAGTTCACCGGAAGCCTTCAGGGAACTGCGTAGGGGAGATGGGAGGTTATATTAGTTGTAGGCATTATTAATTAAATTAAATTTAAACGGAGTCATTAAAATAATAATATACAGGTAACGATGTAAAATAATGCTATGATATTATATAATATAGATTATATCTGATATGTTAATTCAAATTCATTACTACCGAGCAAGATCGACCTGATTGATTGATAATTCAAATTCACCGGGAATTATTTAGAATATTATTAGATTTAAGTTATTACACAATGATGATGACTCATCGTAACCTGGTGATATCAGCGAAGGCCGTTAGCATAGGTTTACAGGTGTAAGGGAGATTGTGCTTCTTTAGAAGGCTCTTCACCAACGGAGTTGTCTTGTAAAGGTTATGCCTCGGCATTGTGGGAAATAAGCTGTCAATCATGCAATACACATATGTGTTAACAATGTTACAATTGTAGTCTTTATTATAATCTCTATTTTATAGTTAATGTAAATACATATATTTATTGATGAATACTAACATAATATCTAATTACAAGATATATATTATAAATTATATTATAACTTTTATTTTTTAATACTATTTGCAATGTAGTACTTTTTTCTTAAATTAACCATTCTATTCAAATTTTATAAATTATATTAATATATATGTATATAATATATATATATATGTATATAATTATGTAGTACATTATTAATTAGAATATGATTATAGAATATGAGGTTATACATTAAAATAAAATAGTGAAATATGATACCGTATAAAACTCTATAATATTATAACTATTACTTTATATATATATAATGTAAAAAATATGAAATAAGCATAACATATGAGCATGTAGATAAGTATATATTCAATAATATTATTATTAATTGATGGACTTATTAAAAGATTATTAAAATATATTATTTATGTTTACTCGTGTTTATATGTACACAATTATGATATCTGTAATCTCTCCTCCTGCGCTAATAAACACAAACATCGCCAGGCATTCGTATCGAACGCAGCATGATATCTTTAAATAGGAATGATTACTTATATAAAAACACTGCAATGTAAATACCACCGTATTTATACGGAGATTAGTTAAATAAACTGTAATCTAACATGCTCGCACGTGTGTGTATACATATATAAACACGTGTGGGGCGATGGAACGATGGTGTGTATGTAAGGGGGACAAACCAATCAAAATAAATTGTGTAGTAAAAGTGGGGGAGATGGGGGCCAATGAAAGGAGGTCCCCCTAGATTTTAAAATAAGGGGAACATATCCCCCCGTCCCCCCCTGTTGCAACGCCCCTACGCGTGGCTGAGATTAATATTTATCATTACAATGGGGTATATGAATAGTACTTATTAAATACCTACATCTGCTAATATACTTATATCGATACTAATTGATACAAGTAGGGGCTAGAATGGGTACTAGGTGAGAGCCATTGTGGGGGCTAGTTGATAGTAATATGGGGACACGATGTGAGCTAGACATAAGTTTGTAGTAAGGTATATTATATATACTTAGGTTAGTTATATAAAAAGTACATGCGAACTAATTCTGAGATAGAGAACAAGTTAGGATATATATAGCATCTGTGGATGCTAAAAAGTTATATAAATAAACAGTATTTACTAACTCGAGTATAGTTGATAGACATACTAGTTTATATTAAGTGATATCTGATGTTGCTACTGACTGATTCTATAATAGGTCTATAATGAAAACTATTGTAGGGTACCTTAGGGGTATATCATTAATGAATACACCATAACTACTACTACTACTACTACTACTACTACTACTACTACTACTACTACTACTACTACTACTACTACTACTACTACTACTACTACTACTACTACTACTACTACTACTACTACTACTACTACTACTACTACTACTACTACTACTACTACTACTACTACTACTACTACTACTACTACTACTACTACTACTACTACTACTACTACTACTACTACTACTACTACTACTACTACTACTACTACTACTACTACTACTACTACCACTACTATTACTACTACTACAAGCACAACTAACTGGTGCTCTATTTGGAAGTTGAGATGCCCAGAGAACCAATTGTTGAACAGAGACGGGTTGATATTGCAGGTAGCTTCAATCTGAGAGGTTACCCAGTCTTTGTTTTGATCGTAGTCGACCTTACAGGGCAGGTGAGACATCTGCGTCGTCCACACGAACCAATGGGATTCCAGGAATCTAGGTCAATTCGTAATGATTACTTCCTATTATATTATATTTCATATTATACGACAACAAATACATTATTCCTTCATATATCATAAATATATGATGCGATTCTAAAATTAGATTAATTAATAATGAGCAATATAATATTAAAAAATGAAACAATAATTTTAATGACAACAATACAAATAGGTCATAAAGTGTGCGCACACACACACATGTTCGTTATGTGTGTACGCGTGCTATCTAATAGACGTGGACTTTGTTTGTTTATCGTAAAGTGCCCTATCGTCACATACTCCCCATGCGTGCGTATGTGATATTTACTATAAATTCAAGTCAATCAATCAATTTTAAGGCAATAGCGAGTTAATAAATACGCACTCGAATATCAGTATCGCGTTCGATGTAGATGCTATTTAAATAGGCCAATCAGATCGGTTTAGGTTGTATACTACTATATACAAATACATAGATTTATAGATATACTATAGCGGCTATAGTATTATATTTCAGTGTTATATAGAACATATACTATCTGTATATACGCGCGCATTATAATTATATAGATTTAACGATTTAGCGGATATACTATAGTATAATATACTCTACTATACTATAGTATAATATACTACACTATTATATACTGTAATGATTTAGTTGATGCTATGTTAAGTACCTCACGAATACGTACAACAGGAACACTCCTCCGAAACCTAGGAACTGGTTAAACATCACCTGGTAGCGTACGAAGAATGCAAACATCCAGAACATTTCCTACGGGGAGGGGGGGGGTGACACTTGATAGATAGAGGTACAGTAGAAAGTATGTCATGTGATACAATAGCAACAATCGTAATCAATATAGTGGGTAGTATCAATTGATCAAACTATTGTTAGAAAATATAATACAATATTTATACATGATTATAAATATTATAAATTATAATTTATGATTATATATTATAAATTATAATTTAGAATATAATATACATCACGTGATACAATAGCTACAATAGATATCTCATAATCAATACGCCGAGTCATCAATATACAATATGGTACACTGCGATATGAGTTTGTATTATGCATATCGGGTATCTTTGCCATCAATCTTCAATTGTCAATGCGTTTACGCAATGTAAATCAATATGTCTTGTGTTTATACTATATACATAATATTTAACATTATTGATTTGTACGTTTAATACATACAGTGCACATGTACCTAATATGCATACAATAACACATGTTCTGAGTGCATCTAATTTAAAAATGAATCATTCAATATTTCACTACGCTTCATATTTATTGTGTATTGAATTTATTATAATACATGAAATTATGTAATAGTGATTCACTTTTAATTAATGTTTCTTGATATAAACCTAGTAATATAATATCAGGATATATATATATTTATATATACACCAAATTTTATTATGGTTTAATTGATTACTATAGATATTACATAAATAATATTATTGTATTATAAGTGGTATCTTTGAAATGGCTTATCTTTAATTTATCATTTAAATAAACATTATCTCATATTATATATATATATATATATATATATATATAGGATAAACATAATAATAAGGAATGCATAAAAGCATAACAAATATTGATAGAATAAATACTTATTTTATAATCACTCTTTCAATTATATAGAGATATTCTAGATGATTCTATCAACTTTATAATCATACAATTAAGTATTTATTTAAATCACAAAATAATTATTAATTTATCAAATATTCAATGTATCGGTATTTTATTTAAAATAATAATATATGTTAGTTAACGGAATTATATAATACAATTATTTTGTTTCCAAGTTCGTATTCAATTTGACCAATTTACAAAAAAGTGAAATTCAATTATATATATTTCAATGATCCGTATCTACATTATATTACATTTTGTATTGATATAACCATTTTCCAGAATAAAAAGATATTCTGGAAAATGTTTTTTATTGTATTTGTTTTTTATTAAATTTAAATTAATATAAATTTATAAAATATTCTATCAACCAAACAAATAATATGAATAATTCCAAATAACTTTAATTAATTTTAATATCTAGGTCAACATATAAAAAATATAAAATAAATTAATTGAAATTAATTTAAAAACAATTTACCTGGATTCTCCTAAAATAATATATTTGTATATGAAATAATATCTTAGATTTGGACAAAATACATATATACATCAAATAGGGTATACAAGTCTAGTTTCATAACACTTTATTAATTTAACTCATTAATTATACTATATTTTTAAAGTTTTACTTAAAGCCACCATGTACAATGTACATTATACACTGTATAATATGGTGTATAATAGGGTGTATAATATACACGGTAAAATGTACATCCCATGTTAAATATCAACTGGAATTGTCAACAGAAAAGTTTAATCAGGTATATGGCCTATAGTAAACAGATCTTATAGTAAACACTATAATGATTATAGTAGGGGTTTAACTTGTATAGATTTATAATTAAAAAGGCAAGCATCACCCTGACAACAGCATACAAATATAATATTGCATTCATGTAAAGTTTACATTTCTAAATATATATATATATATATATGAATATATAAATGATATTCATACATATATGAAATTATTATAGTAATATAATATATATTGATATGCAATTGGTTATACTTTCTAAACTCATTGTCAGAACAAACACCAGGGGGTATTACTAACCACGTATCTGCTCCTTTTCATCAGGTAGTATGGGATCTCAATGTTAAAGTACAGGGGTAGTAATAATGGAGGCATAGCTGTAGGAATGTAGCATGGATTATATTATAAAATGCGTATATTATGAGGGAGTATATGTAGGGGCACTGCAACAGGGGGAATATGTCCCACCCACTTTAAAATCTAGGGGGACCTCCCATGTATTCATCCCCCCCACTTTTACAACACAATTTATTTTGATTGGTTGGTCGCCCCTACATACAAAATCGTTCCAAAGGCCATAAGTATGTGTGCATGGTATTAAAAGTTTGTGATTTTTATGAATAATGAGAAATCAATGATTTTATAATATATTTTGAAATAAACTCTAATTTAAAAGTCTAATGAAATCTACAATTTGGCCACGTAAACAAATATTATTATAAATGAATAATTGTGTTTATATAAAATGGAAGAATATAAACAATCAATAGTTCATAAACTTAGTCTATTTACTGTAGTTATGTTTGCCCTAGATAGATATGATAACATAAATATATCTGAATAAATATACTGATTTATTTACCTCATGCAGTTACTGGTAATAGATAAAGCATGTTTACCCTGAACTTTGTATGCCTTCATTGAATAGTAGGGCAGTGCATGTGTTTATGCCTATAGTAGCCTATAGCTAGGGACATAGGCCCTGTAGTACATTCAACTTTACTGTATGGCTGAGTCAATTCACTGATTCACTGATTTATGGTGGTCTGACCCATACAGGGTAATGGAGCCATTGTTATAACAATAGAATTGTGTTCAGAATGTGTATTATCATACACAATATCTAGATATCAATAAATAAATATATTATATGTTATATGTTATATTATATATATATATATATATATATATATATATAATTAAACACAGTTAATTATATATAATATAACTTTTTAATATAATATATACACGTATATTTGATATGTATATATAAATATATATATACATATGTATATATAGATATTTAGAACTATGTAATAATAATATAATTGTATGGATAATGGAGATCATATATCATTTGTATGAAAACGTATTTCAGTTAAATAAATATGTGTATTCTATTCAATCTATATTCAACACATGTATATATATATATATATATATATATATTTTTTTTCGGACAATGGTTAGTTAATAACCAGAGCCAATTATCCCATTTATTAGCGAAAACATATTAATAAAAATATGACGAAGTAGGCAAGGGAGAGGCCAGGTAATTAAGGATATTACAATAATCCATTGCAGCAGTATTTGCGATAAATATTTAGACTGCCTGTCATGACACGAATACTGAGTAGCGTAATATCATGCTTCCTCAGGCCTAACGAATATAGGTCTTTAGACGTTAGGGATGAGGGTATACCACGCCAGTTCCAACAAGAGGCACTTAGTTTAGCCTGCTTTGCACCAGTAAGTTGTTTTGCGTAGGAGAGTATTTCAGGTTTGTTATAGTAGTCAGTTTTGTGTCGGTAATTAGTATCGGTATCTATTGTATCAGTTGAGATTTGCGTATCTATAATATAAACAATGTCATTTCGGTAAGCCAGTAAGTCAGGTTTGCGTAAGCCAAGTTGTGTTCGTATGTGTGGTTCCAGTATAGTTGTAAATTTGTACTTATTAAGTAGAGTGATTAAAAGAGCGTTAACATAATTATGCCTGTGAATAATGTTATTATAATTAAATCTACAGGTCTGCATAATATGATTTAGGCAGTCATATTTATAATTACACCCTCGCCTTAAACAGTTTGTATTTAAACTTGGAAACATACGTTTACATCTGTAATGTGTATATAGTAGACCGTGCTTTAGCTTTACCATATCTACAAAATCGCGACCAGAAAACGTCTTTATAGGAGAAGTTATCCAATTATTAATAAAAGGACTATGCGTGCCTAATTCTAAACCCTTGCCATCGACAGAATTAAATAAATATATCGAATGATATTTATTTATGGAGGTGTTATCAATAAATAATTCATCGTATACTCGAGGTGTAGACCATTTTAGAATAACACTATCGGGAAGAGTTTGAATAATAGTGTCATCATTCCTTCTAATGGATGAAATCCTTTTTAGCCGCAGCACCGGTATTGCCAGAAAAAGACGAGTGATAGCTATCCCACCGACACTACTAGGTGCGTAGAATACACCGAGTGAAGTATCTGAAGGTAGTCGAAGCCAACGTCTGACGAACGCCCGAATACTTCTATCCATCGTTTTTAATGAATTTAAATAGACGTTAGAGAAAGTCAAGATATGAAGCATACTTGGAATTAGATGATTTTTGAGCATAAACAATTTTTGTTGGGGTTTTAGAGTAGATTTAGATATTGCCAAGAGTTTTGATGTGAGGTCATCATTAATTGAATTATTTTTATTATCCAAAGCGCCTATGTTGATGCCAAGATATCTATAAGTTTCTTCTATATTTAGCGCTTTAATTGTAGAATTATCAATAGATATAAAACTATATGGGTTACATATCCATTGTTTTTTATTTGGGTTAATAATTATATTCAATGTAGCGCATTTTGATTTGTTAACGTTTAACCCACATTGAGCTAGTCTAAATAAAACATGATCAACTTGATATTGCATCATTACATCATCTTTCGCAAATAAAACCAGATCATCTGCAAATGCCATATGGCTTATTGTATTATTTCCTTGTAAATTAATACTACCTGGCATATTATCAGTTACATAATCTATAATGGAGTTAAAAAGAGCGGGAGACATTGGGTCACCTTGTTTTACTCCACGATTGACTGGTATACTAGGTGATACTCCATTTTTATATTTTAATTGAGTTGAACAATCAGAATAAGTATGCATGATATAACTTGTATACATTTTAGGAGTCCCTACTCTTTCGGCTAATGCAACAATTGAGTTGTGAGATACCGTATCAAAAGCTTTAGAAACATCCAACAAACACATCTTTAATGGGCGTAATGCATTTTTATGCTGATATATAATAGATTTAAGTAAAAAGATATTCTCAGCAATACCATCACGTCGAACAAAAGCTTTTTGCCGTGGATTAAGACTAATTGTGTTTTCAATTCTGCGTGCCAACATTTTATGGAAAAGTCTACAGAATATCGATGACATAGTTATCGGACGATAATGGGACGGCTCAGTACTGTGCTTAGTTTTAGGGATTAAAGTAGTTAGGCCTAGTTTAAATGCGGAAGGTGCAGTAGATGATATGAGATAAATATTAAAGCGAGCTGTTATATTATTTAGACCAATTTTAGTTAAATCGCAATTTTTAAGACCATCTATTCCCGGGGCGTATATATATATATATATATATATATATATATATATATATAATATAGCAAATGATCTACTTTTTATAAAAATATGATTTTTTCAGCAGATAACTAATCGAATGCATATTTTACAATACACATTAAATAACTATAACTAAATAGAAGATCACATGTTTACCATAACCTACATGGGGGGGGGGACAATGAGTTATGCGAGGTGGGGGGGGGGGCGGGGGTGGGGTACTAACTCAGGTACCAGTACCAGTGCTGGTGGTTGTAGGGCATGAAACCTTTCTTCTCTTTACCAAACTGAAACGAAGTGACATGTTACTACAAGTCAGCAGAGATATAATGTAGAGATAGAGTGTAATATAGAGTGTAATATAGCCCGTGCTATATAGAGTTACCCTGCATGCATACGTATCATAACAACATCCTGGTTACATCACCGCGTAACATCTGTGAGCAATAGATAGTTCCCTATAATATGCCTTACGTAACACAGCAACATACACTCTAGCCAGCCTAATCGTGACGTTGTATCCAGGGGTAGAGTATAGGGTAACGTATAGTATAGTAGTGTATATTATAGTGAAGCATTTCAACACATGTGTGCGTGTGCGTGTATAGTTAATATGATGTATACATCACGCACTAAGGGTATGATATATTATAGTCTAAACACATGCAGTCTAATAGTTGTTGTGATGTCTATGTATGTCAGTGGAGTGCTAGTTCGTAGGTATCCTTATCTCTATAGATAGCGGACAGTTATCAAAGATAGTACGCCCATATTAGGTAGTAAACATATAAAGAGTATACCCATATAAAGTAGTATACCTATATAAGGAAGTACACTCGTATAAGGTAGTACGCCCGTATAAGGTAGTAGCAAACCTCGATGGGCAACACTTTGCCGAGCACAAACAGGAAGTCGAGTTTGATGTCAGGGTCTTTGTTGATGGTGTTCGGTTTCGAGTGGTGGTTGTTATGGCGATAGTTCCACCAGTCTGAAGATACGCCCTATAATCATTGCGAGTAGATATATATATTAAATGTATTGAGTCACGTATACCTATATAATATATTTAATATACTGTATATATCATGTACATAATATATGATATAGTGAATACAAATAGACCCCTCGTGAAGTAGTAGATGTTGACATATTATAAATAACTATGAGGGGTCAGAGACACTCTATGAGGGTAAATGCATGTAGTTATATATTATATGACACTCTGGTGGAGTGGCTTGTATGTTTATTCATGGTGAATTCACTTATAACAATAGCCCATACACGATCAAAGCACTAAAATATATAGTGTATACAGGGTGTAAACTGATAGCAATAATAATGAGGTGGTGGTGGTTAATGGCTAGGGTATACACTGTACATTCTATGTAAACTAAGGGGTTAGGTAAGTATTTTAGAGTAAGAGGTAGTGTTATGCGGTAAAGAAGGTGAGAGAGGAAGTCTTTGTGTCGTATTCCACACTTGTGAGTGGTTATCGGGGGAGGTGGGAGTAAGGGGGAAAGAGGGAGGATAAAGTAAGGAGAAAGGGAGCAGTTCGATGAAAAGAGTGGATCCAGTGAGATTAAGAGATGTAGGAAATTGGAGGAGCCTTGAGAATAGGGAGGATAAGTAAATTAGATAGGGAGGAGAAGGATTCTAATTGAAAGATAAGGGTAGGTGAGAGATGAGATGATAGTATAGAGGAAGGAGGACAAAGAAGTGAGGGAGGGGAGAGAGGGATGAGAGGATAGTATAGAAGGAGTAGGGGAAAGTAGTGAGGGAGGGGATATGGAGGAGAGGGTAGTATAGAAGGAAGAGGGGAAATCAGCGAGGGAAGGGAGAGAGAGGAGAGGATAGTATAGAGGGAGGAGGGGAAAGTAGTGATGGAGGGGATAGGGAGAAGAGGGGAAAACTATGTCAGTACGACGTACCTTCATGAAGTTCATGAGGAAGATGTGCATCCAGTTGTTGACCTTGGGAGATGAGAACACAGACAGATGTCCGTAATCGTGTTGAGCCCATCCCAGTTGTTGCTGTTTAACACAACACGGGCATTAGTACATCTTGGTATAAATGTGCATTATAGAATTATTACCAATTGTTTTGTGTATTTAGTTATATATTATATTATATATATATAAATATATTGGATTATATATTATATATACATATATATAATGATTTATTTATTTAGTTATATATCATTAGTACCATTTATTTTATATTATATATTTATATAAATCATCTATTTTTAGAAATACTAGATTCCGTGAACTTTGATTTCTCACATGTTCTGCTGATTTAGGTATGTATTGTCTATTTAAGAAGAAAAGTACCTTCTATAACTTATACTAATACCAGAGTAATAGAGTGAGAGAGAAAGATTTATTATTGTTTATGATATAGGTCGAAAGGGTATCGGTGAGCCATTTACGACTTTAACTATTGAAGGGTCCCTCAGAGAAAAGTATATTATATAAGTTAGTTAGCGATGTAGGGCGTACTTGAGTGTAACAATTGTTGAACCAGTAAAAAGTAGGCGCCTTTATTAGAGAGAACATCATTCGATCGTTACGACTTAGTTATGATGAAACACTGTTCGGCACGTGATACACAGCACATCCACTATACAGCATACTACTACTACTACTACTACTACTACTACTACTATATTAGTGAGCTAGGTTCACTGATCTCCTAGGTAGAAACATGCTATAACCGATTCATGTAGTATCATTAGAGATAGAATCTTCCTATGGGCATGATTCACTATACAACTCAGTACACTAGTGATATAGAACATTTATCTATATATTTATCTATACTTAAGTGGGTCGACTTATAAATAGCCGTAGCTAGGTGAACTAGAGGCCCGACGATGATTCAATATCCCGCCATCCGTTACTAATAAATAAACTATAATCTAATATGGCGGCGTGCCTAATAAATAAACTAATAGACGATGATATCAGTGCATAGCTAGACTGTAGCGACGACTGTAGGCTATGACGACTGCAGGCTAGGCAAGCGATGTTATCGTTTTATCGATATGCGTTATAAAAACTACACGTGTTAACTCAACAGGCTAAGAGGTCAGAAAAGCAGACGGTAGGACGCGGGTCTGACCCTATCGGGACCAATAAAATAGGTTTAAATTTTAGACTTTACAATAATATTTAAAAGTGATGCTTATATTATTGTGTATAAATAAATGATCGACTCTCTTTTACATCATGGATGCCTTAACATGATGATTTAGTAGCGGTTTCGAAGGGACAATAGAGCCATTTGGTTATAAGTATAAACTTTATCTAAGTTCTTGGATGTCGGGGGGGGGGGGGAGGAATCCAGCAAAATATAACAATACTTATAATCATTAATCATAAATTAATTAGAGTAATATTAAATTGTATATCATTATTACTGTAGTTATTTATTTCGGTTTATATTGTTTTATTAAATTGTACGATTGTATTATTATTTGTATGATTATTATTTGTTTTTCTATAGATATACATGTGATAGATCATTTATGATTTATTTAAATGTGTAAATAAACTTTCAATTCACTTTATTAATCCGTAGTATCGTCGAAGAGACATACAGACTATCTAACGCTCGCGCGTGGGAGAACTGATTTCATTGGTCGAGAGAGAGAGAGAGCGTGGGCGTCTAACCTGAGCGATGACGAGCAGAACTACGGCCGTTAGATAGGCCATCCATCCGGTTCCGTAGCAGCTGAGAATCTTGTAGGCGATGAACTCGGCGAGGAAGATGTGACCCATGATGAATACGTAGAACAGCACCGACGGGGACATACAACCCATGTCCTCGACGGTCTTGCGTAGCACGCGGAAATCTTGAAGTATCGTCGGCTGTATGAGGTGAGGTGGATGTAGGGGTGGGGATAGGGGTAGTGGTGAGGGTAGGGTATTAGTAGGGGTAGATGTAGTAGTATTAGTAGGGATAATAGTGGAGGTAATGGTATTAGTAGTGGTAGGTTAACATTTGGGTGGTGGTCATATTATTAGTTGTAGAAGTGGTATTTGGATAGGGGTATATTGATAATATAGCACTATACCAATTGAATATTATTGTTATTATTATCATCCGATGTAGGCAATAATTTTTGAAGAAAAATCATATTGAGATAAGTACCCTAAGAAACCGATTTAATATATATATATATATGTGGGTATTTAGATTTTCAAGTACAAATCGTTAGTGTTACCCCCCCGATCAATACTTCAATCTGTGAATGTTATCTAACCGTTTCAGACGAGGCAGCCTTCACTTTGCCCACTTGCAACATCTTCAAGAATTTCTCCGAATACTCTTTATTCGTGTGGAACGCAGCAAAAGCTTCCTATACGATGCATTGTGTTGATTAGTCCCAGGTACATAGTTACGCACGATAATTGTGGCAATGAACTTAATAACTTATCGCATCGCAACGATTATTTATATATTTATCATTACAAAATAGTTGTCTACTAATAATATATCCATTTTTTACAATTTAAAAGTATATAGTTTGATACAACTTTGAATTATAAACATTTGTCCATAAATAACAACATATGTAGGTAAGACTATTCATTTTTTGTGTATGAAATTATGTGATTTCTATGCCTTATATCTTTTCTTAGAAAAATCGTTGTTAATAGTATAATATACTAATAATATATCTGTACTTATGATATACAAATATTTTATGAAGAAAAGATATAATACTACATATCTACGTATTATGATCAATATTCCTCAGTTACGCTAATAGCAGTAATATCAAAATCACTGAAATAAATTTACGTTTGCCGTGATTTGCATGCTACAAGGTTTTCATTATTCTATTAAATTACATGCAATATAAATAAGATTTAATCGCCACATAGATATGTATATTTATCATATATAGATATGTATATATATCATTTAAAACCAACATATCCTATTGCTTTATTATATATTAGTAAAGTACACGTAGTTTTCATCATATACATAATAATTGAAAACATATTATTTTATATTTTAAAAGTTTAGTTTGATACAAATTTAAATTATAAACAACATTTTTTTTTCGAAAACTGATCCTATATAGATTTCGCTATGCATTTTTTTGTACCTAATCGAATTACACAATTTCTCGCAAGTGTTATTTCTTTAGAAAAATCATGGGCGTATATTTTATAATACTATATAGTATTTGTCTATTTACTATATACTATATAGATACACTGTTATATTACTACAAAGGACATGACCTTGTTACTGTTATTATATATATAATATTATGATATTATTAAATTAATAGAAAAAATCTCTCGATATTAATTAGAATAAAACTTTAGCACTATGTATTAATGTAATATTGAATATAATATACCTATATTATACGTATATGTTATATAAAATATTGAAATTACATAATTATTATTATGATATCTTAATTAAAAAAATATATTATTTGATATAATATTATAATATTTTATATATCACTTATAGTTTATATATATATACCTTCTTATATACTATACGTGATTACTACTATTAATATATTATTACTTTTGTGTTTAAAAAAATAATTATTACACGTGATTTGCGGCACGTAATTTATATTAGCAAGGACATGAGTGGTGTCCTTTATAATTACCATACTTAATTTTATTTAAGATAATATATAAGTATTGACTCCCATAAACTATAGTAGCCTATCAATAATTAGAAGAATTCTACTTATAGACATAACTAACGGATGCATCATTTCCAGCCCAATTTCTTATGATACCTGCACCTCCAGGGTGAGATTTTTGCCATTTCGTGATGTTATATATGTATCCATCGATAACTATCCATGATTCCTCTTTAGTGTTGCGACGTTTTATTTCATCCCATGTGTACTCATGGCATCTAACTATGGGTTGGTTTAGAGCACCCTTTCCCATCTTTAGAAAAGTTCAACTACTCCACAGGAGATCGTATGTTTGAAATTTATGATAGCACCTAGATCAAAGACATAGGTAAATTTTCGATGGGGTTTAAAGTTCAATGTACTCGCCCTACATCAGGGGTACTGAATAAATTTCAACCAATCAAATAGCAGCATTAAAATTTGAATTTTCGATATTGTTGTCAGGAAGATAAAATCTCACAAGACTTTATTAATTAAAATAGCTATATAATCTACTATACGATATAATTTTATTTATCTATTTGACTGTTATTTAATAATGCGAAATATGCGAAAAAAAATAATAAAAAACCCACACAATTTATATTTAATTTCCAAAGATCATGTTAATTTAGAAACTAGTGACCATAATATTATTTACTTATGTAAACATTAAAATAAATTTCAAATAATAAAATATTTATATTTTAATAAATTATCATTTTATATTAAATGCGTTATTAAACCCATTTAATAATTCAGTATTTATAAATATATTTAAAAGTTAAATTTATTTATTATATATAATTCTATATAATCTATAAAACTATATCACTTATATTTCTTATTAAATTAAGTATTCATTTATATACTCCAGAATATTTCTGAAAATTCAATCATTGCTGCATTAGATTCACGAGTTAAACTTATTTTTATGAAATAAGTAAAATTAAAATATATTTGTATATAAATAATTCTGTTATAAACTGGAAACAATATATATATATATTAAATAAGTAGTAAGTATTTTATTATAATTATTATAATTTTTAATTATTTAATAAATAACGTGAATCTGAAAGCAGGCCGCCGATTATTATTATTAGAATGTCAGAGTTCAATTCTATTTTAGGGTTGTTTGATTTCTTTGGATTGGTTTTATTTTTCTTTTTTTAGCTGCATTATATCCCCCAAGTGAGCATATAAAATATTGTGTTTTTATAAAATATCTTATAATGTGCAATAGTGCATATATAATTACATGCCACCTTGACATTTTATTCTTATAATAACAAACGGCGGCCTGCTTTCATATAATTCATAAATAATAATAATTATAATAGTTACTCATTAGTACACAGTAGTAACTTACTATTATAGTAGTTTTAAACTACTAGTTTAATTATTAAAGTAATTGAAATACATATACAAATATATTTGAAGTAATTATTAAATATCAAAGAAACATATATATTTCTTATACGAAAAAAATTAATTTTATAAGATTATCTTATATATATATATATATATATATGATATACTACTTTCAGACGTATCTTAAAGATACGTCTGAAAGTAGTATATCATATATATATTATATGAAATGTATTAATTATTATAATTATTGAAATATAATAACACATAACACTAATGATTACTTAGATTAATGATGTCTGAGATAAATAATACGTATATATATATTCATAGTAAATAATAAATATCTGTGAGATTTACATACATGTGCACATTACACTATCCTCATCATCTATACATCTACGTAGTTGTCTTATATATATATATTAGGGTTGTTCAATTTCAAATATGTAAGGCTCAGAATCTTTCAAATCTAAATCAATCCTTTATAATTATAGAAAACATAACTACTAAGTTGGAAGTTAACATTAATCGTTAAAAGATGACATAACTTATGTTTACATTAATAATAAATAAATCTATATGAAATATTGTATTTCTTTAAATAAAGCATACTTCAACTATGAAATAATTCTATATATTTAATTGATTTTACTTATTTGAATTATTTAAAATTGGTTTTCGAGTCT
Organism: Osedax fenrisi; assembly: GCA_964019155.1. NCBI lineage: Eukaryota > Metazoa > Annelida > Polychaeta > Sabellida > Siboglinidae > Osedax > Osedax fenrisi. The sequence continues at coordinate 28,152,573 of OZ025241.1, read as the reverse complement.
TGTTTAAAATACTCGACTCGACCCACTAATCAACTGTGGGGACTCATGGACTAGAATATTTCAGACTCGAACCAATATTTCATTACTAGGACTCAAAGACTCACATTTTTACAATACTAATATAAATTAGCTATTCTAGTTAACTATATATTGTTACGTCTTATCTATATTGTGTTACCTTATCACCGCTATATACCAACAAGTCTTAATTGCAGAGCACGTGTTTAATTCAATATTAAAATAGTTTATTATTTTGGTTCGTGTCAAGACAATATAATACGATTATTGTATTGCTTATTTGTATTTAGTAATAGTAATCGATAACTATGTATCTAACTATACATGACCATGTATCTATCTATACACAACCATGTGTCTATCTATACACAACTATGCTATATATTTTCATCGTCTCTACATATCTGTATCGTGCCATACAGCCTAGTTACCACCACCACCACTACAGAACATGGACAACCTGATGAAGAGGTTCGAGACGATGGACCCCGAGGAGCGCAGCCGCATGAAGACCATGCTGACGGAGAAAGCAGCAGGCGGTGGGGATAAGGTTGACTTCCTGTACAAACAGGATACGCCGAAGAGCGAGGAATATCTTCTGGGCAGACGCGTGGATAAACATGTCGAGGAACCGCAGCCAGAGGTCGATCAGAGTTAGCCTCGCGCGTGTGTCTAGAGATTAGTCATAATCATATTTAGTCAGACCTCGTATGTCTAGAGATTAGTCATAATCATATTTAGTCAGACCTCGTGTGTCTAGAGATTAGTCATAATCATATTTAGTCAGACCTCGTGTGTCTAGAGATTAGTCATAATCATATTTAGTCAGACCTCGTGTGTCTAGAGATTAGTCATAATCATATTTAGTCAGACCTCGTGTGTCTAGAGATTAGTCATAATCATATTTAGTCAGACCTCGTGTGTCTAGAGATTAGTCATAATCATATTTAGTCAGACCTCGTGTGTCTAGAGATTAGTCATAATCGTATTTAGTCAGACCTCGTGTGTCTAGAGATTAGTCATAATCATATTTAGTCAGACCTCGTGTGTCTAGAGATGAGTCATAATCGTATTTAGCAAGGCCTCATCTGTAGAGATTAGTCATAATCACATTTAGCTAGACCTCGTGTGTCTATAGATTAGTCATAATCGTATTTAGCCAGGCCTCGTGTGTTGTGTAGTATATTGTGCTTAGTGATAATCAAAGCAAGTGTCTTGTATTGTACTTTTTAATGATCAAAGTTAGCCTCACCTAATGGTTAATGTGCTTCTTAATAATAGTATTTAGCCCGGTCTCGTGCGTTGTATAGTGTATCGCGATTAGAAATAGTTAAAGTTAGTGGAGCCACTCACAATGTGTGCAGTGAAATGTGCTTTATATTAATTAAAGGGCGCCTACCCTCACGTAAGCTAGACACTCCTAGCATTGAACAAAGATAGCCTCGCTCATATCATAGCCTTCGTAATGCGCTTCTTAATAAGATATCCGCTCTCGTAGATGTATATTCGATTGTTTTAAATTAATTCAACATTTATAACGCTATAACTTTAATGCGATACAAGTTTTTATGAAATACTATCAACACGATTTACGAATAAAATATTAAATTATGTAAACAATCATAGTGACAGCCTTTATAGATGTATTATACAAACAACAATACAGTTTTATAAAATATATTATAGGTTTAGTCATAATGAATATTAGTTTGGTAAAAAAAGATAATTCGCAATATAGTATAATTATATAGAGGGATAGAGAGAAAGACAATATTTTATGAGTTATATATCACGTGTATTCGTTGTATATTCAGTTTGAATACACATTGTTGATATGTATTTAGATGCCCCCGGGTCTAAATTTCAAGAGATCATCGCCCGTCGTACTGAAATGGACATGAAAACCAAGATGAGGGAAGATCCCCTATTTGCGATCAGGTTTCATGTGTATCTCACTGTGTTATCTGTAAGGTTAAAGATATATCGATATTTACATACGTGCTACATTACGCTAATCATCTATATATTTGTTATTGTTATGTTGGTGGAGTCCTTTATTCCCATCCAGGAACATAGATTTAGAAGTTTTCAATTATAACCATATGGCTTTGATATCCCTTCGAAGCCGCTCTCGTGTTAAGGCATCCATGGTTTTAATGAGAGTCGATCATTTATTTATACACAATTATATAATATTATTTCAATAACTTTTTTAATGGTCTGGACGGGGCTCGAACCCGTGTCCTACTGCTTGTGTGTATGACTCCTTAGCTAACAGAGCCACACAGGCAGTTGTTAATGTATATATATATATATATATATATATATATATATATATATATATATATATATATATATATACTTGTCTGTCTTATCTATATTATATATCATATCCACTTCTATATCGCTATATCTACCTATACATACCAATATCCCAGTGATACATATTTTAACATATTCATTTATTTAATAGGGAGAGAGAGAAAGACGCAAAGAAAAAGTTACTACAAAATCCTATGAAACTTAAACAGATACAGAAAATCGTACGTTTTTATTCAAATAGATCAATAAAAATATATATTTGATTTAAGGTATTAACTAAATGTTTGATATAATTATTTCTTCATATTATGATAATGATTTAAATTTAAGAATTTTTTTTTTAATAATGCTGTTATATAATTATTATAAACCTAAACATATTCTATTTAATTTCACAATAATAATTTAAAATTAATTTAAAAAAATGTATATACCATTCAAAGTATTGATAGTTTTATTAAATTCAAATCTATTGTTTGTATTACATATTTATAGTAAGAAGTATTTACATATATATTTTTATAATAAATTTAATTTTCTTAGAGTGAAAAACATTAATATTAATATTTATAGATAAAATTAGTAGATAAAATAAGTAGATATTATTAACTAAATAACTAATTGTTTTTAAATATTTGTATTAATCTAATTCATTACATTTTATTTAATTATACAATTGTTTGTTTACCATAGGAATTTATATAAATTATATATATATATATATATATATATATATATAATATAGATAGAAAATAATATATATATTGATGGAATATTAATCATAAAGATAAGAGTAAATAAAATGGTGTTATAAATAATTTCTTCATTCTGGTCCATCAATTTCGATACTAGCTAGTAATAAAATGTTGGTCATATATATTATATATATATATATATAACATATAAATTCTCTATTTACGATTAGATCGATGAACGAGAGGTAAAAGATAATATGGACAAAAAAGAAAAAAAGAAATTGAAAAAGAAAAAACGTGAAAAAGAATCAGATGAACTTTTACAGAAATATCTGCAAGTCGTGGAAAAAGTTACTATCGTCATTCAATGAATCATATATAATATTGATTTAAATATATATATATGTATAATTGAACTGAATTTAGATTCGTACATAATACAAAAGATCTAATCCATATTAATTTTTAAATATTATTTTACTATGAAATAAATACTTTATCTTCTAGACTAAGAAACCTGAGACTTCTGTTCACAAAACGTATAAACAAAGAAACTATGGTCTAATTGATGCCGAAAGTGGGTCAGTATTATGTCATTTAGTTATATATTATTATTATTATTATATATATATACATATATTTATATATATACTAATTTATATTTATATATATATTTGAATATAAATTAGAAAGTTAATGGGATACAGCAGTGTTTAAATATTAACAATTATCTAGAAATAATTTATTTCAAATATCATAAAAAGCGCCTATTATGGGCCGTAATTTATGGCACATCATTATAAAATTAAAACTTATAGAATTAATTACGTATTGTGTACCCTAACATCCTAACTGGTATAAATGTATTTATAATATTGCGTATAACGTATATAGTTCTTAGAATAAATAATTATTTTATTACCGATTTAAAAAATATTAAAACATATATCTATATATTTATGTCTTATTAATAAGAATATATCGGTATAAAATTAATTTTTTATTTCTAAAAATTTTAATTAGCTTTTAATTATTGTGTACTACATATATTTACATATATATACTTATTGTGTACCTGTGTATATATAAACGTAAAATACCACTATAACACAAGTATGGATATATTACTAATTGTTGTTGCTATATATTAACAACATATGTATAAATAAAAGTCGATTTATATATATTTAAATATAATGAAAAATAGTCTATAACAAAAAATATCTATCGATACCCGTAAAAAATGAATTTAAATTCGTACATTTTTTTATATATAAAATATAATATATATTATTAATATATATAGAGAATATTTATAGTGGAATATATCCTTATTTATACAAACAATTTAGTTAAATTAATTGAGTATTTGTATCTAACATTAATGTTGAATGGAGGTATTCCTATCTACTAACATGTTAACGTGTGACTTAGTATGCGTACTTATATACTAATATCATGTATTACCGATCGTGGATATAACTGATCGATTACATTACAGAGATAGAATAGAGGTAAAGCGACGGGAACACCGTAGATCACCTTCGCCCAGTGACAGGAGGCGTGACCGAGATAGAGGTTATGAACGGCATAGAGGTCACGATAGACACAGAGGTCACGATCGATCAAGGTCACGTTCCCCCGGTCACAGCTACGAAAAGAAACACGAACCCAAAAGGTCGGTAGTTGACTGATATAGATTATTGTTATTAGTACTTTATTTGTATAATAAAATTATTATACAATTTTGTATTAATTCATATTTCTATATGTTATACCATATTTATATTATCATTGATAATATATATATATATTGATAATTTATCAATAAAATTATCTATTTAATTAATTAATAATTATCTTAAAATTATTAATAAAAATAATTTATATACGCGTATGTTATCTAATGAATTATAGCTTATGCATTAATTTACTATATTGCAATGTATTATTTAAATTCATTTAGTATAGTCAGATACACAAGCAGTAGGGCGCAGGTTCGAGCCCCGTCTAGACCTATAAAATAGGTCTTCAAATATTATTTAGAAGTGATCATATATGATTGTGTATAAATAAATGATCGGCTCTCGTTAAAACTGTGGATGCCTTAACACGAGAGCGACTTCGAAGGGACATTAGAGCCATATGGTTATAAGTGAACACTTCATCTAAGTTCCTGGATAGAATGAAAACTCCACAAAAATAAATAAAATAAACAATATATATTTTTATAAACATAGTCCAATTTCATAATTTACTATTGATGACATAAATTATTAATCAATCAATATTCATTTAGTTATTTACAGATAATAATGTCCTGAATATGGTAATGATCACAATGATTATCTAGATGATGATGATGTCATAACCTCTACCACAACCACCCCCACTATTACCTCTATCTCCACAGCTACTACCACCAGATCCACCATCACAATATCACCACTACCACTACCATCAATGCCCCTATCTCCACCACCACTACCAATATTACTACTATCACTATCCCCTACTACTACCGCTACATTCACCACCACCACCATCATCACCGCTATCGCTACCACTACAGCCACCCCCAAACCTACCACTAAACCCCCACCCCACCCCCACCACTAGGAGACTGACCCGTGAGGAGATGGCACAGAAGAGAGATGAGATGTCCTCATCAGCCGAGTGGAGGAATCGTCAGCGCGAAGATAACGTGAAGACTTACGAACAGAATTCACGCGACGAGAATCAGAAGGAACACGACCTTCGCAGAGATATGAAGGGTGGCAGCTTCGTAAAGTTAGTCATGTGATAGCCTGATTCTAAACCTGGCCTTTAACAGATAAACATACTCTATGAGATACGATGTATTTCATAATAATAATTATACTACAATATTATAATTTTAAAACTATTTTATAGTTAAACTCTTTATAAGAAAACCCTGTTAAACAGAAAAAACCCAGCTTATTGTACATTTTTATAATAACAAATAATCATTTACAAGGAAATCTAATTTAAGGAAACTTAGTTATAATTAAACTGTATTCATTTTTATTGAGAAAAGAACACTGCTAAATACTGTGTCATTAGTAATAACTTATTACATATTTGTCATTATTTTTTATAAACTAAAATTATTCAAATAAACTAAAGAAATCAATGATCAACATTTAAAAATATCGCCAGTGACTATGAAATATGCTGTAATAATGAAAACCTATCTCTTTTATTGTATCAAATTAATTATATTTATGATAACAGGAATCCATGTGAATTATGATAGTATCTATTGAATAAAATAAAAATATTTAATTATCTCTATTAGTTTTTTATTCTTAGCGTTTTTGGTAGAGCTATAAATAGCATTGATTACGTGAATGTACTCGTCTATCCTTAAGAGTAACGATGCAATTCATAAATACACTAATACAATTTGGAATTATATTATTATTGTCTGGCAATACTTGCTTGACAAAATAATTATTAATATATATACCTATACCTGAATCATTGCTGTTTTATTTGATTTTGTTCTAAATTATGGCTATAATTTAGAATTATGTTTATGAAATGAAATGAATAATTTATAAATAATAAAAATTTTAGATATATTAAGACAATTAATTCCTTATATCTATTTAAATTAATTTCGTTACCATAAAGAAAATTTAATTAAATTGATGTATTTGAGGTTTTATAAAATATAATTCTGAATATTATGTGCAATGATAATACTATTCCGAGTTCTATAGGAAGCTAGTTAATATTTTAGTATAAAGTTGCACATTTGATTGAGTCAGTATATTATAAAGATACTTTCAGAAAAGTATTACTAGACATGTGTTGATACACTTATTGTTATAATAACAAATTTATAAAAACTAAAAGAATATTATATAATAAAAAAATGATAATTTAATAAATATTTATCCCTTATATTTATTATTGTGTTTTATAAATAATACATTTTTATAGCATATGTTAATAATATTAATTAGTTACGTCTGATTTCGCAAATATAGTTTACATAAAAAAACATAATTACAATAAAAAAACGTAGTTGATTTTGTGTTTATTATAAATAATAATGTATCATCTCTATTACTAGTCAAATATCTATTATTGGTAATTTTTAATATTCGTATATTTTTTTTTTATATTATTTAATTTTGATCATGTTTATTAATCTAACAATCCTATTTTGTTCTACATATATATTATATAAGCGATTATTTATTTATGGACTATTATTTGTACAAAAATACAAATGAGAACTTTTTGTTATATTTGTGTATAAATAAATCATCTATCTATCATCTATCTATCTATTAAAACTAGACACATGTTCTCATTATTTCGTTATGAAAATAATTGTAAAATATTATCTCTACTATTTAACAGATTTCTTATATAAGAAATATACGCAAAATTTATTCATAATTTATTTTGAGAATCAACTAATATTTATATTACGTAACCACTTAATAATCATTCCGTTATCTTTGTACAGACCAATGATGATGAAAGGAAGTACGACTGTTGAAGATAGAATAAAGAGGAACATGTTTAATGTACAACGTACTAAAGCAGATTTAGAAGGAAACTTTCTTAGAAAGTGAACAGCAGCAGTCCCTATTTATTAATATACTATTGTCATATTTTACACTATATCAGATGTATATTGTATATTTATATAAATTTATATATATATATATATATATATATATATATATATATATATATATATGAATATAAATTTATATATAATACGCATTTAATGTAAATATTTTATTTATGTAATATATTATTTTAATACGATTATCTAATTTATGTGATTATAAATCATTTGAATACAACACAATAATATGAAGTCTGTTTTAATAAAATGTTTATTAAAAGTTAATACATAAATATGGTACATAGTACAATATGATAATAATGATGGAAAAATGATTTGTATCATAAAATCGGAGTAAATATAATATACATAAAATTCTGATATCGTTATTTAATCATATAATATCATAATTGCACTAATAATCAGGAGACATTCACTATATAGTGATAATGATTGAATACAGGTGATAATAATACTGTTTTAAAATTACGCTATGGTAACCGATGTTTTACATATTTACATTCAAATATAATACATATGTATATATATATATAATATATAATACACATTTGTATAGATTAATAAATTAAATATTAACATAGAACTATATATATATATATATTTATAAGAATAAAAATATAAAAATCGTAAATAATTTAAAAAAATTTAATAAAATTTTGAAATAGAAATTGAATATCTAGAATGTCTAATAGTAAATGTAGTCACGATATATTGACATGTACATGTGTATGTACATTAGAGATGTGAGCTATATTAACGCGTCCCCATAATAGGTACAGGTATATTGAACGTGGAGAGGTGATCATGAAGGAATGTATTGATTTCTGAATCAGCGTATCTATAGCATTAATTCAGAAATTTGAATTCTTGAACTATTATAATGAACAATAACTTTTTCCGTTATTTTTCATTTCATATTATTTAATCTCTATGACATTAAAAAATATAGTTAAATTAAATATAGGGTTACTTCGGTTAATTGAACATTCAATAGGATATAGCGAGAGCGGTGGTAGTGATTGTAGAATGATGTGGAAGTGGTTATAGCAATGGGCGGTGGTGGGGTACGGGTAGTTAACTCAGGCGAACCCCTCCATGATGGTAGTTGTAGCAATGAGGGCGGGGGGGGTGGGGTACGGGTAGTTAACTCAGGCGAACCCCTCCATGATGGTAGTTGTAGCAATGAGGGCGGGGGGGTGGGGTACGGGTAGTTAACTCAGGCGAACCCCTCCATGATGGAAGACCATCGCTGCACGACGTAGCGACGGGTCTCAGCGTTGTGTTTACTCATGCGCGACGACACCTCGACGAGATCCACGGTGGTCAGCTTCTCAGCGAGATCGGACAGCGAGCCGAAGTAGGTGATGTGCGGCCATTGGTAGAAGTCGGCGTACCTCAGCCAATGGGAGACGGCGGCGGTGGAGGTGTCGTCGTTGGGGTCGTAGCGGTGTCGGGTCGAGTTGTGCGGGGCTATCATGGACCTAGGGGGCGGGAGGGGTACGGGTTGGCGGTGGTTCTATCATAGACGTACGCATTACAGATGAATGTATGTGTAGGCGTTGGAGTGTGTGTGTAGAGGGGTGCGATTCTATCACGGAAGTGTTAGTAGAGGTGGGTGAATGTTTAAATATAACATTCACTATCAATAAAATGCAACTAACAACTTTGAAGGCTATATATACATAAGATATTTAAAAAAATATATTTTCAAATATAAAATCTCATTGAAATATTATATATATATACTAATTCGATAGGTATATAATACAAATTTGAACCATGTTCCAAAACTTTTAACTAAAATTAAACATGTATTGATGGAACTTTATTTGTATATCTATACAGGCATGCACATACAGGCATACAGGCCTATACATTATTATGAATCATTTATAAAGGAGGTAGTAAAGCGAGTGTTTCCGGTGACATCCATGACCTATTGTTACGTTATTGTTAGTCATCTATTGTCTCTCTTAATATATCGGATAGGGTTGCACCTGAGTGATTATCTACCCTACCTAGTCTAGTAACTAGCGCAATGTAGCCTTAAGCCTACTGCTACTACTTACTAAGTAGGCTTGTATATTTGTGACAAGTTATTATAAATATGTATATATATATATACTAGTCTGACACAGACTTCAGACTTTATTATATAATAAATTAATAAATATAATAATATTATCAAATAATAATGATACTGATAGTTAGTAAAAGTAACATCAATACTATGAATGCTAATGCTAGAGTCGGACCTGTTGGTGACCTTGCCGTGCAAAGTGTCCCAAGTCCTGTGCCTGACCACCGAGTACCTCAAGTGCCACTCCGTTAGCAGAGCTCGCGTCGGGAAGAACAGAGGAATGTTCATACGGTAGTGTTCCGTTAGACTTATCATCGATATCTGAACAGGAGGCATAGGGGATCGGTGAGCAGGGGAGGAGAAGGAGGCGGGAGAGGTGGGGTTATATAATTGTTAATGGGTTTGAAGTGTAACGTATGTGGTGATGTAACATACTACTAGGGGCGCTGGAACCATGGTGTGTATGTAGGGGGGACCAACTAATCAAAATAAATGTTGTGGTAAACTGGGGGGGGGACCAATACATAGGAGGTCCCCCTAGAATTTAAAGTGGGGGGGGGACATATCCCCCCTAGTACACACGAGTGTGCGTAATAATGCAATACGATAACACACGACTCTATAGTATATCAACGATGCGGGATAATCACTTTATGTGATAATACGAATAAGATGTGATACACGTATATGATTTAATAATTACGGTGATGTAATAGAGCATACCTGTACAATCTGGGAGATATCGTAATATAGTGTGTATGAAAATGAAAATAGTGTATCGAGTTAAGAGAGTAAAATTTAGCAAATATAATTTCTGCTCAAAGGAGAGAGTAGCGGAGATTATCTCGTAATGTATACTCACGAAGACGGGTGCTCTCCAATAAAACTATACGCATATACACACACTACATACGTCTAACGCTGCATGTATAACCTGATAGGGAATATAGATAATGCCGGGATGAGCGACGATGTCTTTGAAGCTGTATCGCGGATACACGCGTCTCAGCGATTCGAACGTCGGCTTTGTAGGCTATTAATAGGGGCAGCCAAACTTAATTATCGTGTGTATGTAATGTAGTAGCCTACTTATCGTACGCGATAAAGTAGCCTCGTGAATTATGCTCGTTACTATCGGATTTAAGTAGGCTAATACGTTATTTAGGCTAGGATGATACGTTATTTAGGCTAGGCTGATATGTTATTTAGGCTAGGCTGATATGTTATTTAGGCTAGGCTGATATGTTTGTAGGCTAGGCTGATATGTTTGTAGGCTAGGCTGATATGTTATTTAGGCTAGGCTGATATGTTATTTAGGCTAGGCTGATACGTTATTTAGGCTAGGCTGATACGTTATTTAGGCTAGGCTGATATGTTTGTAGGCTAGGTTAATTCAGAAACATCGCAGCCTATAATGTAGTCCACTGGTCGCTAAGTACGTTGAATAAGTAACTTTATTAACTTGACTTCATGATATAGATAATTTATAAATATTATTATGTAAGTTAATATTAGAATAATTATATTCTGACATAAGTGAATGAAATACTTAAATATTTTCTTGAAATAATAATTAAAAAATTAACTCTAAATTAATGGATATACACACGAGTTTGATAATTTCCCTATGTGATAATCTATTCTCAACAATGCAACTATAACTAATTTAGTGTGGTACACTTCCTTGTTAACTACGCATTATTGCAGTGGTAGAGTGACATAATCACCTTACCGATGTGTATTTGTGTGTGGTTAACTTACATCCTCAATACATCCGTGTCATACACTACAATATGTCCGTCTATAATAGTACACAGCAGTACCTGGAAGTATCTAGTTGTAGCCAGTAGAGAACCAATAGTACCACCCCCATTAACTACACTGTGTAATACTAGTTAACTTAGTAGTATCTAATAGAGTACATAGTATTACCCAGTAGATTACTAGTTACCCCCCCCCAGTAACTACCCCCCCACAGTAGTTACCCCCCCCCAGTAACTACCCCCCCCCCCAGTAACTACTCCCCCACAGTAGTTACCCCCCCCCCAGTAACTATCCCCCACAGTAGTTACCCCCCCCCCCAGTAACTACCCCCCCCCCCCAGTAACTACCCCCCCCCCCCGCGTAACTACCCCCCCATAGTAACTACCCCCCCCATACTAGTTACCCCCCATACTAACAGAGTCGCCATACTTAACGTACAGCCGATTACGTAGACCCGAAGTGAACAGTTCGTATAGGGGAGACGAGTGAATGGGGGTCAGTAGGAATGGGCGAGTGTTTTTCTCCACGCCGTAGTAGTTCCTGTAAACCCGGTTGTGGTGGTGGTAGTGGTGGTGGTGGTGGTGGTGGTGGAGGTGGTAGTGGAGGTGGTGGTAGAGGTGGTGGTGGTGGTAGTGGTGGTGGTGGTGGTAATGGTGGAGGTGCGATGTAATCACTGCAGATACGTATGTAATCACTAGAAATCATTAGGCTATCGGTACTTATAGCGCCTATTACCATCGCTGCATATGTTACATACGTAGTCTTTAGTCTATTAACACGCATACCAAAGATTTTGCGAAGCAAAGATATAACACTCCCTATGCATGCAACGTAATTTAGTTATAGCCCCAACCGCTGCTAGCAGTAGTATCGAAATCACTGAAATAGATTTAGGTTCGGCTCTGTTTGCATACAACAATGTTTTCATTGCTCTATTAAATTACATGCAATATAAATTAGCTTTTACTCACTAAATATATACTTATAGCATTTAAAACATACATATCATATTTGTTTGTTATATATTAGTAATGAACACTTAGTTTTCATCATATAAATATTAATTTAAAGCATATTATTTAACATTTTAAAAGTGTATAGTTAAATACGAATTTACATTATAAACAACGCATAGTTCCTAAAAGTAACCCGCTATAGGTGGCACCAGGGTATTTTGTATACAAATTCGAATTACACGATTTCGCGTAAGTGTTATATCTTTCCTTCGGAAAATCTTTGCGCATACGATGTATTAAAGTGATATATCAGCGCTGCGTATACGCACCATGACTCTCTAACTAACTCTCTGCCTCACTATCTGCCTAACCCTCTACCTAACTCTCTACCTAACTATCTGCCTAACCCTGCCCGCCAACCCTCCCGCTACTCACCACGTCTCCTCGAGATATGAGCAGTAGTTGGGTAGCACTATGACCGGCTGCCCTGTGAAGTGTTGCATGTATTCGGCGTCGTAAAGATTGTTAGCGGCCAGCACGCCGCGAGGAGTGCCTCCACCTGGTGGTGACTTTAGAGAGCGACGTATCGAGTCGTTCAGATCCAGCCAACACTCCGCGTCCTCGCATCCCTGTCGTTAGTGTTGTTGTTATTGTTGTTATTGTTGTTGTTGTTGTTGTTGTTTATGTAGGTGTTGATGTTGTGGTTTCTATTGTTTTTGTTTCTTGATAGTTTATTTCAGCAAATATATAGTCAAAATACATAATCGAAAGTATAACGTATAACTATTTTCTAACGATAACATTTTGTGTCATTTTTTTCATATATATTTTTTTTTTCATTATTATTGTTATTATTATTATTGTTGCTTTTGTTGTTGTTTTTATGGGTGTTGGTTACACGTATAGTATATGCTAAATTATGTGTTTAACTGATCGATATTTAGTAGGTGAATATTTATAACTTCTCGTTAAATGTGATATATTTAATATTACAATCATGTGTATACATTTTTCTACTAAAATAAATTATCCTCAAATAATGATTCTATTGATTTAATTTTATTTCATTTTACGAATTCAGATGTAATTATATATTATAAATTGTGTGAATTTAAAATTAATTATCTATTTTGTGAAGTCCATAAACCCATGTTTTATGAAGTTTAGGAAAATTAAATTATTAAATTAATCAAATTATAATAAATTATTTTAAAAACTACCGATTAATTTATGGCTATAATAATGATATATATACTATATATAATGCAGTATAATTATATAGGTAGTAATAGTTATATATCGTTAATAGCATATTGTCTAACTAATATATTATAAATTTATTATTTTATTGAAATATATTTTAGCGCATTTATCTTAAAATAATTATATTCTCACATTCAAAATTATTTTCAGAGAATAGATTACGATATATTAAAATATTTTTTTTTGATTTAAAAAAGATATATATCAAACACAGCATGTCATATTTCTATGGTATATCTGTAGTCATAGATTGAAAATTTACAAAATTAATTTGCTAATTTTGTGACAAAAATAAATGTCCAATTTCAGATATGAATACCATATTATATATGATTTTATCAAAAATTATTTTTGTAGGTGTACTATATTTCTAGTTTATGAACAATATTTGTGCAATATTCCGATTATTTTCCCAAAATAGAATCTATTATAGTAACTGGTACCACCTATATATTCACATGTAAACCCCAGCAATGGAGCTATAATCAAAGTACGTACAATTACCATAAGTATCAGCATAAATTAGGAGGGGCGCTGGAACGATGGTGTGTATGTAGGGGGCCAACCAATACAACTATATTCTGTGGTAAAAGTGGGGGGGGGGACCAATACATAGGAGGTCCCCCTAGATTTTAAAGTGGGGAAAAATAAACCCTGTTGCAGCGCCCCTATCAATTACTAACAATACTATCCATATCTATAGCTATAGTTATATGATCTAACTATAGTTGTATGATCTAACCATAGTTGTATGCGATGGACACTGACTAGGGCTAACCTGTTCGTATCTAGTTGTAGCGATCATGATGACCCTCTTGTCGAGCGGCTCGAACAGGTCGCACATGATCAGCGGGTACGTGCAGATAACGGCTGCCGTCTGTTTTAGGCGTTCGTTACGTCTGTACACCGACACGAACGATAGGATGTCGTCCTCGGAGGGGTGCATACCTAACGGGGTAGGGCGGGGGCGGGGGGTGTATCGTGTTGTATTTTAATAGCGAGGTGTGGTTAATATTTAAAACAAAATACTAGCGTCAGAATAATATCAATAATTCGACGCTTCTAATGGTAGTCATATGTAACAATCTATATCATATTTAATTCTAAATACTTGAATATATAAAAATTAGTATTTTTAACAATTAAATGGAAATTTATGGAGAAATTAAGTATATTTTCATATTTAAGTGAACGATAAAAAGTAAAATAATAGGTAAATGGTTTTAATTTAAGGTAAAAATGATAAATTAAAATGTAAAATATAATACAATGATATGAATAATAATAATAATAAGCGCCAAATGTAGCATCTACGCGTCGCGATGGGTTACCGCGAAGAGCAGCGGAGGCTATTTACCGTTGACGTTATCGATCACCTGCAGAGTGGAACAGGTACCGGCCATTTCGCAGTCTTTGGCGAATGAGTTATCGATGAACTTAACCCCGATTGGACGAAGCAGGGTCTTGATGTCGTTGATGGCCGCTAGATGGAAGTCCTGCCCAAGTACGAGTGATACGTTATTAGATAGATCATACGAGGGCAGGTAGTTCTGTACGATACGATATTAGTCACTGTTTAAACGGAGATAGGAACACTAACAATAATATAACATTATAAATATATATATATATATTGTTCGGCATGCATAAACCGAGGCGTTTTTTTATTAATTGTAAACCCATTGTAATTTAATGTGTACCATGTCGTTTTGGGTATCAATTCATATCTATTTTTTCATTATTTTTGTTTATTTTTTTTTTTTTTTACCTAATAAACTATATATTATTATTATATTTATATATATATTAAATTATTCTGCTTGTGATTGTTAGCGATGGATGTATTTTTTGTTTGTATTATTAAAGATGGAGTCTATTATTATTATTTTGGTGGCGTCTTTGCGTCCCATCCAGGAACTTGTATTTTATTTTTATTTATAACCAAATAGTTCTAATGTCCGTTCAAAGCCTTGGCCACTTTACATGTAAAAGATATGGCTCTACTATAATCGCATCAATATTTAATTTGTTTTATTAACTAGATAGTGTATAGATATATAACAGTTATATAGTTCCTATATTGTTAGATGATGGTAAGGTGAAGAAAACGAGTATATACTGGATTTTACTAATACAAATATTAAAAATTCAAAAATATACATGTTTTTAAGATATTGTATAATATATTTGTATCTATAGAAGTTATGCATATAATTTAGTTATCTAATTTATTATTAGAAATATTAAATATACTCATGATTTTAACAAGATCAGATAATGTTGTATCCACAATCATTTCTAAAGATTATTGTAAGATCTATTTTATAGGACCGCAAAGGTTTGAATCCTTGTCCTATTACCTGTGTGATCCCTTCTCAGGCTGCTTAGCTACAATAAAAAGTTGTCTCCCATACATCTAGCAAGATTAATGTACAGACTTTCACTCATATACACATGGATTCTTAGAGGTTATATTTACATAAAATGAAAGTCAATATTTGATTGTAAATAGGTTAAAATAGTTTTGTTTTTGTTAAAATGTTTTATATTTTGATGAAGTCCTTTCATCCCATACAGGAACTTAGATGAAGTTATTTTTGTACTTATAACCACATCAATATATATATATTATAAGTGATTCATTTTCAATTCTCAACTCCTTAATAAATAATGAATGGTGAATATAATAAAAATAGATCCTTTAAGGCATATTAAGAAGACTTTTTTAGACTTGTATGAATTATACACCAGATAGATGTGATATATTCGAGTACTAGCAAATGTAGGTGTTTTGAGCGAATATGGTGTCATCTTATTATGTTTGAAATACAGTCTGTCAGTATATATATATAAGTGTCAGTGTCTATATAAGTGTCAGTGTATAAATAAGTGACAGTGTATATCCCTAACCTGAGACCAGAATGTAGGTCTGTTAGCGATGCTGAATCTGATAGCCTTCTCCGTGAAGCCGGTGTTTCTTAACAGGATGCAATCAGCGTACTGCGGGGTCAGAGGTCAAGGTTAGTGTCGTCGTAATGTACGCGATATCTCAACAGTAATAGTTAACAGCAGCATAACTTAAGTACACATGTATTTATATTGTATTACTTTATGTAATATTTTCGATTAAAAAATAGTTTATAAAAGCTATATAATCTATATAATCTATATAAAAGCTATATAATCTCTAGTATCTGTTTAATGTTTGCATTGATATATCAATTATTATAAGAATGCAATGTGTACAAACTCTGCATTCATGTCTGTCAGTATTGTAAGATGTAATAGGAATTAGAAATAATATAATTATGGAAAATTGACCAGTCGATTGCATTTAATAAATTATGAACAAATGAGATTAAAATATATTATATAAATATAATATATGGCTATACTCATAGAAATATATATACACACACATATATAATAAGAATGATTTTAAACATGTTGTAAGTTATAGATTCGACTATCACATGGTGTATAGTGTACACTGTACACTGTACTTATGGGTATAGTAAATAATCACAAATATATATTTTTTAATAAGGGCAATATTGGGACAGCGTGTTCTGGCTAATTTGACATTAGAACATATAGGAAAATACCATGAAAACATAAATACGTATATTTTTTATTTTTTTTTCATTTATAATTAATCTATATTCATGACATTTTCAGAATACATGTATTGTGTATAGTTCCTATTATTAATGTCAATTGCATAATACAAATAAAATTATTTCCGTGATTTTTTTAATTTCTAGGAATTTCCAGAACTTTTTTAACCTCTCAGAATTGTTTACAGAATAAATATATTCGATAACTTTATATATATATAAATTATAATTTATGATAAAAAACTGATGAATCACCATATATAATAATTAAAAATTATAACTACTTGAAATTTCTTTAATATTGTTAAATATAGTTATCAAATGTGACAATTTTTTCTATAGAATCCATCATTTTTTTCTATCATATCTTATATTTAACTTAACAATATTTTAAATTTAAAAAAAAATCATTCAAAGTGACTTAATCATGGACAATTTGCTTATAGATAATATCTACTATATATTAATCTATTATAAGTATATAGTATATACATATATAATAGTAAAATGTATACGTACTTGGGGTATGTAGTTTATATTTAAATATTATTCATGAATAATAATGAATTGTTATAAATTATCATCATTAATGATGTATACTTAGTTTAATATTATAATATTATAAAATACTTTGTTACGTTCTTATCTATTAAATCAAAGTTAAAAATATATTCTAAACAAAATAATGTTAACACATTATAGTTATATTCAAGTATATTCTAAGTGATATATTATTAAAATAATGATATCAAGTATACAATGTATAAATGATATATATTTTTGACTGATGTATATTAAGATTTTACAAGTGGTTAGAATCCCGTAGTAGTAACAACAACCGATCAGATAATAAGAGCAGACCATATATACACATATAGCCTTTACGCAACAACGATCGTCATGGTAACTTGAGGAGCAGCATTTTCTTACTTTAATGTGTTAATAATGATTCAAAGTTACGGTCAACGTCAACTTATGTTGGGAGTTGAGGCTTGCTCATTTTATTGTAGTTAAAGAGATCAAAAGTACTATTGTTACCTAGATCTAGTAAGTTCTAGTGAGATCTAGTAAGATCTAGTAAGTTAAATTAAAATAAATTTGTAAAAATAAAAATAAATATCGTTGTTTATAAAAATGAACAATTACGTTCGTACCGAAATTTTGAGTATAATATTTCTCATTAATTCTATTTGTATTAAACTTTCACCGCGTTACCAATTGTGACAAAACTATATTTATATTACAAAAATATCGCTATAAACATCATAGCTTTAGAATATGGTATGCGAACTTCTGATCTGATAAATAAAATCACTCCTAATGTACACGTTTATATACTATGATCCTTGTGTTCAGCATGTCTCCTGTTTACAATACCCTCCCTGACCTCTAAGTGTGACCTCTAAGTGTGACCTCTAGACTGACCTTGGCGGTGAACTCGTAGACTTCGGGTACGTCGTTCTCATCGTAGAACTGACCGGTGAACAGGTCATTGTTAGCTATGAGACCTGAGGAGGCTGTAGGAGGGGAGGGACATGAGTGAGGGAGAGGACACGGGAATGAGGGAGGGTGGAGAGGGAGGGTCATGGGTAGAGGGGAGAGGACATAGGAGTGGGGGTGGAGTGGGAGGGACATGGGTAGATTGGAGAGGACATAGGAGAGAGGGGGGTGGAGAGGGAGGGGAGGGACATGGGTAGAAGGGAGAGGACATAGGAAGGGAGGGAGGGTGGAGATGGATGTAGAGAAGGAGGTAAAAGGGGGAGGGAGAACAGGTCATTGTTAGCAAACAGAATGAAAGAGGCTGTAGGGGAGAGAACATATAAGGGATGGCACATAGATAATACATACACAGACCTCTCACACTCGAGCATGTGTATGTGTGCGAGGGGTTACCTTACACACTTAGAGAGAGAGAGAGAGAAAGAGATGGGAGGTTGGGATGTGTATAGAGAGAGAAGTGTAGTGAATTTAAAGTGAATACACACATATAATATATATATATTATATTACTGTATGTTTTATATTATTTTGTTTAATACTTTATTTATATTCTTTTATTAACATAATATAACACTAATATATACTCTCTGCGCCTAGGAATATTACACACACACACACACACACACACACACACACACACACACACACACACACACACACACACACACACACACACACACACACACACACACACACACACACACACACACACACACATACACACACACACACACACACACATACACACATACACACACACACACACACACACACACACACACACACACACACACACACACACACGTACACACACACATACGAGTAGCTATACAGCACTAACTACGACAGTTATCTTTGCACACGACATCGTACTTGAACAAAGGTTGCAGCACTTTGTGCAGGAACTCACTTTCATTGCGGAACCCTTTCATAGAAGAGCCCATCGTCATCTTGTTCGATGCTGTTGTGTTAAGTGTAGATTTATCGTATACTCTCTCTGTCTATATCTGTTTCTCTCGACATATCTCTCTCTCCGCTAAATATTAATAAAACATAAGTTACGGATGGTTTGATAATAAATGATAAATTTACATTCATATTGCCATATGAAAGCTGCTAAAACCCAAGATGTCATGATCTATTTCATTTTCTCTCTAACCCACTCGCATGAGCACTTAACACCTTCACCTATACAGTCTTTACTTCACTCCCCTAAATAAACACTCCGCGTAGAGCCCACCCTACCACAAGACTAGAGGGGAACATTGCCCACCCTTCGTTCTTCTCTCCTAATTCCTTATCCCGATGGATTGAGGTTTTGCTCACCTATGGTGGTAGAGTATCCTGCCATCATCCACCCCCTCCTCTTCCACCGCCCCTATACTCCCCTCATCCTCATGCCCTAACCCAGCACACCCCGCATGGTGGTAGCGTGTCCCCCCACTTAACCCCCTCACTTATCCACCCCCCTAACCCAGCACACCCCGCATGGTGGTAGTGTGTCCCCCCACTTAACCCCCTCACCTATCCACCCCCCCTAACCTAGCACACCCCGCATATTGGTAGCGTGTCCTGCCATCAGACTCGACGGAAACATCTCATCGCCCGCGTACTTGCGATTGTCTCGTAGGCATAGCAACGTAGCCGACTGATTCGTAGACATCCACCTGGTGAGTAGTGAGAACTCACCGGGGCTGGGGCGCATGCGAGCGTCTCGGACCAAGAACCTAGAGGAAATTAAGGATAGTACACATTTGTCAAGAAACCAGGGCAGAGTGACCAAGGGGAGATGTTATTGAAAATATTAAAAATATTGAAAATATAACTTTTTAATATTTTTTAATGAATTAAATAAAATTTCGAATTAAATTAGACCGTGAGTGTATCGTATTCGCATAGATAATTAGAGTTGTTTAAAATCAAAAATTATGAAATTTACTTCATTATTCATAAAATAAATACAATAAATATTGAAAATTAACTAGTGTATATCTACCATACGCTGATATAGCGTAATAAAGGTCTAACGTAATTATATATTTACATTATTATATGACAGTATTTATATGACTGCAGTGTTGTATAGACTTTTATGTAAATATAGTGATTCAATGTTTAATGATTAAGAATACAACTGAACAATACACAATCACCGACCATGCACATATTCACTACTCGGTCAAGCTATATTACAAGGACATGACACACTGGACATGACCTCTAAATGAAGGTTATCACTTAAAAAAGATGTAATAGTGACTGACATTTCATGCTTTTATAGCAAATATTCTACTTTATACTTTAGAATATATATTTGAGAGAGAAAGTGAGAGATAGATAGATAGATAGATAGAGAGAGATAGAGAGATATATATATATATATATATATATATATATATATATATATAGATAGAGAGAGAGAGAGAGAGAGAGAGAGAGATAGTGAGAGAGAGAGAGATATTGAAAGAGATATTGAAAGAGATAGAGAGAGAGAGAGAGAGAGAGAGAGAGAGAGAGAGAGAGAGAGAGATAGAGAGAGATAGAGAGAGATAGAGAGAGATAGAGAGAGATAGAGAGAGATAGAGAGAGAGAGAGAGAGAGAGAGAGAGAGGAGAGAGAGAGAGAGATATAGAGAGAGAGAGAGAGAGAGAGAGAGAGAGAGAGAGAGAGAGAGAGAGAGAGAGAGAGATAGAGAGAGAGAGAGAGAGAGAGAGAGAGAGAGAGAGAGAGAGAGAGAGAGAGAGAGAGAGAGAGAGAGAGAGACACACAGAGAGAGAGAGAGAGAGAGAGAGAGAGAGAGAGAGAGAGAGAGAGAGAGAGAGAGAGAGAGAGAGGGATAGAGATAGAGAGATAGAGAGATTACATCTCCCCCTGGTGTTAATCCCCGTATCTAACCATTCCACTCTCGTATCATCTACCACCAGATATCTCACGATATCCATTATGATGGTGGTGTCTACGTGAGTGATATTTATGTAGACAATGTCCACCGTCAACCAGCGTAGACGTCGCACGGTGAGTTCCGCTAGTTTTTGGTAACGTTTCCATTCCGTTGTCTTTGTAGCGGGATGATCTATGTAGTGTGGCAACAAAGATTATAGGCCTAAGTAAGTAGTAAGTTAAGCAAGTAAGTAAGTTCTATATTACGAACGAACGTAGCGTTTGAGACGATGTAGCTACGAGATAAGCCATTTCAAATGAATATATATAGATATATAGTTTATTGAGTGTAGACTAGTGATGTAAATGATGCCAATCAAATCTAAAGCATGATGCAGTCTCAGTTAAAAAAAGTCTCAACTCGGCTCAGGCCTGTTTTATTAGAGTCTCAGCTCGGCTCGGGCTCATTTTTTTTCCGAAAATGACATCACATTTTTACATCACTAGTGTAGACACACTATGACATTAAACAATAAAGATAAGTATAAGTAATTTAAAGATAAGTAATAAATGACACAAACAATGATACACATGCTATAAACATGTGCCTCTATTAATGACATTTATTGTATAATCAAATAAAAACATAAAAAATAGACATTCATAAGTTATTACATATAAGCGATTATTTCTCCGAATGTCTACCGGCAGTTCTCTCTCTCTCTCTCGAGTGTACACGCTTACACGTCACCACTAACCGCCGGGGTACCGAGGTACGTGAACTCTGACCCCCCACCGGGGACCGACGACCTTCAGCAGAGAGGCGTACCGTACGCAACCGTACATCTTAGCCACGAAGGCGGGGTCGCGGTACGGAGGTAGGGCTAGAGACACCAGCCTCGCGAAGGTCTTGGGGGGCTCGTGAGGACTGCCGGATAGGTAGTGCGCTATCACGAGTTTAGCTAGCGCCACCTGGGGTTCGTTAATCAATGTTAATATATTGATTGATTGAATGTTTATTTAGACACTTAAATAAATCATAAATGATTTCTCAAAAGTGTATATATATATATATATAATATTATATATATATAGTGTATATATATATATATTGTAATGCTACGGTGCTAAACACAACAGATGCTTACAGTATAGATTATGTTATATCTAATTACATCAAGTGTTTTATCCCTTGGGATTGTAGGATACAAATTGTGTGTAATTGGATATAAAATACATTGATAATGCAGGCATTATGTATGCACGCATTATACAGGCTTTATACAGGCATGTGATTGTTCATAACTACAGCTTATAACGAATGTATATGTTTTAATATTCTAATGCACGTATCGACCGCTTTATTTCAATTAATTTTGAATTATTTCGAATTTTTGCGATATATATTATTATCAATACATAAGTTTATGGTAGCGTAATATGGTAGTGCATTACATCTACTTGTCCGACTTGGTAGTATTAATACGATGAAATATTATGTAATAATGCATGGGGTTCATTGGCATCCAGTCGTGTGTGTTATGTAACATTCCCTGATGAATTATCATGAATCATCGATCTATATCATGAGTCTCTACTACTACTACTACTACTACTACTACTGCTACTACTACTACTACTACTACTACTCCTACTACTACTGCTGCTACTACTACTACTACTACTACTACTACTACTACTACTACTACTACTACTGCTGCTGCTGCTGATGCTGCTACTACTACTACTACTACTACTACTACTACTACTACTACTACTACTACTACTACTACTACTACTACTACTACTACTACTACTACTACTACTACTACTACTACTACTACTACTACTACTACTACTACTACTACTACTACTACTACTACTACTACTACTACTACTACTACTACTACTACTACTACTACTACTACTACTACTACTACTACTACTACTACTACTACTACTACTACTACTACTACTACTACTACTACTACTACTACTACTACTACTACTACTACTACTACTACTACTACTACTACTACTACTACTACTACTACTACTACTACTACTACTACTACTACTACTACTACTACTACTACTACTACTACTACTACTACTACCACTACCACTACCACTACCACTACCACTACCACTACCACTACCACTACCACTACCACTACCACTACCACTACCACTACCACTACCACTACTACTACTACTACTACTACTATTGATACTACTACTACTACTACTACTACTACTACTACTACTACTGCTGCTGCACTAAAACCTCTGTGTCCAGCATTGCGGCCATCTCGTGATGAACAACGTACCTGACGCCCAGCTGCATCGTGTGCATCACCACTACTCCCGGCACCTAGTGGTAGTCACTGTAGTCACTGTTGTTACTATCGTTGTTATATTTCTATTGTGATGCTTTATTTTATAATATAGCTTTTAGGTATGAACTTAAATAATAATAGTAGAATAATGTAGAGTTGTAGGAGGAATGTGATTGAGTTTAACATCGACGTGGTAAGACCTACTGGTGTAGCCTATATTGTCTGCAGACATTATTATTCTAAGTTAGATAGATCAATACGACTACGTATGTATGGGTATTGGTAAGTAGAGTAACCTCTACACTGACCATTAGTGTTTTTTTTTAACGGATATAACAGGTGCTGACACCTATTGACCTCTACACTGACCTTAACGGTCCTAGCATGGCCGTAACAGGTGCTGATCCAGTCGTCAGCGAACCAATCAGTGAACACGCGAGGGTAGTAGAAGCCGAAGATGTCGATGTGAGTCCGATGTGTGAAGTCCATAGTCAGTATATCAGTGTTGCCTGTGTGACACCACACACGCACATGTAATGGTAGGTTGGTACGTGATATGCTACTACTTGGTAAGGCATGTGTTAGTAGGCCTTCCCTCTAGTCGATATGTGTATAAGGGCAACAACAACAGAAAATAGTCATATTATTTTGAAGCCCTTTAGAAGAAAATATTATATAAATATCGTTATAATTTAACAGAAAAAAAAAAATTCTTCTAATATAATTATTATTATTATGCTCCTCGCTATTAATTCACTAATTATTAGTGTATTCATAGTTATTTATAGCACTTATTTATTTATTAAGTTAGCGTTTCGTTTGTAAATTAAGCCCTTTGAAACCTAAACCTACGTCGCACTACGATGCTAATACGATGATGAGATGAACTGTTTATAAAGTGAGATGTAAGAGTCACAGTCTCCCCTAGACGCTGACTCATCCGTATCACAAAGTATTACGTAACCCATTGTTATACTGTATAATATAAATGTTGTCTTCTTTTTAAATTTATTATTATTCGTGTATTTATTTATTTATTTGTTTTATTATTCCAACTTGACGCATATAAACGTCCATCGTTTTCATTGAGTCAATAAACCTATCTATTATTATTATTATTATAATCTATTGTACCCGGGAGAGATACATTATAATGGCATTGTATTATAAACTGTTTAAATATTACTATAGACACGTTAATAGTTCAGAGATACTAGAAAGCCGTACCACGAATACTCGCTGTGATACGTAGGTACATATATCTGTGACTTCAATTATAGTGAATTGGCGTATCCTATATCGTAAATCACAAGTTACAAATATCGAATACAGTTAATTATATAATAATGATTACTCGAGCAGCATGTAAACGCGTTATCGAAATAATGTTTATTGACGTATATGTCATATAGAAACCTTCGCGATAAGTAGGTCCTACGACGCCCATATTCGGGGGGTCGAATGAGGCGAGTTGTTCAATCAGTCTCGCGGTCCAATCTGATGTCATCAGCACCATGTCGTCCGTGATACGGTAATAGTAGTCGCAATCGTCCATGTAAGCAGCTGTGTAACCAGGTAACCAGGTGTATGTATAGGTAATGTGTGTGTATATATATAGGTACGTATGTATATATATATATATATATATATATATATATATAGGCAATGTGTGTATATATATATATATATATATATATATATATATAAGTACGTGTATAATATAGGTTGGAGTGAAATTTGAAATAATTATGGCCGTCTGATTATGACTCGCGATAGTGATGTAACGTTATACGTGGAGAATAAATAATGTCACTAATTCACGTATAACGTTACATCACTATCGCGGCGCATAACCAGACGGCCATAATTATTTCAAATTTCACTCCGACCGACACACTGTGTGTGTATACTGTTTATTAAGGTCCGGGTATCTCAGTAAACTAAGGCGTCAGACACGCGGGCAATAGGACGCGGGTTCGAGCCCGTACAGATCTATAATATAGGTCTTACAATAATATTTAGAATCGATCTTATAGAATTATGAATACGAATGAAGAGAAATTTACGCCATTCGGTTATGAGTAAATCTATATCTCGGATCGTGGATGAGATGATAGAACAAACATAATAACAATGCGTACGTATGCATAATACATATGCCTATAACTTGACTGACCTATTTGAACCTCCAATTTATATCAACTATTTATATTTTAGACAAACTATTTATATATATATGTGGTCAACAACAACATAAAATAGGCATATTATGTTGAAGCCCTTTAGAAGAAAACATTATATAAATATAATTTTAATTCAAAAGAAAAAAAAATTATTATTAAAATTCTTCTAATAAATATTATTATTATATATATATATATATATATATATATATATATATATATACACTAGCAGATGGCTATGAACAGATTATAACTGTGTGACTCTACACTCCTGTCAGGCTATATAATTATACTTCAAATAAATAAACTATCCTGTTTTACTGTGAGTATATATATATAATAACAAATAATATTTACAAAGTAGCAGTGCAACATGAGATAGTTACTGTTACCGTAAGGACATAAGTTATATAACTGATGATTTGATTAAGTGGGCTGAGTTCTTGTTAGTGCAGTTCATTGTTGTAGCTGATACTGTATGTTAACAATTGATTGTACATACATCATTGCTTGTATGCCTGTATGTAGGCCAAAGTATTATAAGAAGACTAAGATTATTTCACAACATTAATATTGTGTGTGTTATATAAAAATGTACATAAATGCTTGTACATATATTATATGACTAGTTGATAAAAATGCATATATGAATATTTAGTATATGATAATATATACATATATATATAATTAGTTTATATATATTTATATATTATCGCATACTAAATTTCATATATGAATTTGTATTAAATAGTCATAATACTTGTATAAATATGTATCTACATTATTATATATATTATATATATAAACAAAATTAAATAGCATACAATATCATGCAGCTATTGGTAGATATAATAATAATAATAATAATAATATTTATAAGAAGAATTTTTATTTTTTTTTCTGTTAAATTACAATGATATATATATAATATTTTCTTCTAAAGGGCTTCAAAATAATATGACTATTTTCTGTTGTTGTTGCCCATCATATAGTATATACTATATATTATATAGTATATACTATATAGTATATTATTATATTAATTATTTCTAAACTATATGATTATAATCACGTAAATATATATACAATATAGTATAAAATAGAATATGTATTCACTATAATATATTAACATCTACACTGATATGAGTTTAGTATTCTCTCTACTAGCTAGTATACTAGTATACCATGTGTATTCTTTACTATAGTCTTTGTTCTAGTTGTGCTTTACTAAATAAAGCAGACTATCAAATACTGATTCAGATTCTGATACTATAGGATACTGATAATAGTAAAAACTATTTACTATTCTTCCCTATTCTTGTTATTCTCCTGCATAAACATAACATCCTACATAGCCTATTGCATACTAGGAATACATTTCTACAGTACATAAAAGTATGAAACTTTCAGTATTGTATGGCCATTATTTAGTCTAGGTGGTAGTGATATATGTCAGTAAGCATTACTATGATCTATTAACACACATATGTGTGTGTTGTGTATCTCCTATGAATGTACTTCATTGTTATAGGTTCATTAAAGTAGTTTTATCTAGGATGTCCTTGCTTTTATGTTATTCTAATATAATTGTTTGTAAATAATTCACAATATTTATATATATACCTGGATTTATATACATATATATATATATATATATATATATATATATATATATAGATATATATAACTGTTTCTATATACATATAGAAACAGATAATTAGTATATCCTGTGTATATACTAATTATATTTGATTACACAGCAAACCAGTAGTAAGCAATAATATCTAAGTATATATTTAAGATTATAATCTAAGTAAAGTTAATTTTCATTCAGTGCGTAGAATAATTAACACATTTTAAATAAAATCTCTTCTAATTTTATATGTTTATATTATTATAGACAATGCACTAGACAATACTGTGTTATGATTTGAAAACTATTTACTATATTTACCAAAATTATTTATATATATATATATATATGTATTATATAAAAATCCATATATGAATTATAAATGATAAATGAAGATTGTATATAAAAACAGCTAAAATTAACACCTATGGCAGCTAGGCTATTGAATAGATTGCCTAATGTATAACAGATATAGACATATCTCTCAGAGATCTCTATATAACGTGGATAAGGATGAGGATGAGGAGGAAGGGGATGAGGGGGAGGAATAGGACAAGGAGGAGGGGAGGAGGACAAGGAGGAGGAGGATAAGGAGAAAGAGGAGGAGGAGAACAAGGAGAAAGAGGAGGAGGATAAGGAGGAGGAGGATAAGAAGGATAAGGAAGAGGATAAGGAGGAGGAGGAGGAGGAGGATGAGGATTAGGATGAGGAGGAGGAGGAGGAAGGGGATGAGGGGGAGGAATAGGATGAGGAGGAGGAGGGGAGGAGGACAAGGAGGAGGAGGATAAGGAGAAAGATGAGGAGGAGAACAAGGATAAGGAGGAGGAGGATAAGAAGGATAAGGAAGAGGATAAGGATTAGGATGAGGAGGATGAGGATGACGATGAGGATTAGGATGAGGAGGAGGAGGAGGAGGAGGAGGATGAGGATTAGGATGAGGAGGAGGAGGAGGAGGAGGAGGAGGAGGAGGAGGAGGAGTAGGAGGAGGAGGAGGAGGAGGAGGAGGAGGAGGAGGAGGAGGAGGAGGAGGAGGAGGAGGAGGAGGAGGAGGAGGAGGAGGAGGAGGAGGAGGAGGAGGAGGAGGAGGAGGAGGAGGAAGAGAAGGAAGAGGAGGAGGATGAGGATGAGGAGGATACTGAGAAAGAGGAGGAGGAGGATGAGGAGGATAATGAAAAAGAGGATGAGGAGGAGAAGGAGGAGGAGGAAGAACCATATACATAATATTAAGCCAGATAGGTTATACAATCTGATGGTATGGTTAACACATACATATAAACACAGGTATTATGTGGCATGAGTATGTGCTGCCTATGATTATAAAAACAATTATGTAATAGCATAGTCTGCTATGGTGTGACATAACAATATAAGATTGCATGACTATTATTATAGAATGATGACTATTCATCAATATTAGGATGCTGACTTATTATTTTTAGGTATATATATATATATAATTATACAAATTTATGTTCAGTATTAATATATAATGAATATAATAGTGTACACAAACGCATACAAATTAATTGTACACCTCATATATATATATACCTACATGTTATATATATATATATACATATATATGAGGCTTGAGGCATAGTTTGTACAGATATGAACAGAATAACTCATGTGTTAGTATAGTGTATCACTACAGATAATGCGGTATCAGGTATATAAGTAGGTAGCAATAATGCCGGCTATAGAAATAACTAAGTAATTATATAACATCTGTACTTATGATCTCTAGATAATAAGAGAGAAAAAAATCTGTAAGATACATCTTGTCTTTAATAAAAAAATTATCACTTATGCACTAGCTTATCACACATGAGCTAACTCTATTGATGTATTATATATTTGTATGTATATTTATATATTTATGTAAATAAATATATATATATATATATATATATATGTATATTTTAAGTGAGTAGTATATGATAATTCTCTCTATGTGATACACAATAAAGATTTATTTAGTAAAATATTTTTCATAAAAAAATTATGACCTTATTCGTTCATTCATTGATTGTGAAAATAAATAAAAACATATTTATATATAGATATTATCTTCTATGCAATGATCTACCCTCGAGCTATTCCGTCATATACGATTGTAATGTAGTCATATAAGTAGTGTATTAATATAATAGTAGTAATATTATGTATTATACATACGTACATTTAATTATAGTGATTACATCATTAACTACGATTACAAATATGTGTATATATACTACTTGAATGTATTGATATAGTATCTGATAGCAAACACACGATAGCTTACTGCGATTAACCCAGATTAATTGCAGTAAAACCTAGTTTAGTTACGAATACAGGTGTTAATGATTCTCGATTATCTCCTACAATCGCTGTGATAGCGATGCATTAGAGAGGTGGATGTAACAGATCAGAGGTCGTGTAGAGGTCAAGTGTCGCGCTATGGTAACGGTGAGTTTTATCTGCGTCAAATAATACAATGTTGTATGTTATATGTAGTATGTTGTAAGTTGTATGTTTTAAGTTGTATGTTGTATGTTGTAAGTTGTATGTTGTATGTAGTATGTTGTATGTAGTGTGTAGTTCATTGTATGGTGAATTCACACTTTATTAATGATAAACTACAACACACTCCTACCAGAACCACATACTTTTATTCTAGAGTAAATCTAACTTATCCATTGTAGGTCAAGTTATATTTAAACATTGCGCAATTGCAGACTCGCTATATCTATACAGTCATTAAGTACTCTATTTTGTGTGCATTTTATTTTAGCGTTGAATTCAAAATAGAATCCAAAGAAACACAACAAATCTGATCACTGCAAGCACTAGAGTATAGGGGGATGGTTTCATCGAAGTATCTACAATTTATGTTTTATTTATTTTCACAATTAATGAAATGATATTTTTTTTATAAAAATATATAACTTAAACATCACCATCATCATCAACCTTTATTGTATATCCTATAGACAGAGGTTTACATATAATACAAGATTACCACACACATACATAGATATGATGTGAGTATGTGTTCTGGTGCATTATGGGTAACCTAAGAGTGCATCGTTCTGTGCCCACGTCGGATGACCTTGATGATTGCATTCTATGAGGTGAAGGTCAATATCCACGGACCAATGAATGGTCTCCAAATTTCCTTTGTCATCGTGAATCTTTCTAAGTGTTCAATGTTAATACTTTAGTTAATAGGTAATCATCATTATCACCATCATCATCATCATCATTATCATCATCATCATCATCATCATCATCATCATCATCATCATCATCATCATCATCATCATCATTATTATCATCATCATTATCATCATCATTCTGTGTGTCAGCACCTACCAACTGGAATAAACTTCCGGCAAAATTACGTTGCGAAATTAATTACAATATTTTCCGATGTAAAGTAAATTGTGTTTACTTCATTAATATTAATATTATTTTATATTTATTTATCGAAATTATTTAAACCAACATGTTATATTTATTCATTTTCATTTGTTTCATTTTTATCACACACTGTTGAGTAATGTAATTCGTTTTATATGTTTACGGTGTATAAATAAACAATCAAATCAAATCAAATCAAATCATCATCAACATTATCATAATCATCATCATTATCATCATCATCAACATCATTATCATCATCATCATATTCATCACCATCATCATCATCATCACCATCATTACCTATAGTGAACACGTGTCAGCTGACACGTAAGGAGATGATTGAATGCAGTAGTCATGTGATACATCTGTGATACATATGTTATAGCGTGATATCATCAGCTAAACATCGTTATTGTTGTCATGAGTGTCAAGTTGTAACTATCTATCCGGTCGTATTGAAATAGGGTAGGCTGGCAATATCTCACTAATTAGTGAGATATTTATAACATAAGTTAGAGTCATGTTCGCGTCTAACAGCGATGTATATCGCTTTATATAGTCGCTAGATGAACTTCTAGAACTAGATTATGTAACTCTATTTTATAGTCAATATTTTAGGATATGATTTTTTTCGGAAACTAATAATAAATTTAAATTCAAATAATATTATTTAAAAATAAATATCATCTATTGATCGAGTCAGTGTCACACACACACACACGTGCGCACACACACACACGCATACAGTACTACTAACGTCTGCTTATTGGTGCAGTGCTTAGCGACCACCGCGTGGAACGTTAACTTGAACAGCTCGTGGGCTGCCTCGTCTGAGAACAGGACGTCATTGTGGTCGTGACCCACGTACAGGGAATATCTGATGGGGGCGGGGGGGGTAAGGGGAGGGGGGGATGGAGTGTTGGAAATGTATGCAGGGAATATCTGATGGTGGGGGTGGGGTTAGCGGAGGGGGGGGTAAGGAGCGGGGTCGTACGGGTCGGTGGCGTTGAGTAAGGCGCGGGGAATATGTTTTAATATTGGTATGTTTGAAGCCCTGTTATATGTGATTATGCCGCGGGGGATGTTTCATTGCCGTTCTTTGTTTTCTACTTGGTTTAAGGTTGCGCATATGTATGTGTATGTATTTTATAATACTTATATTTTACCATTACAATTTAAATCTCTATAGATAATTTGTTTTATTACAATAGATAATTTGTTATATTCGTAATTTTTTTTCAACGGATGATCATAAGCTTTACTTCAATATCTATCCGGGTTTTTATACCAAATTCTGAACTATATATGATATTAGTATTCTGTACTACATCCTTATTATTATAACGTTTTCTTATTGTATTATTATTATTAACATTATATCATCAATATATGATATATTCATTATACTAAAGATATTCTTAATATACGCTACTTAAGAAACACTTATAGCTTTTGAATTTTCTTCCATATATTATAATCAATATGATGGACAATAATCAATAAATTCATTTATTCATTCATATAAGCGCACATTTTTTAATATTTTTTTATAAATAATATTTAATAATTAAATGTACTTTTTTTACATTATGGATTTCTCTAAAATTATGCGCATTTATTTAGAAACAAACCTGGAAAAATTTTAATTGATTATCAATATAATTAAAAATTAATATTATAAAAAAACATACAAATAATAATATATATATATATATATTTAAATGGTATACTAAACATATTAAATAAAATTATTCATTTATACTATATGATTTATATAGTTATAATGAACGCAATTGGAAAAAATATTGATTTTAAATTAAGCCATATTGAATTATTGACATATGGAATGTTGATAATAAATTGGGTATAGAGTATGGCACTTTGTGATAAAGGTGATGCTGTAGAATCACACTAATATCAATTTAATTAATATTTTTATTTATATTTATATTGATAATTATGATCAGGTTTAATGTACAATTTGTACTACAAATAATAGTTATATATATAAAATACAACATATCAACATTATTCATAATTTGTTGATATTTAAATGTATGAATTGAAGATATCACATTATATTATTGACAAATATAATTTACATACATAGATATAGAGAGAAGTCACTTCTCTCTATATTTATGAAAATCTTACTATTTTAATTGACCTATATAATATGACTAATCAAAATCACCGATATCATTTTGTAAATTTATTGATCAAAGTTCATCATTTACCTATCTATCTTTTACATGCACTGTGTGCGTGAATTGATTATCCACTTTCTTATAATCCATGGTTTTAATAAAATATTCACTATTTCATTAAACTAATTTCTTAAAACATACATATATATCATGCCTCAAACAAACAAATATATGTCATTATATTTATAGAAACTAAAATATATATCATGAGTATAAATAATAATACAAAATATATACAAAATAGTATAAAAATATATATATAAATATATTAAAAATTGTATTTGTGTGTGTGTGTGTCTGTTGATATATATATATATATATATACATGTATCTATTTATGAATGAGAGTATATCCTGCAAACATGTATTAAGTATGCACGTGTGTGTACGTATAAATATATATATATATATATATATATTGTTATTTTATTTTTGTGGAGTCATTTCATTCCATCCAGGAACCTAGGTGCAATATTTTTTACATATAATAAAATAAATAAATAATAAAATGGCTCTAATATCCCTTCGAAGCCGCTCTCATGTTAATGCATCCATGGTTTTAACCGATCATTTATTTATACACAATTATATAAGATTACTTCTAAATATTATTTTGAGATCTAATTTAATAGTCCGGATGGGGCTCGAACCCATGTCCTACTGCTTGTGTGTCCGACGCCTTAGCCAACTGAGCCACACTGGCCGTAATTTATATACAAACGATTATATTTGTATAGACAACAACGCACACACTGATGTATTAACTTGTATCCGAAGGAAGCGGTTTTACAGAAAGTCGGCAACAGTGAAAACATGAACGGAATGCGTAAGATGGAATCCGGGTCGTTGAGATCAATATTTGACCCCTTAGAGGTCATCGCTATGCCGACTGCTATGTGTGATCCATTCGAAGGTATCTGAACCCTTCTGCGGAGTGAGTGACAAGCATGCTTTATGTATATAAATCATGTATATTCGTGGTAATATATTACAATTAATAGATATCACTATATAAATATATAAGTATAGTTAATGTAAAATGATGATATAGTATTAGTTATAATAAAATATGATATTATACATAATTTAATATCTAAGTATTATTAGTAGTATATTACGATGAACTATAAATGATAAATATATATACATATTGGGGTCGATTGAATATTCATATATTTATATTTATATGTATATATATATTATATATTTATACGCACGAGCGAAAAGGTCTATATGACCCTATTTTAGTGCATATAAACCTAATATCATCATCATCATCATCATATTATAGTAATTTATTTAGACTACTTTTATATTCGTAATCAACATATACTATACTATACCAACCAATGTATGTGAATAGAGTGTGTTCGGGTGTCAGGGTTAAAGGGTTTGGAACATCTAATACCAGGTACATTATCTCTTAGAACGTACAACACAGCGGGGGATGTAAGGGTAACGATATATCACTGCGCTTAGTGGTATTATTACGTAATACACTATTACATTGTTACGTAATCTATTATTCACTGCGATTACGTGTAATACGCGTCGTGGGTGTGTGTGATTAATCTATAGTCTGGGATGCTTTAATGTAGGTGCGCGCTTGTTTTCTAATTGATTTACGATTTAGAGTTTCACGTGTTACGCGAATCTGTTGCCACACTCGCGAACATTCGCCATTATTAGCGAACATTTCCCATTATTAGCGAATAATAATTAGTGTTGATTATAATCGATGTTTTAAAGTTAAATCACATTAGCGATGTTCGCAAGGCTGGAATCATGGTAATTTTCTCACGTATTTAGAAATTAAACTAAGTTTGAAACGAAACCAGCGAACGGGGTAAGCATCAAGGTCGCGGTGTTAGCCTACTACCTTTCTATGAAGATCTCCGTCTTCTTTTGATCGTACGGTTTCACGACCGGAAATCTTTCCTCGTCGATTGTCTTAACTAAATAGGTTAATAAAATTATAAATAATATAATAAAATAACTATAATAAATATAATAAAACTAATAATATTATTTATATAAAATATGCTACGTTTATAAACGGCACCGTGAATCACCGATTAGATAGAAATATAAACAAGCTGATTATTAACATATATCTGGTGCGGGTGCTGCGTCGATGTCGAAGTTAGTGTAACTATGAGCCACTAGAACTAGTGCTGCCATCGCGAAGATCACTAGCTTCGGGTTGTGCAGCAAATAGTTGAACAGCATTCTCAGCGCGTGTTTCAGCCTCATTCTGGTAAGTTAGGGGTTTGGCTTAGCTCACTATTGGGAGTTTAGGGGTGTGGCTTATCTCACTATCAGGAGGTTAGGGTGTGGCTTAGCGTATTAGCGGGAGGTTAGGGGTGTGGCTTAGCTCATTATTGGGAGGTTAGGGGTATGGCTTATCTCACTATCAGGAGGTTAGGGTGTGGCTTAGCGTATTATTGGGAGGTTAGGGGTGTGGCTTAGCTCACTATCGGGAGGTTATGGGTGTGGCTTAGCTCATTATTGGGAGGTTAGGGGTGTGGCTTAGTTCACTATATGGAGGTAGGGGTGTGGCTTAGCTCATTATTGGGAGGTTAGGGGTGTGGCTTAGCTCACTATTGGGAGGTTAGGGGTGTGGCTTAGCTCACTATTCTATAGATAGGGGTGATGGGTCTTACTTATGTGATAGTTAGGGGCTTATTATATAACTTACACATGGGAAGTTAGCGGCACGATAGGCCCACTTCTGTTAAATTAATAATATTTGTATTCAAATTTATAAACACTAGTATATTTATGTTTAAATTACCTAAAATAAATAATATGCTAGTTTTGTTTATATATCTAGAGTTTATATATATATATATATATATATATATATATATGTGTGTGTATTCATAACAAATGTAATATATTACATAACATAATGTAATTATATATGTATAAGTGTATGTATGTTATTTAAATACAGTGATATGACAAATGTAAAGCACCTAATCAGACTTATTCATAACTTTATAATCTAGGTGTAAAATATCATTAATCACACTAGAAAACAAACAACAAAAGTACATTGATGGTGTTAATAGATCACTATTGGTGTCAAACTATTTATCCATATATATTTAAACACTACAATGTAAATATATGGCATGTGTAAAAATATGTAAATATCGATATATAGATTTTATGATTATAATATTAATGATAGATAATATTGAATAAAACAATATTAATATTGCTAGATAAGGACGGCCATTACACATATAATATATATGATCGGCTCTCGTTAAAACCATGGATGTCTTAACACGAGAGCGGCTTCGAAGGGACATTAGACCCATATGTTTATAAGTGAAAACTTCATCTAATTTTCTGGATTGGATGAAAGGACTCCACCAAAAATAACAATAACAATTCGAACTTGAATGATATTGATGAGATACGTAATGTGATGAAGATGAGGAAAGATTGCAAGATAATTACAGAGTAGGGTAGCCTAAGTAAATTAATTATATTTAGAATGAAAACACACAGGAAGGATTTCTCAATTTGAATGGCTACAAATAGAAGACACCAGCTGATTTTAAGAGATAAAAGTATGCAGTCTCATAATATAGAGAAACTTGGTATATATATAGCACGCATAGGTGATGAAGTATAGGTGTAGTATGGAAAGCGGATACATTTTAACTATGATGGATTAACGTGGAGAGAAGAGGGTGCTATATTTAGATAATTTGCAGATTATAAAAACACTAATACATATTTATCGGAATAGTTAAACTGCGTGTCATTATTTATTATTGCTGTAATACACAATGTGTATTACATTGTATCTAAATTAATATACAAATATTGTCAATAATATTAACTATGGTTGTAAAATATGCATCATTGAGTCGAAATCCTGAATCATCGTAATGAAATTTCGAGTCGAATCTGAAACATTCGATTCCATTAAAAAATGTATGAAATCATCGAGTCCCTTGTATCGTTAAATGTATTTGAAATAAAAATCTAAAAAGTTGTAAAACTGTATATAATATATTTAATTAAAATAATTTAATAACATGGAATTATTTCATATAGAAGTAAGCTTTATTTAAATACATACTATATTTCATATATAGATTTATTTTATTATTAATTTAAACAACACATCATATTCGATGATTAATATTAAAATGTTAACCCAGGATTAAAATATTTTTGTTGATTTGAATGTCTAGATTTGAATTTGAAGTTTGGTTTCTAAGTCGAACATTTTGGGATTTGGTTATTTTGTTTGAATCCGAGTATATGATTTATAAGAATAGGTGGATTTGAAGTGTTGCAAGTATTTGAAATTTTACAACACTAGCAATAGTGGATATTGCTCAATACATTTAATATAATTCACATTTATTTTAATTATTACCTTATATGATATTCAATATTTGGGCTAAAAAATAAATTTTTACCTTTATATAATAAATAAGTTAACTTGAATTTGTTTAATATAGTATTGCTACTATTTAGCATATCAGTGCATTTGTTTCATTATATATATATTTATGTTATGAACTTTATTCCTCATTCGTCATAGGCGGAAGAGTGTTAAACAAAAAGTAGTTTTTACAGTTTATTTGACATGAAAACGAAATCCTGTTGTGATTAATATTAGTTAATATATCAGTATAATAATAATAATAATAATAATAATAATAATAATAATAATAATAATAATAATGTATTAGATAACATTTAGTTTCTCATTTATTTTATTGTTTATATTACTTTTAGAGGACTTCAACATAATATTGAGGCTCTTTTCTACTGTTGTTGGCTATTATATCTGTATCAGCCTTTAGAATAGAGCTAATATTGTTAAAACCATCGCAAGATTGAACACATTTCACTTTTAGACATTTTTCATTATTTTATCATACACAACTATTAATTGACATAGTATATATATATATATATATATATATATATATATATATTTATTTAATTCTGTCGATGGCAAGGGTTTAGAATTAGGCACGCATAGTCCTTTTATTAATAATTGGATAACTTCTCCTATAAAGATGTTTTCTGGTCGCGATTTTGTAGATATGGTAAAGCTAAAGCACGGTCTACTATATACACATTACAGATGTAAACGTATGTTTCCAAGTTTAAATACAAACTGTTTAAGGCGAGGGTGTAATTATAAATATGACTGCCTAAATCATATTATGCAGACCTGTAGATTTAATTATAATAACATTATTCACAGGCATAATTATGTTAACGCTCTTTTAATCACTCTACTTAATAAGTACAAATTTACAACTATACTGGAACCACACATACGAACACAACTTGGCTTACGCAAACCTGACTTACTGGCTTACCGAAATGACATTGTTTATATTATAGATACGCAAATCTCAACTGATACAATAGATACCGATACTAATTACCGACACAAAACTGACTACTATAACAAACCTGAAATACTCTCCTACGCAAAACAACTTACTGGTGCAAAGCAGGCTAAACTAAGTGCCTCTTGTTGGAACTGGCGTGGTATACCCTCATCCCTAACATCTAAAGACCTATATTCGTTAGGCCTGAGGAAGCATGATATTACGCTACTCAGTATTCGTGTCATGACAGGCAGTCTAAATATTTATCGCAAATACTGCTGCAATGGATTATTGTAATATCCTTAATTACCTGGCCTCTCCCTTGCCTACTTCGTCATATTTTTATTAATATGTTTTCGCTAATAAATGGGATAATTGGCTCTGGTTATTAACTAACCATTGTCCGAAAAAAAAAAAAAAAATATATATATATATATATATATTGTGATATATTCATACAGTTATGCTGGCTACGAATAATTGTCATGTATATATTAAATCAATACTGGTGACAACTCGTAGGTCCTAAGTTTGTTCAAATTGCAATCAGATAAATTCAGAAACCAATATGGTGAAGTGGTCAGTTATAATAATAATAATAATACTAATAGTTCATATGCATATATATATATATATATGAGTATAATAAAGAAAATAGTATAAATAATCTTTAATAGTTTTCTAACATAAATTATAATCAATTTTCTAATGTCTAAATGAAATGATAATTCATATATAATATATATTGATAATTAATGATTAGTTTAATCAGCACTACAATAATCAGCATAGTACAAGAAAATCTCGATGTGCAGAATAATGTGTATACATGTATCATGAGTGACCATCACAATTATGAAATGCTAAAAATATCGCAAAATTGCGTAACATGTATATAATATTATATTACAGTAATGCAGCTAAAAAAACAAACAGGACAAAACTAAACCAAATACCTCACAAATATCTATACAAAATATATGTATATACTATTAACTCGTATTTCAAATGTAACCTTTAACCCTCAACTCGTCCTTTTTATCGTATCCCCATATAATGATCTCGTTAGAAGTGCTTTTGTGGGGAGTGATCTCGTGCGGATTGGCGATTGTTTGCGTAGAGTAAATTCTACTATTTATAAATTATTATTTATATTAATATCATTTCGTATGATATAACCAATGTACACTAGATAACTCCCCATGAAATCACTCCATACGATATCACTGTTATATACTACCTGGTATAAACATAGTAATACCGATTATAATTATTATTTTAATTTAATTACTATTTATAATTATTGTATTATCTTATTATAGTCCTGAATTATTATTATAATAATAATTATACACTATTATAAATGTGCAATTTATTACCTTTTACAAGTAATTTATATAATATTTAATAATAGATAAATATAAATATTAGTGGAATAAATATTCAAATTAAATAAATGAAATATAATTTTCAAACATAATTTAAATACAGTGTTTTAGGTTAAAGGTTAAACAGTGCTCTAACATCAATTATCATTTTAGATTTACCAGGGATTGGACCTATAGTCAAGGACATTCATATGTCCTTGCTATAATCCTGGGCTATAATAATCAATACATCCTATAACCTCAGAGTTATAGGAGGTATTTCATTTATATTCATAATAATATAGTATATACGCCTCATATATACTATATTGTATATGATGATTCATAGTAATCTATATTTATTTTTAAATATTTATAAAAGTTTAAAAACAAATTTATTTATATATAAAACTATATATAATTTTATTTGTAAATTATTTTGGTAATAATATAATTATGAGAATACACACTCTTCAAAACTAACAATTTTCACGTGAAACATTATCATATTTATAATATATACTTATAAATATAATACATAATTATCCTGATGAATTAAACATGTTAAATCTCAGCGACTTCAACCAAGTATATTCAACCTCCTATAACCTCTAGAAGGTTATAGGAGAAGCTTCAACAAAAATATTAATTCAATAACCTAGGTTACATAGTTAAATGTTCAGTATACATATACTGAACTATTTACATTCCTTAATCTTAAACTGTATATATATATAGATATTATTGTAAATAAAAACATGAATATACGTTATACAAATG
Organism: Osedax fenrisi; assembly: GCA_964019155.1. Classification (NCBI taxonomy): domain Eukaryota; kingdom Metazoa; phylum Annelida; class Polychaeta; order Sabellida; family Siboglinidae; genus Osedax; species Osedax fenrisi. The sequence goes on along the minus strand of OZ025241.1, from coordinate 28,111,547 downwards.
TATACCTGATCCTAACACCTGCTTAATCACAAGCGATATACATGAGAGTTTCGGACTACCTATCCAAGAGAGTAAACCATATTAGCTGATGAAATTTGCTGTGTCATTTTTCTCATCTATGTATATTCTGATGTCTCTTTCCTTGTTGTTATTCCGAAGTATTGGAACAGTCTTCCGATTCTTCTATTTTATTGTTTTATGTAATTTATTGTTCCGTTTTACACCAATTATGCATATATTTAGAGTATCTCTGGTACTCTAAATCTATTATGGTAGTATTTTACTGTTTTGGTGTTTTAAATAAATTATCCAATCCTATTGAATATTTTTTATCATGTAATATATATTTATAATGTTGATATACATATCGTAATAGTAAATAATATATACGTTATTAGAGTAGGTAGTAGCCTAGTATATTTAAAGTTTTTAATAGGATTATAATAAATATTGAGATGAGTTAGCAGATGGTATCGCCTATATATATATCCTATTCAGTATTTTAATTTTAATTAGAGATGTGTATAATTGCTATATATATATATACATATAGGTTAACTTGTTAATGAATTGATGTTTGGAACTTAACTGATTATTTCATAATTAAGTAGGTAAAATATATGTTTGATACTTATGTTCATTTTAGTAAGATAATATATGTTATCATAAATATTATTAAAGTATGTTTCCTCATGCATCTATATGTTTTATAGGTGGTAAAGGATTTAATGTTTTCGAAAGTATTATGTATATTTGCACATGAAGTATTGTTATCATTATTATTAGGGGAAATTCTTCAATTACTGACCCCTATATGATTATTTGTAATAACTTATTTAATATTAAATATTGTAATTATGGTAATATTATGGCAATGAATAATGTGGATATTTTAAATTGTTGATATAATTATATTTACAAGAATAAACAGGGGGGTCGGTAATCGGATACATGTATATAATACCGACCCCTTCTCCTATTACCGACCCCTAAAATAATCGTGATATAAATAATTGTAGTATTATAATATACAATGAAAATAGTAGATATACATAAATATAATTCATTATAACATTCACGTAATTTATTTTGTATTGAATTTATGTTTTAATAGTAATATTAAATTTAAATTTAAACTTTATAGTAATTATATTAAAATAGTGTATATTATTATTTAATATTTATGTATTAATCAGTATGTATATAATCAACTGGAATCATGAATCCTAAATCTATATCAATAATACACAAACGACTTACGATATATTTTAAAGTAAAATAGGGTTCTATTTTGATTGTATATTATACATCACATGGGGTCGGTATTAGGGTACTTTAGGGGGTCGGTATTAGGAAAATCATATGGGTTGCTATAATTAAGATATTTTTGATAATAGTTATTCAAATTGAATTATTTTTATAATAGTTATAAACATGTTATTGATCTACAATATTATGCGCAGTATTAAGTTTTCTTTTAATTAATACAATTTGTACAATGATTTAAAAAAAGTCATTATTTAAATATTTAAAAATAAAGTAAAAACAGAATATTACATTTTATCAAATAACAATTGTAGGATTAAATATTTTTTAAATAAAACACTCATTCATATTTATCATTAATTTACTAACAGTTCGTGTATATATTATTTTTTTATATAACTTATAGTTACTGATATACGAGAGGGGATCGGTATTAGGAGGGGGTCGGTAATCGGGGACTTTCCCCTACTATGTAGAGTGTATACACTAGTGTACAGCTGTGGTGCCCTACACATGACCTAAATATATAATTCTGAGAAGTAAATCACGTGTGATTTTAAACAAAACGACATAAAACACAACATATTTTAATAAACATATATGTATTATAAATTATAATAACATTTATAATACATATGTATACATCATATATATATATATATATATATATATATATATATATATATATGGAAGTAAAAAGAAGAATAAGACTGGAAATCTGCCAATATGAAGAGTTGCTATCTAGATAACAGTAGCTACTGTTAAGAAGAGAAAGCTGAAATGGTACTGTCATGTGACACGAGCATCGGGTCTATCAAAAATAATAATGCAGGGCACAGTAAGAGGAGGCCGCAAACGTGGTGGTCATCGGAAGCGATGGGAACATAATATCTCAGAGTGTACGAACTTGAGTTCCGCCGAAACCCTGAGGCTATCCGGCGACAGAAGTAGATGGCGGAAAGTGGTTTCAAAAGCAATGATGGCGCCCCTACGACCACCCGAGGTTATGGGATAGGTAATAAGGTAATAATATATATATATATGTATATATATATATATATATATATATATATATATATATATTTATATTGTTATTTTCACAGTTATTGTTAGAGTGGATTAAGTTTTAATATTGGTGGTTTTTTTAGCTGCATTACTTCCCGAGTGAGCCTATATAAGTATATTTTCACAGTTGTGGTTAGATTGGATTAAGTTTTAATATTGGTGGTTTTTTTTAGCTGCATCACTTCCCGAGTGAGCCTATACAAGTATATTGATATATGTCTTTGTGTGGTCATTAATTTTAGAGTATTAGTAATTTTTCATAGTTGTGGTTAGGTTGGGGTAAGTTTTAATTTGTGTAGGTTTTTTTTAGCTGCATTACTTCCCGAGTGAGCCTAAACAAGGATATTTGCACAGTTGTGGTTAGATTGGATTAATTTTTAATATTGGTGGTTTTTTTTAGCTGCATCACTTCCCGAGTACATTACATCAACAAGTGAACCTTTATAAACATAGTAATACAAATTCCCAAGTATATTACAAAGTGAACGTTACGCGCGATCACGGGCGAAGCCGGGCCCCGACCGCCTAGTATATATATATATATATATATATATATATATACATGTAATATAATAGCAACACTTTACCCACTTTCTTTATGTCGATAGTAAAGACAAGTCTAACAAATATCAACCATGAATTCACTGTAAGATAGTGAACTAAACCTTGTAAGATATTAAACTAAAATTAATTATTTTATTTATCGAATGAAATTAAAAATATAACTGAATATTAAATTTAAAAAAATAATTTTTTTTTTTAGAAATATTGTTATTGTTAACGATGCAAAATTAAATGAAACTGAGAAACTAAAGATGTAAACAACATAAACTGATAATAGCCAACACTGCTGCTTACATCGCTACACTTCGTACACATGTGAATATCTACCGGAGACTGAGGGATGCTGAAGTAACGATAGCTATAACAATGGGGATGTATTCCATAGAACAATGTTTGTATACATCACGATGTGGGCTTATTCTATTATTGATATGTATCAATTCAGCTATATTGTTTCAGAGTTATTGATTGGTTACAACAATATAGATATATATTAAAGGTATACGTATCTATAGTATGATTACAGTTGGGAACTAGTATAATAGCTGTTCATCATAGTTTGATATCATTGTTATTGATGTCGGTATTGTAGGTATCCTACATAGTATGGGTAAGATAGGTATCATGTGGTATATGCTGTCATAGGAAGGAGAATATGTTATTAAAGGGGACGTGTAATTAAAGGTCCATTCGTTGTACTCGAATAGTCGGTTGTGGGTTAGCTGCCGATGTATTAGTATGGGGTTAGTTATAAGTTGGTAGCGTATGTTGTTCCTAAACATGGTTAGTTAATTAGTCGTCTAGGATAGTTATTCGTTTCTAGCTATAACCTATATGTATTACTTATACCGCATAAGTAGTAGGAATATCACGTAACAGTACTACAGACAGTTATATTTCCAGTGAATACCAGTAAACTCGGACCAGGTAAATTCGGACCAGGTAAACTCGGACCACTTTTAAAGTAAACTCGGACCACTTTTTAAAAACATAAAGTAAACTCGGACCACTTATTAAAAACATAAAGAAGATTCGGACCACTTTTAAAATAACTATATTTTGTATATTTCTATAATATAATATGCTTTAACTTACTTCCACCTTATATAATTATATTATATCTGTTAAATAAATTATAAAAAGATCCATTTAATATGATATATTTGTGGAATTATATATTTAATAGGTAAACATTTAATTTGAACTCGCACCACTTTTGAAGTAAACTCGGACCACTTTTGAAGTAAACTCGGACCACTTGTGAAGTAAACTCGGACCACTTATTAAAATAACTTATATATTGTATACTTCTATCATAATAAATATAGCTTCTATCGTGGGTCTCGTCGGTGATATACATAGATCTAGAGAGAAATTTCTCTCTAGCTCTGTGGTGATATACAACAATTTAAATTATGTTAAGTTATTAAATGTTATTAAAGTTATTAAATGATAAATTATGTATGTGTAGTAATATCGGAATACTCGCAATTATATACAGTGAAATTATACTTTTAACTTATAAGTTAAAGCATATTATATGTTAGAAATATACAATATATAGTTTATACGGTTGGTCCGAATCTTCTTTATGTTTTTAATAAGTGGTCCGAGTTTACTTCACAAGTGGTCCGAGTTTACTTCACAAGTGGTCCGAGTTTACTTCAGAAGTGGTGCGAGTTCAAATTAAATGTTTACCTATTTAAATATATAATTCCACAAAAATATCATATTAAATGACTCTTTTTATAATTTATTTAACAGATATAATATAATTATATAAGGAAGTAAGTTAAAGCATATTATATTATAGAAATATACAAAATATAGTTATTTTAATAAGTGGTCCGAGTTTACTTTATGTTTTTAAAAAGTGGTCCGAGTTTACTTTAAAAGTGGTCCGAGTTTACCTCAAAAGTGGTCCGAGTTTACCTGGTCCGAGTTTACTGGTACTCTTTCCAGTTAGTCTCACTATAATTTATTAGGTGGCATTAGATATGCTCATAAAACATATATTGACATTAAGATTGTCAGATAATATTTAAATCGGATATGTGCAAGTGAAAGTAGGTTGTAGCTATACAGAGTATTCATTATAGTAAGCGGTAATCAGTTTCGTGTTAAGTTTAGTAAAACATATTTTGAAAAGTATTTTGTCATGAAAAGATAATGTAAAATATGTTAAAACAATATACGCCATGACCATTTAGTTAACCTTTCACGGTATCGAAATAAAGAGTAAGCTTGTATATGTATATATATAGGATGTATTGTATTTATACAAATGAATTAAAATATTACCGAAAATAACAAAAATAAAACTTAAATTTTTGCATTATAATTACAGTTGTTATTGTTTATGTTAGAGATGTAAATTAAATTAAACTGAGAAACTAAAGATGTAAACAACATAAACTGATAATAGCCAACACTGCTGCTAACATCGCTATACGTCGTACACTTGTGAAGATCTACCGGAGACTGAGGGATGCTGAAGTAACGATAACTATAATAATGGGGATGTATTCCATAGAACAACGTGTGTATACATCGCGATGTGGCCTTATTCTATTATTGATATGTAATACGCTTTCGAGAGTTATTTATAATGAGGAATGTAATGACACGGCAATAATAACATATATTATCTAATATACCTAATGTAATATATATACATTAATGATATATAATATAAATATATATTGTTGTTATATGTGTGGTTGCGTGAATGATTAGTTTGCCGATATGCATATTGACCATGGTCAAGCATATCGTATCACTGTGTGAATCTATTGATGTACGTTACTTCCAGTACCTTACTGGAATACCCATAACGTGTACGTAGGCTCCTTCATACGCACCGGACTACTTATTAATGTATTATTCATCCGCGTTGTCTTATACTGTTTATAATATATGAGATAATATTATATATATATATATATATATATATATATATATATATATTATATATAGTCACCAGCCATTAAAACGTGTTTAACACCAGCCATTGCAACAAGTTTAACATCAGTCATTGTAACATGTTCAACACGTTCGAGTGCAACATGTTCAACATGTTCAACATAACAATGTGGCTATACTACCCGTGCGGCGGTGTACGTGATAACAGCACAGTCTTGTTAATCACGTAAGACCAATGCGATCCGACGTAACAACAATGAAGAGTTCGGTTAACGAATATCAAACAATACCAGGAATGATAACACAAGTATATATACTTGTATATAGGCTATAGCCTCACAGAGGAAACACTCGCAGAAAAACATTAGCCGAACCGATTGGGTGTACCAATGGGGTGAGGGCAGTGGGGCCAAGACCAGTATTTACATGTACGAGGACATGAACTCCACGCTTGACCGATCAATCCTTGTACATCGGTTTAACCGCGTAATTATTATTGAATTATATATATATATATATATATATATATATATATATATATATATATGATTAAACATATCACTAAAATAGTTAGGTCGTACGGTAGTTTAAATATGTATTACGCGGTTAAACAGCTGTACTAGGACTTATCGGTCAAGCGGCAATAAATATATATGTGTATATATAATATTATCTCATATATTATAAACAGTATAAGACAACGCGGATGAATAATACATTAATAAGTAGTCCGGTGCGTATGAAGGAGCCTACGTACACGTTATGGGTATTCCAGTAAGGTACTGGAAGTAACGTACATCAATAGATTCACACAGTGATACGATATGCTTGACCATGGTCAATATGCATATCGGCAAACTAATCATTCACGCAACCACACATATAACAACAATATATATTTAGATTATATACCATTAATGCATATATATATATTACATTAGGTATATTAGATAATATATGTTATTATTGCGATGTCACTAAATATCTCATTATAAATAACTCTCGAAAGCTTATTACATATCAATAATAGAATAAGCACACATCGATGTAAACAAATATTGTTCTATGGAATACATCCCCATTGTTATAGCTATCGTTACTTCAGCATCCCTCAGTCTCCGGTAGATCTTCACTAGTGTACGACGTATAGCGATGTTAGCAGCAGTGTTGGCTATTATCAGTTTATGTTGTTTACATCTTTAGTTTCTCAGATTCATTTAATTTTGCATCGCTAACATAAACAATAACAAATGTAATTATAATACAAAAATTAAGTTTTATTTTTGTTATTTTCGGTAATATTTTAATTCATTTGTATAAATACAATACATCATATAGAAGTATATATATACAAGCTTATACGCTTATAAGCTATGTATTATATATCTTTTCATGACAAAATACTTTTCAAAATATGTTTTACTAAACTTAACACGAAACTGAATTCCGCTTACTATAATAAATACTCTGTATAGCTACAACCTATAGGTGCTAACGTATACGTTCACCTGAACATATCCGACTTAAATATATTATTTCCGCGCAATCATATCTGACAAACTTAATGGCTACACATGTTTTATGAACATACCTAATGCCACCTAATAACTTATATTGAGACTAACTGGCAATATAACTGTCTATAGTGGGTCTACTGTTACATGATACATTACGTAAGTATAATTATACTTATAGGTTCTAGCTAGAACCGAATAACTATCCGAGACGACTGATTAACTATAATAGCATATATAACATGATACCTATCTTACCCATACCATGTACATTACCGACATTAATAACAATGATATCAAACTATGAAGAACATCTATCATCCTACTGCCCAACTGTAACCATATTATAGATAAATAGGACTATACCCATAATATATATCTATATTGTTGTTAACAAATTAATAACTCTGAAATGATATACCTGAATTGATACATATCTAATAATCCCATATCGATGTATACACACATTGTTCTATGGAATACCTACATCCCTATTGTTATACCTATCGTTAGTATATCACCCCCAGTCTCCGGTAGTATCCCATCATCACAAGTGTACGACATATAGGTTAGCAGTGTTTAATATTATCAGTTTCTGTTGTTTACATCTAGAGTTTCTCCGTTTAATTTAAGTATGTATCGTTAACAATAACAAACATATTTCTAAAACAAAAATTTAATTTTTTTAATTTAATATTCAGTTATATTTTTAATTTCATTCGATAAATAAAATAATTAATTTTAGTGTATTATCTTACAAGGTTACTTTACCTTAGCATTTCGAGCCTGCTCAGCAGTTTTAACTATCTTCCTCCAACCATATCTATCTTTCATCGCCTTTTTTATTTCATTAACATCACAGAGTGTATCATCCACCAGTTGATCGACGTAGGTCCTGCGGGGTCGACCTCTTTTTCTTTTACCATGACTAGGTTGCCAGATTATAACATCCGATGCCAGTTTCAATTAGATCTCCAACAGTGACCAGAAAAACGCAATATTTGCTGTCTTATCGACGTGCAAATGTCCGGTATATTTCCGTATATCTCTTTATTGTTCGAATGATCGCAGCATTCGAGTATAATTTCCATTGAGTCTTTTTTCAAGCGATTTTGTTAGAGTCCAGCTAACAGAACCATATATTAACACATACTCAACAGTTTCTCTGCAAAAGTTTCTTTTCATATTATCAGGTAGTCTAGATTTCCATATAGAGTTCATCTCATTTAAGGCTGCCCAGCTTTAAATCTAAATTTAGCTAGTCTGATATTGATATATTTTTCTGTTTACTGGATGCAGCTCCCAATATACTTAAAATCAGAAGCTTCATTAATATTCTTACCGTTTAGGCTTTTTATAACTTCATTTATTCCTTGATTTATACTGATGAATTTCGTCTTTCCAGTATTTATAGATAGCCTAATTTCTTTTGCAGCATTTTCAATTTTATGTAAAAGTATTATTGCTTCATTGGTTTTATCGATTACTATAGCTAGATCATTCGCATAGTCCACAATTGTAATTTGTATTACAGGATATCTGTTGCTCCTTCTATCGATGAGGGTAAACCCAAGATAATTATTTCGGTCTAATGCTTTCTTCAAAACATAGTCAAGACAAATTATGAAAAGAAAAGTAGCAAGTGTATCACCTTGCAAAACTCCACCCGAGATGTTTTTAAAGTCAGTATCACCATCGTCAGTTTTTACAATAGATTTAGTATTTTTGTATGCTATCATGATAGCACTTATTATCTAATCTGGTATACCGTACGCATTGAGTATCTCTGCCATCTTTTCTGGATGTATTAATCGAAAGCTTTGGAGAAATTGATGAAAAGGATAGTAGCTGTCAGATTTTTTGGATTTGCGCCTTCTTTAATTCTTCTAACCGTAAGTATTTGCCCAGGGGTAGATCTATTAGTTCTAAAATCGTTCTGATTTTTTCGTAATATAATATCAACCGCAGGTCTTATTCTATTTAGTAACATTATATTGTTTATATTTGCAGCTATGCATGTTAAAGTAGTTCCACGATAGTTGTTTGTAGAGCTCAGATCTCCCTTCTTTGGTAAAGGTATTATACAACCTTTATTCCATATATCGATTGGATCGTATTCATATACTTTATTGCAGCAGATTAATAAAAAGTCTTGAAATTCATTTATTTTCCAGATTTCTATAGGGATTTCGTCCAGTCCGCATGCCTTTCCATTTTTGATAGTGTTTATTGCTTTTAATAGTTCATACTTTTTAAAAATGGCAGTATCTATGTTTAGATGATTTGTAACTTTTTGATATAGCTGAAACGATTATTTCAGGTGGATTTCCAAGAAAATATTTGAAGTGATTATGCCACACAATTATTCTTTCTTCTCCATTTAATGTTTTTATCTTAGTTTTATTGCTCTTTTTTCTTCCACTAACATCTTAACATCTTAACTGCTTTCGCCATAGCTGACTTTTTGTTTGATATTGCCATCTTGATTACATTTTTTTAGATTGAAGTTAGATTTCTTGTTCTGTATCGTATGTATCATAATGTAATTTCTATGCCAAATTATAAGATTCAGTATTTTCTTCAGATGGACAAGAGTTTTTTAATTGTGCAGCTTGATGAAGATTTTTTCTTTTTAAAAATATATCTTGATTCTCCCAAGGTGTTCTCTTTTTTAATTTTTCTTTAATCGGTATTATTTCTTTTGCAATTTCTCTGTACGAAATCTCTAAATTGTCATATCTGATATTGGTTGATATGTTCGATGTTGTTCCTTTAAGTAACTCAGTATTGTTTCTGACTTTATTCACAAATCTATTTTAGATATCAGGTTTGTTAAAACTAGTCCAATAAGGATTTGCTGCTCTATTTGTCTTCCTTTTATTTGATCGTAGGCTTAATTTAAAATATACAGTTACTATGCGTTGGTCTGATGCTATGCTTTCAAAAGAGCAAAAAGATCTGCAGTTTTTGCTACTATTTTTCCATTCTTTATTTATCATTATGTAATCAAGCTGAACTTTATTTCCGTTTGGTAACTTGTGTGTCCATAGTTGACCCTTCCTTTTTTGATAAAGTGTTCTAAATATATATTTAAGTCGTCTTTCTAAACGTATATTTAAGTCGTCTCGTCGTTAATATTTACGTTGGATCTTTACTTCGGAAAATCTTTGGGATAACTTAAATATATATATATATTTATCCTACTACATATATAAATTGATATGGATTCCTTATTATAAACAATTTATGTCAATATAAACCATAGATTTATAGTTTACAAACTATAGATTTATAGTTTACAAACTATAGTTTGTAAACTATAGTTTGTAAACTATAAATCTATGATATAAACCCTTTATAAACTACATATAAAATTAAAAAATTCGTAGGTTTCCTTTAATTTTTAAATATATATCCGGTAAAAATAAAAACTTGAAATTTGAAATGTTTCATTTTTCTATTTTATTTATAATTCAATGTTACACTAATCATTATATAGTAATTAATTTATTTTAATATAAATAGGTTTATAATATTATTAGTATTATTATTTAATATGAATGTAAGAATTTTTCATAGATTTATAACTTTTTTATTTAAATTATTATCTTCAAATTGGACTTTCTTTTTTGGAATTTGGCTAGGATTAGTTTTTATGAATTACACACTTCAAGATTATATGTACGCAATTGAAAATTTTAAATCAGCAACACGTGAAATAGATCATACTGAAATGTCTCTATTCGATCCTGTACATCACCCCGTGAATAAAAATAAACTTTCCAAATCTATCTCACATTTTAAAAGATATATACATGCAAAAGATGAATTAAACATGAGACGCAAATTATTTATAGGCATACTTACAACGTCAGAAACTATACATAATCGTGCGATACCATTACACAAATCTCTCCACAACGACAAATTTAACATCAACTTCTATGTATCGAATACAAATATATCATCTATTGTAATACAAGGTTAATATAATATATGATATGAGTAGCCTACTAGGTAATATAGTTACAATGAGAGTATGTTACTAACATACTAAGTTTAATAATCACACAGTATCATAGTATCGTACTTTGATACTAAAAAGTAATATTTAATATATTAAATATATAATTGATATTAGATTATTGTTTAATTATTATATTTTTCATATATACTACAGTTTATATATATTATATTATTTAATATATTGTATTATTATAATAATTAGGTTCCTATTTCCCTATATTTATATTTATATATATATATATATATATATATATATATAAATTATATAATATAATATAATATAATAACGTAATTAACTTTCAAATATATCATGAATAATAGACACACTTTTCATCTTGTTATATGATATAATATATTAAATAAATTATACATGTAATTTATATATATATATACGAATATATATTTATATGGATTGTATTATATATTAAATAATATTATTTATAAGTTTAATATTACTCAAGATAATATTACAAATAAATTGTAGTATTTTCTAGGTAACATTGTTATGCAAATTTTATTTGGTTTATTAAAGAAATAAAAATTAAAAGTTTTATTTTACGTGTGATTCTAAACTATATGCATTAGTATATTTAGTCTAATATATATTATAGGACAGGAGTTTACGACATGTAATTAACATATTAAATTATAGATTTACTCGTAACATTTTATGTACCTCAAATAATTATTACTTCTGTAATAATATGTTTTATGGTCTAAAGTATTTTTTGTTAATAATATAAATATTATTTAGTAGTTAATTTAAAGATATTATAACAAATCGATAATTGTAAATAACTAAATATTGTACAATGAGTTTTCACAATACAAATTATTTCTACGATCAAGTAGTTTATACTGTGTGTATGTTTTTGTTAGTGTGCGTATGTATACGTAGTCATATTTATATACTGTATACATGTATGTATATGTAATATAGTTTTAAAATTGTAGTAATGTTAGATAATCCTTATATGTATTGAAATGTAATTCCATTTTATAGGGAATATACATTTAAAAGATCTATCTCCAAACCTCTTTTTATTATAGTTAGATTTATAGTCGAAGAGCTCTACTAGACCTAATAGAGGGTAGTGGATGAATTGGATCTCGGAGATTTTATAACCAAATAGGTTGGTGAGTTGATAATAATTAGTTAGGTATATAATTTGAAATAGGTATTTATTTTTTAATGTTAACCATATAAGTATGGAAAGAAGTGAAAAGACGAAGGTATTATAATCAAAATAAGATACGAGAAATGTGAATTTAATGGAAGCACGAATGATAAACTCAACTTTGGTTATGAAGGTAAAGAACAGAGGATAGAGAACTCTATAATGACTACAGTAACTTTACGGTCAATAGACAAATTCAGAGAGTCGATAGAAATAGAACAACATTTTTAAGTTATACATTTTCTAATAGACCGAACTTTGTATATTTGTAAATAGATTATTCAGGTATATTGGATCCCTACTATAGTTAAGGTGTGTGTTTGTGTGTGTGCGTGTGCGATGTTAAGAGAGACTAACATATTTATCATACACTTCATACACCTTACACACACCACTCTTCACACATCTCACACAGCTACAAACCACCACACACCACTCTTCATACACCACCTCACATACCTCACACACCACACACACCACTCTTCACACACCACCTCACACACCACACATACCACCACATATACCACAACATACACCTCACACACCACCTCACATACCACAACACACACCTCACACATACACCTCACACCACACACACCACCTCACACACCACCTCACACACCACCTTACACACCACCACACATACCACCTCATACACCACCTCACACACCACCTCACACACCACCACACACCTCACACATACCACCACACACACCACCTCACACACCACCACACACCTCACACATACACCTCACTTCATAGAGCCTGGCTTCAAGCTGACACATCTTCCATCAGGTATACGCAATCCCTCCGTTGCCTTCCTGCAAATGGTGAAGATGATGATAGATAGAGGAGACACTTCTAGGTTACATCACGTCCTACCCCTGTCACTAATTATACACACATATACATATATATATGAAGGTGAGTCGTATTTATATACTTATAGTAATGCAAGTATTTATATTTATCTATAACGGAAACGAAATCGACACATTCCCCCCCGCGTAACGACGCAATATTCGCGATCTCTGTATTATTTGTAAGGTTTTTGCAATTTTCTGAAATCCTCTTTTTATAACCTCGTATATCATTTACGTCGTCGTTTACGCGTAACATTCGATGTCATTATCAAATGAAGTGTAACTATCTATCTATCTATATCTATCTATCTCTCCGCTAGGTACGACTTCTACCTGCTGACCGTGGACTCTTCGTACGTACGGTTACACCCCCTATTGAGACGGGTCGTAGAGGTCAACGTCGCCCACACGTTCTGTCTGCTTGACCACAGCGGTCTGAATAAGGACGCCGCAACCACTGTACTACTGTCCAGGGTTAGACGTGCTTAGTAGTAGGTGGTAATGGTTTGTGTGTATGCGAGTGTGTGTATGTGTGTTGTTGACATTATTTACTTAAACAAATCATTAATTATAATAATTCTATAATGTGTAATGTTTGAGTAATATATATATATATATATATCACATATAGATATGAATATGTACTAAAGATATTATATATTTAATAATGTATAATTCGAATAGACATAATCATGATGCGAAACAATGTTGATCTATAGGACACTTTTTAATTTACTTTTTAAACGTACAATGCCAAAGTTTGTATGTACATGTGTGTATATACATGTGAATATGTACGTACGTGTGTGTTAATGTGTGTGTGTGTTTGTATGTGTAGTAGTAACTGTAGTAGTATAGTTCTGCATGCTGTTTACACCGTTTCTATGGAGATACAGCGATGTAATGGTGATGTAATGGTGATGTAAACGGGCGGGTTTCATTGTTTAGAAATATATGATGTATGTATTATATAATTACTGACATATTTTAGTATGTAATTACGCTTTAAATGCATTGTCCTTTTGATATAATCGCGCTTCAACGATTACGATATTACATAACATATAGTTGTACTACGGTCCTATGAGACAACTATTTACAACGCTGTGTGTGTGTGTGCGGTGACATCATTGTGGTGGTATTAGTGCTAGTATTATATAACATTACAATTAATGTTGATGTCGGAACGTTGCATCATAAATACCATCGTTTACTTTTACCTCAATCATCGGTTATTCGTAATGATCTAATAATTATTACATCATATCATCTATAGATGAGAGATTCTATATGCAGCCTCTGCAATGCCCTTATGGCTAATCAGATAACCTGTATACTTAAACACAATAGTAAATAAGTGACCACTAGTATCTATACTCATATTAATTTATAGATACAATGTTAGCTGTTTACATTTCAATACACAACTATTTATAGTAGTTCTAATGTATTGAATATGTGACATCCAGAGGGAGGGAAAGCTTCACTACATTAGGGTGAGGTGCCTGTGTTACATGGATAGTTCAGCTAGACAACGTATCAACTGGCTGTCCAGTAGTCCAGTGTATAGTGTCCATCTGTCCTTGCATTAATGTAACCAGTACAGCTAGCACTAAGTCAGTTACGCCCGATACCCATACCGGATAACAACACTCCATGATTGTACAGCACGATTATTCGTCGAAATAATCTAAAAATAGATTCTCTACGCCATGTATCTTCTATACTATGTTTACCGAATACTTTGTTACAACTTTATAAACATAACAAATATGTATAATAGAGTGGACCGTCCAACTGTCTATGTCACAAACACTGTACATTAAAGTGTACAACTGTACACCTGTTTATGTTACCATACACTTAGAAATAATGCAACTCTTATTGGTGAATTATTAATATCAAAACCTGCAGTGATTTGTACATTATATTATTTCTTTGAAAACTAACTTAACTTTATTTTCAAACAAAAGTGTCCAACACATGTCCAGTACTTCATCTGATACAAATCTAAATCAACATATATATATATATATATATATATATATTAAAATTGATATTATAATAGATTTAATGTTACTAATTGATAACTAATGTAATACATTACATTCCTGTATTGAATTAACCAGATTAAAGCATGTTTAGCATCATGACATTATTATGTGTATTATATATGTAAATATAGTTATATTAGGTATACTTAATATTATAACTAATATCCAATAATACATACAAACACATGTTCCCACACATACAATACATAAGTTCACAGTAGCAGCCTAATTACCAAGTTAATTGCTTAGGAATGCGCCATTGTTATACCTAGGAGATTGCCCTCCCAAAGCATAATTATCACACACACACACACACATGAGTAATTATCTCCCTGATGACTCATTACCATGACAATAGAGATAGTTGATTACATGTTATTGTTGACCCAGGTATATTGTTGGGTGGGTGGGTGGGTGGTTGTGGTATGGGTGCAGGCATTAGCATACAGCACACTGATGTGAGTGTAGAGTTTATCTGGTCTACAGGATGAATTCATTATTACTAATTGTGTTTATGTTTGCATGCTAATTGATATGCTCTCTCCTTAGTCTAGTTCAATAACATTATGTATATATACATATATATATATATATATATACATATATATATATATATATATATATGTATATACAGAGTGCATTAGAAGCCTATCCAATATATATTCCCCCAACATAATTATTCAAGAGGCACTTGTTTACACTAGGGCTATCTTTCTCTATAAATCACATTCAGGATATACTCTATTTCCACTATGTTGACTTGTATAGTTTAGTGAAAGGATTGTTAATTACAAAAATGTAATACATTATGATTTGCGATGTAATATATATTTATTTATGTTTTATTTACATCGTAATAACGGAATTTAGAAACCATCTGAATAAGGCTAATGCTAGTTCTAAGTTGTATGCAAACTATCCACTACTGTAATATAAGATTATTATGTAATAGCTTTACCATAATTTATGTATATACATATATATATATATATATATATATATATATATATATGTATGTAAATATATATATATATATTTGTGTGCAAGCTTAACTAATATGTTCGTATAGAATACACTGTAAACCCTATGTTGGTACTACAGTGTACCTCACTATAGTTAGCGCTAACCCCACCCCGCCCCCACACCCTGGTTACCCCTACAGAAGACTATGTACGACTTTGTGCTGAAGTGGGGCGAGTGTACGGATCTGACGATGTCCGCGTGTCTGCAGCGTATCCTACGAGTCACCTGTCAATCACAATTACCGGTTAGTCATCACAACTACTGATTAGTCATCGCACTTACTGGTTAGTCATCGCACTTACTGGTTAGTCATCGCCATTACCGGTTAGTCATCACCGCCACCGAGGGGTGTGATGTGTTTATGTGTAAGCCCGACCGCTTTCGTCGATGTACACTATATACATTGTATGTTTACGTATGTATATATGTGTGTGTGTGTGTGTGTGTGTGTGTGTGTGTGTGTGTGTGTGTGTGTGTGTGTGTGTGGGTGTGTGTGTGTGTGTGTGTGTGTGTACATGTATCACACTTATTTACGAGATAAATATATCGTTAGAAACCAAATATTTAGTTTTGATCCGTTAAGTCGTCAATTTACACATGAAATAAATAAATTTGTATTACCCACACACATATATATATATATAGATACATATTATAAAGATATGTAAATACAATTTCTATAGCGTAAACACTCCTCTTACTATTAGTGCAGAGTGCGTTAGCGTATACATCGGTACATCGCAACACACATGTATCATGCCTGTACTGTGATGTAGTCTGTCTGTTGATGTTTACGTGTGTTCTATACATACTGTAGTAGACTGTTAATGAATGCGTTCGTAGTAGTGGTAGTGGTGGTTGTTGAGATGTGGGACGTACGATCTACTAGCGGTGTGGGTGTTGTAACGGGCTAAATGAGTAGGCTGACCAGACTGCTGTAGTATCAGTAGGTAATGTATCGACTGGATATGACCGTATTGCCAACTTTACTGTTCATTTATAACTCAACATGCACACTCTTAGCATTACTATCATATTGCATGGAGAACATTGAATGAAGAACATTTCAAAGAGAACAATGCATGGAGAACATTGCACAGAAAACAATGCATGGAGAACAATGCCTCTATTGTGACTCAGCTCTACCAGGATTCCCATCTTGCCTATTACACATGCCTTCCTTTCTATTCATGTGATAGTTTCACCATTACCAGCGCTATCTCTGTTCACACATAGCAGATGTCTTTATGTGGGCCCTCTATGTATACAATAAGCGAATGTCAGTGAATCTCGACATTCCGCGATGATAATTAGTTTTAATATTTATTTGGTGGACTCCTTTCATGCCGAATCGAGAAAATTAGATAAAGTTGTTGCTTATGATTTGTGCGTGTAGCGTGGACAGTTGACCAGATGAACACACCACCATTGTATCTACTCAATGTATCAGTTGACCATCTGTCCAGCTTACCTGTTACAAAAACTACACCTCAGATAAAGGCACATTCATCAAGTTCACAGCAACCTAACCATTACTTGTGTTGTAGAGGTATGTCCGTAGTATGTCCATAGTATGATACTTTAAATTTTAAAATTTTCTGTAAATTATTCATTTTCTGTACGGATTTCACGTAACGTAAGGAAAACGGAATTGATATGAACGTCCTATACAGGAGATCTAATTCACAGCTTAAACACGCACCCTTTATTATCATCGGGTGAGTCATCGTTTACTTAGTACACGCCCCTTCCACTAACCCAATCTCACGGTGTAGTGAATGTTATAACTCGTATGAATATCCTGTGTTGCACATATTATCACATGCGATACACAGTCTAGCTGTGATAGACTGTAATGTGATGTTATGTGATTTGATGTATATTTGTGTATATATATATATATTGCTATTGTTATTATTTTTAAGTGGACATCTTTCATCCTATCCAGGAGCTTAGATGAAGTTTTCACTTATAACCATATATGGCTCTAATGTCCCTTTGAATCCGCTCTCATGTTAAGGCATCCATGGTTTTAAAGAGAGCCGATCATTTATATAAGATCACTTCTAAATATTATTTTTGAACAGGTGTCCTACTGCTTGTGTGTCTGGCTCCTTAGCCAACTGAGCCACACCAGCAGTTATAAATTTACAAATACATATATTTACAATAATATACATATACACTATGTTACATGGTGAATATGGTGACTGTCTTACATTTGATAATGCAATAGAAACTATTAGTGCAATATATAATATAATACAATAGATTATATAATACAATAGACAATGTAATACAATAGACAATATAATACAATAGATGATGTAATACATACATGATATTATACAATAGATAAAGTACAGCAATAGATGACCTAGTACAATAGATTACCTAATATGGTGTTCTAATTCATAGTAGAGGGGTAGATGACCTATTCTGCACTACTTGTATTGTAAGTGAATGTTAAGTTTCACCACCCATTGGCAGGGTTGTTTTAATGATATTATCCTAACATAATAGTTTAACACCTTTATTTGTACTTATGTATATAAATGTTATTGATTTATTTTAATATACACACACACATATATATATATACATGTGTGTGGTATGAACAGCTTAAAGTCATATAGTTTATTTTGTATACTAATTGTTATACATATTTATAATATAATATAATAATATATTATTTTAGTTGTAATTATAATATATTATCAACTATAGTTGAATTTGATATACTGTAATATTTACAAAATAGTTATTTTATAGAAGTTTTAATTGTGTTTACTTACACTATTAACTCTCTCTCTCTGTAATGATTCTTATTGTTATTTAATTATACTGAATATTCGTGCTTTTACTAAATATACTGTTTATATTATACACCTTTATTCACTATATCAATTGACTGTTCTTCTGACCAACTTTCCGGTACAACCTCCCACCCTTAGGGTTTCTTCACTCCTAGTCATGCGTGTGTATTCCATTGTTCATTAAGCACTAAGTATCACACACTTACTAATCGAAGAGTATTCCTAAAGGTTCCGCCCAAGTAGACAATCGTGCACCTAGTTAACCTTTAACCTTTCCGACTAACTGCAATTACTCTAGCCATAGTCATACAATAGTGGTGTGTGATGGTGGTGGACTATAATGTGACCTACCCCTATACAGTTCTCTGTATACAGTGTATACAATAAACACTTTAACAATAGGAGGTCTGTGTTCTCTAGTACCAGTGGGTATACACTGCAGTGATCATGAACTTTGGTTGACTATCTGTGTCCACAATATGTCCTACATTGTTACATTGTTTATATCTATATTATTATGCTCATCTTTTCTTTGTAGTAGCTCTTATGTGAATGTTATTGTATATGTATATACATATATATATATATATGTATGTATAAATAGGTTAATAACCAGACTAGTTTTTAATTGTCATTCATCTAGGTTTTCTCTGATTATTATTATTATTACATATATATATATATATATATATATATATGTATCATTTTGTTTATGTATTTATATTGTATTGATGTATTGATATAATTCACCATTACCTACATTATAGTATTACATGTACCTACTAGGGGTGGTCACATCTACAATAAGTGACAATAAACTAAATTATCAATATCATCATCATCATCATCATCATCATATATACTTATATAAATATATATATTATATATAAATATATATATTATATATATATATATATATATATATATACATACATGTGTGTTACAAAGATGTTATTAAGGTGAACCCATATGAACCCCTCACACAAGCAGCACTAGTATATCAACACAGTATAATACATGCCCCCCCCCTGATCAGCAATACAGCGATGCTTGTGAGGCCACATTTCACCACAGGGTGTATGTTAGCCATGGTGGTGAATGTGATAGCAATTAGGGCGTCTACCCTCTAGGTTTATGTCTAGCGTACCACCTCGCATACATGCAATATACCCATGATATAGTTATGCTTAAGGGTGAGACTTTACTTGTAATATACTCATGCTATATAGCATATATATTATTAAATTTAATATATTATTGAATATATATTCTTGCTTAAGCGTATGCGCGACTTTACTTGTACACTATAGGGAAAAGGTATATTTTTAAAGGCTATCAACTTTTTTATTCACGATTACTTTTTATAATTTCTTTTTAGTTTATATAAATAATACCTAGTTACATTATATTTCTCTTGATTATTTTGCAGTGTATATATTATACCATTTCACTATGTACGCATATACTTTGTGATTTTTTTTATATTTGCATATTTTATATAAATATAAAACAAAATTAGGGTGTTAAATTAAGAGTGTTATTATTATATATTTATAAATATTAAGAATAAAATAAAAAAAGCCTATTTCCTGATTTTGTACATGCAATGTGTTGCACAATAACTTGCGTCCCCCTTAATGTGTAGTGTACATTGCAGCGCAATACTGAATGAAGCTTGTTTACTGTATTGTTAAGTATTATATTTCAGTCATTTCACTAAATTAATTTATTAAAACCTCAACCATTATATATATATATATATATATATGTATGTATATTAAATTATTATTATTATTATTATCAGATTTAGATTTTTTTTACACCTGTTGTAATTATAGAAATCTTATCGTGAATTTTATATATATATATGCTATACCTAATACGCTATCCTATTCACTCACTTCACTTATATGAAATAAGCATATATATATATTTATATTTTTATTTTATTTTTTGATATAAATCACATTTTTTTCATAATATTAAAATATAATAATTTAAAATATTTTATGATTTTTAATAATTATTAAAAAATTATTAATAGTCTTTCCTATAGTTTTCTGAATAGTTTATCATAGGTTTTAGGAGAAATTAGGATTACCCCCATATTATATATTTATATATATGTAATTTTATTAATAAATAATATTGTTAATAAATTAAAAAACGAATATTCAGAATTTAAAGTTTTCGTCGATCCGTTACGACCAGACAAACTTCCAGAACAACAAAACCTGCGACTATCTCCTGGTTAAAGATGTACCCAATGCCCAGGCTATATATAGACTTCATCGGTTAGTTTAGCTCCTATATCGGTAGTCTAGTTAATCTATTTCTCAGCTAACAAGTACCTTATAATTTCATTCAGAAACTACACTGAATAAAGATTAATCGGTTTAGATTCAAAATAATTCTATATTCAAAAGAAAATATTTAAAATACTAAATTCTCACGTTGAAATCATAATAAATGAATACACGTTTATATATTATTGATTTAAGGAAATATTCTTTGAAATATTGTAATTGCGTATCTTCGTAGTACATACTTGTAGTAACAGCATATATCCTACATTCCTTAGCATCTTGTCTAGAGTAAGAGCTATATTTCTGATCATTATAATAAATAATAATTTCATTTCACTTGAAACCGATCATAAAATCTGAGTGTTTACAATATACTAGATGTGTTAGCTATAATATACTTAACCTGTATATATGTATATAATATTATATAAATATATCATAGTATCATCTATAAATAAATAACATATTTAACTTATTTCAATTTTATTATATTCTAATCGCTAATTTTATTTAATTTTCTATTTTATAATTTCTATAAAATATTTTACTTCGTACATCCTAAATTATAGTGCCTCTAATAAGCGTGCGGAGACTGCATTAATATAAGTTATTACAAGTAGCGCTAACATACTCGTTACTAAACAATAACTCACTAACTTATTGCTGATCACTGACATACACACGATGTCTATAGTTATATACGCACGATATCACGAGAAACCTGTAACACATTTCACCTTATTTCAGATATAATATAACAGGAAGTAAAGGGCAATAATCATTTAAGCGATAGCGTTACGTAATTTAACTCGTTTCATTTGTACGCGATTTTAATTCGCTAATTTTTCTATTTTTAATTTCCATAAAGTACATTTTATTATAATCTTACCGGTCGTGCATCTAACATTTGTGCCGAGACCGCATCAATCCACTTCACTAATCACTAAGGTTCACATTACCTACTGTTGTATTGTTTTGTTCACACTTCGTTAACGGCAATGCCTTTCGCGTATTGCATACCTCGCCTTATATTGCACACAAGTGACGGCCTACATGCCATTGTCAGACCACCATATATGGTAGCGCACACCATATGCTGCGTCCGTGTATAAAAGATTGTGGCGCAAAGCATCCGCTGGTTCCTAATAAATATAGCTTTGACTTTTTATTTCGCATAACTTTATAACACCTACCGATCACACCCCCTTAGCGTATCGCTAACGACCCCCGCCGACCCCTTAGTGTAGCGCTAACGACCCCCGCCGACCCCTTAGCGTATCGCTAACGACCCCCGCCGACCCCTTAGCGTATCGCTAACGACCCCCGCCCACCCCTTAGGTACTTCACTATACACGACATCGAGCAGAACCTGCGCCGCATCCAGCAGCTGAAGGAGGACATCGCCGATGTGAGGGTTGAGCCACGCTACAGGAACATCACGTTTCCCCTAGGTAGGTGATGAATACTCCGTATAGTGTAATACATATAGTCTATTCTAAACTAATGTATTATGTATGTACAATAAATATATTATATTGAATAATATTTTATATACTATATAATAATTATATATATATATATTCATTCACAAAAAATAATTTCTATCAAATTACAATATTTATACATTATTTAATATATGCTATAAATTTAATATATAAAATAATGTATATTTTATTGAAATTATTTGTTTTGAATGAATTGTTTAGTTTATATATATATAATACAATTAAAATATTAATCTGTATATTATATTTATAAAATGCATTATTTATTGAAAATATATTTTAATTATATATACATACTATATCTTTATGTATAATTAAAAATAATAGAAATATTAAAAACTATATAATTTTATAATTATAATATTCTAGTATTACACTTTGAATGCAATTTTCTCAAATCATTAATTATTCACAAAACATTATATACATTAGTTTTCAGGGATATCAGTTTAGTGGATACTAGTGCTGTCAAATTTCAAATCTCAAATATCAAATCTCAAATCTTTTTTTTTCGGTTCGGTTCAAATCTTTAATTTTCAGTATTTGGAAAGATTTGATGGTCTCAAATCTTTATTTTAAATTTAGTTTCGGTTCGGGTATCATGTCGGGTATTTGTTCGGGTAACGATCGATTAACATAATTATGTAATAAGTTTCTTTCTTACTTACTTACTTACTTATGTCGAACTCCCGTTCGACCCTTCTTTACAATTTTCTTCCAATCATCACGAATCATCATAACATTACGTATTTCATTCACATCATCTAGTCCAGTATCCTTTTTTAAATTATCAATGTACGTCACAGCTTTTCTTCCTCTGTTGCTTTTTCCAGACGTTGGTTGCCATAAAATCAGATCATGAGCTACTTCATCGTCGTGACGGATGCAGTGACCTGCTATTCGCAGACGACGAGTAGTTATAACATCGGTAATTTTTGGTAGTTCTTTATAGAGTTCAACATTTGTTATATGGTCTCTCCATGATACATTCAGAATCATTCTTAATAACCTTGTATAGCATCCATTTATTCTCCGTTCAAGTGATTTGTCGATCGTCCAATTCTCACTGCCATATAGTAGGATACTTTCAATAGTGGCTTGAAAAGTCCTAATCTTTAGTTTTCTTTTTAACTTGGAATTCCAGAGTTTTTTCAACTTGTGACATGCCTGCCAAGCTTGTGCCTCTCGGATCTCAAAGTCTTTTGATGAGCTACTCATCCATGAACCCAAGTATTTAAAGTTATTTACTACTTTAATATCTTCATTTAGTAGTTTCTTTCAACTATTTTAAAATATCCAATAAAATGTATAGATTATATTAATTCGATCATCAGTTATGCCACCTATATGATAATATATTTAAAATAGAATAATGTTATCAAGGACACGGTTTCCTTGATTTATTATCCATTAATAACAATATTTAAAAATTAATACGTATATTCTGCATATTCCTGAAGGAATATCATTAGATTAAGTTTAAATGATTTATACTCTGTATTGATATATACAAATGTTAATTCATAAACCGTTTAAAACTATATTTGTCTACAAGTACATTTTGAATACATATTTGACTATGTTATATATATAATACTAGATACATCTACTAGATATATAGTCTAAATATAATATTTATATTTAGCCTTCTATATATATATGCTATAGCATATATGCCATATATGGTGTATATAGTATATAGGATTCCTCTTACACCTTTACTAAATACTATATACTGATATATATGATTATTAGAATAGAAACGTATTCAATAATTCAAGTAATTAATAATTATTTATTGTTAATTATTCAATTATAATTTATTAATTAATAATTATTTATAAATTAATTATTATTATTATTAATTAATAATAATAATTTATTATATATTATTTTAATAATTAATAATTATTTAATTATAATTTATTAATTAATAATTATTTATAAATTAATTATTATTATTATTAATTAATAATAATAATTTATTAATTATTATAATTATTTATTAATTATTATAATTATTTATTAATTATTATAATTATTTATTAATTATTATAATTATTTATTATTTATTATAATTATTTATTAATTATTATAATTATTTATTATTTATTATAATTATTTATTAATTATTATAATTAATAATTAATTTAATTAATAATAATTATTTATTAATTAATTTATTATTATTAATTAATTAATTAATATCTCATTTTTTTCTTCATTAACTTATTTTAAAATATTATTAAAAGATTTGAAGTTCTCGAGAACATACCTAAATATGAGAGATTTGAAGATCTCGAGAACTTGATATTTTTTTAAAGATTTGAAGTTCTCGAGAACAACAATTTTAAGATTTGAAGTTCTCGAGAACAACCAAGTATTTGAAATTTTACAGCACTAGTGGATACCATTGTAAAGTTGTTGTTTTATAAAGGAAATTTAGGTATCTTAATTAATTGGCTTTTCCATAATACTATGTATAATATATATATATATATATATATATATATATATATATATATATATATATATATATATATATATATATATATATATATATATATATATATATATATATATATATATATATATATATATATATATATATATATATATATATATATATATATATACTATTATGTAGAAATAATTAGTAAATACTAATTATATTTTCAAATATATATCACATATATTAATATTCTATAATGAATTATACTTTAATTTACTTGCTTTAAATATGTCTAATTTGTAAGTTTGAATTTGTTTCGTAATATTCTACAACATTATGGGAGATTGATACATTTATAGTCATACGAAGTTTATTCTAAGGAAAGATATAACACTTACGAGAAATCGTTTAATTATCTTTTTAAACAGCGCCATCTACATTGGTTATAATTTTTGTAAACATTTTATTTATAATGTAAATTCATATTAAACTATAAACTTGTAAAATGTAAAAAAAGGTTTTAAACTATTATTTATAGGATGAAAACTAAGTGTTCATTACTAATATATAACAAAGAAATATAATATATTGGTTTTAAATTCTATACATATCTATGTGGTGAGTAAAAGCTAACTTATATTGCATGTAATTTAATAGATCAATGAAAATATTGTTGTATAAAAACAGGACCGAACCTAAATCTATTTCAGTGATGTAACTATTGCTAGCAGTGGTGGGGAGTAGATATTAATTACATTGGATCGAGAGAGAGTGTTTTTTCTTCGCAATATCTTTGGTAGTACTAAGTATTGCTGTCTGCTTAAATGTCTGATCATTGCATTAACCCTTAGCAATAGAACATATATATACCAAACCCACACATTTCTATATACACCCGCAACCTTTGCACACACATACCAACATCCACATACACACCCCTCACCCACCCTCACTAACGGTACTAGTACCGCATACATTAACAAGGTCTACGTACATAATCCTATACATATCTACACCCTTACCCATATAACTCACACCTCTACCTATGTATCACACCTTCATCCACACCCTCACCCACACACCCACACCCTCACCTTCACTCCTCACCCCAGTACCCACGCCTCAACCACACCCCCTCACCCTTACCCCGCAACCACACCATCACCCACGCCTCAACCCCATAGGTGTAGTACCCCGTACGTTCACCAGGTCTTTGTACGCTATGCTACACTGGCGCTACTTCAACGACACTCACAATCTGCTTGACTCGGAACAAGATGTCATCTCACTGAACGATGGTTGGTATACAGCGAGCCATAATAGCATATGCTATATGCTATGTACTATATAGTAAATAGTATATGATTCATTTGTAGTCTATAAATAGAATACAGGTGTTGCATAATCGTATACATTACTAGTATTATGTTATTGATATATAGATATATATATATATATATATATATATATATATATATATATATATATATATATGTACAGTTAATTTGAATTTATTACCAATGTATTACGAATTAGTTATACTGAAATTATTACTATATCCGAATAACATAACAAATCTGATCAAATATTTTGAATTATTCTATATCCAATCCGAAATGCATCACCTACGGCATCATAGACTATCGTTGAATGACTAATACCCACTCCGTGTAATGTATATCATGCACGATGAGAACACGCATTCATTATGATAGGTAACGGTACACGCCTATAGAGCTACCTATACATGAACTACCTGCACTTGTAACTCTCTCCGGTGTGAATGTTTGCATTGCGATATCACGTTTACCGAGTGTACATCTACTGTCACTTGATTAGATTATCTGTCACTTGATTAGTTACCTGTCACTTGATTAGATTAACTGTCACTTGATTAGATTACATGTCACTTGATTAGATTATCTGTCACTTGATTAGTTTAACTGTCACTTGATTAGATTAACTGTCATTAGATTAGATCAACTATCAATAGAATAGATTCATATAATCAGGATATCATTATATTATAAAGTTAACCCTAGTAGAAAATCCCAATTTCCTTTTATAAAAATTACAATGTCTAATACCTGGTATAGTGAATCATTGACTCGAATACTAACAATGGCTGATGATGTGATCACGCGATAACATCACCTCAATCATACAACTGTATACTGGTATCGCTGGGGTAAAGCTGGGGTAAAGCTGGGGTAAAGCTGGGGTTACATTCGTGGATAATCACTCTCTGTATAGATCGATCGTTTTAGATATTTGCGAATATTATCACTAATGCAGGAGTTTCGAGCTAATATTAGCAAGTGTAACGTCAGCTTTATAGTATTGCGTAACAGTATTGCATAACAGTTTTGCGTAATAGTATCCTGTCGTATCGGGCAACAACAACAGAAAATATGATATACGCTATGAAGCCCTATTGGAATACAAAACTGTTTAATATTAAAACATGAAAGAGAAACGAACAACAAACTAAATCTAATAAATATCGTCATTATTATTAATATTACGATATCGTGCAGAGACTGAGTTGATTGAAATCGCCGAACTAAAAGAGATGATCGCTAAGCAGGAGACTAGCCGATCGGTAGAGGTCAACAGCGTAGAGGTCAAGGACATCGTTAACGGGTACTCGCGGTTCGACCCCGTCAGGGGTATCGAATACCTGATGGACGTGACCATACGCAACACGAGCACTGGTCGAGATGTGGTTAGTTGACCACTCCGGTAGACCACTCCAGTCCAGTAGACTACGACTAGATAGATAGGGGGCGATGATATGCCCATACTTCATTTTTTTATACAACATGTTATTTCCTTACCTACCAATGATAAACTTCAAGAACTAGGGCATCCGAAAATAACGGAAAATAACGAACCATATAATTTAAATTTTCGTATGTTTTCTTCATATTAAACTTATTAAACTATGTGCAAAGATAATTATAAATCAGGTATAAAGCAGGTATAAAGCAGTATATATATAATATCGTAAACATACGTAATGTCTATAGTAGTGGTTGTTGTTGTTGTTGTTGTTGTTGTTGTTGTTAAAGTATTTATTTAAACACATCATTAATATATAATTCTATAATGTGTATCTAACAATATATACATCACATATAGATAATAATAGCGAATGCATATAATTCGCACGATAAATATATAATGTGAAACGAACATCAATGTTGGGCGATAAGAAATTTTTTTAATTTCTTTTTAAATATATTTTTACAATTATATTAATTAATTTTACAATTTTAATATCTTTACAATTATAGTTATTTTCAGTAATTTGTTATTTAACGTAAGAATAGATTAGCTCGGTGAGTAGGTCGGATAATACATTTAAAAAGTACGTGATTTGAAAATATAGTATAGGAATTCTTTTTTAAAATAAAAATTTTTGAAAGTCATTATTTTACGCGAATCGAAACGAACGTATTATTAATCTATTACCTATAATCTTTATATACTAATGAGTCATTAGTATGAGTTATTGCTAATGACTCTTTGAATTAGTATGGTAGTCAGTGGTTTTAATGTATTCAAAATATTAACTTTTTATATAATCATTCGTAAGTTGAACCGCATCGAAATATAATAAATCAGAACTCGAATTAATTATAAATTATATCGTAATTAATATATAGATCTTTTATAATACGAGTGGGTAAGGGTGTGCTTTTCGTAGCAGGAAAGTTAGTCGGATAGATTACGTAGATACAACTGAAATCCATCCATCTTTCCAACCTACACAAGCACACCCTAATAAGTACGTACATAAACTCCCCTTACAGGTAAAGAGGTTTCAGATCCTAAGACCCCTAGGCGAGCCCCGTTTAGTGAAGCACCCGTTCGTTACCGAAACCTACCCGCTCACCATTATCGTACACGTTGGTATCGCAGCAGCGCAGAGGTCACGCGACGACCTCTAAACCTATCTCTCCCCCGTAATGCAGATAGAGGACGACACTAAACGATATCTGAAGGAATTCCTGGCGTACTACTTGAACACGTGCGACACGCAGCGTTCTAAAGTCACCACCAGTCTGATCGTGGTGATGCTGGCATCTCAACACTCAGGTATACCTACCACTACTACTAGCGACACATATACCACAACTACCAGCGACACCTATACTACTACTAACCACCTATACTAAGTGCTTTTTTTTACTGTCTTTTTTTATCATTTTATCAAGTAAAATACTTTAGGTAATAAAATAAACAGTCAAATATTTGTTAAATTTTGTCACGATATTTGCCTGTACCAACCAATTCTAAAAAAAAAAAAAAAAATTAAATTAATTCACAAAATAAAATTATAAATATTATATTATAAATATATATTTAAACTATTGTTTTGTTAATGTTATTAGATGGTTGGCAAACTTAATTTTTATTACGCAACATGTTATTTCCTTACCTACCAATGATAATCTTCAAGGACTAGGGCATCCGAAATAACGGACCATATAATCTCAATTTTCGTATGTTTTCTTCATATTTAACTTAAACTATATATATATGCAAAGATAATTATAAATCAGGTATAAAACAGGTAGTAAAATGATTGATCTTAACCACCACCACCACCACTACTTCAGATGTAGACTACAGCCATCAGATAGACCAGCTGACCGCGTTGAAGGCGCGCAGCACCCGTATCGCCGCCCTGGTGTCCTACGTGACGAGTATCGTACGTCTACCCTCCTCGGGCGACTACGACCAGACGCTAACGATCTCGGCGCTCCGACTCGACCCCCTGACCCCGGTGCTACTGTTAGACGTGATGGCTCGGCTGAACAGGAACTTCTTGAACCGGGCGCATATACAGACGGCTCGAGGTCGTATGGCCTACTTTCCGATCGCTTTCCGACACTACAATAATGATATCGTAGGTCAAAGGTTAACTACGGCGCAACTAGCCAGTGACTATCTTCAGTGCCAGTACCACTACTAGTACTACTGGTACAAGCTCCTCCTCTTGAACCACTAGTACCGTCACCACAACCACTACAACTAGCTCCGCTTCTACCATATATTACTACCAACGGTACAACACTATTACCAGCACCACTAGCTCTGCTATACACCTATCATAGAGAACCACTATCACCACTAACATTGCCATCTCCTCATCTTTCTCCTCTTCACCTCAACCTTACACAGGTACCACCATCACTAAAACTACTAGCTCCTCAGCCTTATATACATCACCGCCATCAGTACCACCATCACTAACACTACCAATAGTACCACCACTAGCATCACCAACAGCCACTACTAGCCTAAACCATACTAAAGTACAACAATATCATCCACCCCTACCCTAAACCAGGCTAAAGTACAACAATATCATCCACCCCTACCACCACCATTATTATCCTAAACCAAACTAAAGTACAATAATATCATACACCACTACCACCACGAACTGCCCCAAACCTACATCTCCACCCCTACCATAAACCAGGCTAAAGTACAACAATATCATCCACCCGAAGTTTGGGTTCTTTGACTATTCGCGGCATGACATCTCTGCTTTCTACATCGAAGATTTCAATAGGTAAGCATCAGTACTGCCTGTGTTCCCACACACTGTGGCAGTATATAGGGAGGTGGCAGTATATAGGGAGGTGGCAGTATATTGCAGGTTGCATTTATACCCATATAAATTAGCGGTAATGCATACGATAAATATTAAAGAAATAAGAATTATGGCAAATGTACACCATTTTAGTAAATCAGAAATACAGATAAATCTTAGCTAAACTTGTAATTCTAAATTCCGCTTTAATACAAACCTTATAATTAATCTCTTCTGATATATCTTTCTAATTCTCGTCCTACCTCACTATAAGCGTATCTCTCATGTCAATTGGATATGTAAGGTATTGATATTGTGTTACTAGATCCTAATACAGCGACATGTATGTCTAAGTTAGGTTTACCAGTATACTTATTGTAATCACATATATCTATTGCTCGGGTGATATTCTTATACTACTTTTTATAATTGTATAGAATTATATGCTAATCTCATTTTATTAATAGTAAGCTTATTATCTATTTTTACATATATCTATTAACTTACCATATCCAACTTAGAGGAAACTATTACTATGCATATCCTTATTTCCCTTCCTCTATTATTTAACAATCTATTCAATGTATTGTTATTCTGTGACTTTTCTAACTATTGTATAGTCGGCATTCATCTTATGACATCAATATAAGCTGTAGAACATTTACTCCTTTGTCATTCATCAATGACTCACTGATATAATTGTATTTCTCTTTTTAATGTCGCTTCTACGTGAGCTATGCATTAAACTATGAATCGCTTATGTTCTAGGTAAACTAATGATTGACTGGTTCTTAATTTAGTATTACATAAATCTATTTATAGATGGTTGATACTACAGTAAGTTTGTGTTTATTAATTGAAATTTAATTATTAAAAGTTCATTTCCATATCACAATATTGCTTATTTATAATCTAATCGAGAAAGTTTCATTCATATAAATTATACTTTTATTCTAAAACGACATATTTAAATAATGTTGACTATATAATTATATACAAAAAAAATGTAATATTAATATATTATTTATTGGAAATATTTGTAAATGCAAAATATTTTATTGTAAGATTAGGCAACAAAACATGTCTGGTGTCATTGGTCATCAGGGTTTTGCTATTATTAAGTATATTCTAACATATATATATATATATATATATACATACATATACATTTTTAATAGATTTATTCTTCTTCTTTTTACTCATTTATTTTAATATATTTATTTACACATCGTTTATTTGTTTATAGAAAGTATACTTTAAAATATATTTTCCCCTACGGTATTAACTTTTTTTTTAAATCTCTAATTTTAATTTTTATTATATGTAATCTTCATGTTTTATTTCGTTTATATAAGGTATTCTTCTTTTCAGTATCACAATTTATAAATATAAATAATTATTAATTTAAAAAAATTTAAAATTATAAAAAAAAAATAATAAAATATGTTATATAACAATTTTATGTTAGGTATTCAGGTGCAACTCCATTTTTTATTTTTAACAATTTATATATATTTATCTCATACTTTCTCACTTTTTTGAGTAATTTTTATTTTAATTCTTATTTATATGTATATTTTATGAGAATCTAGATTATCCAAAAATATGATTGTTGGGGAAATTCTAGTAAAACATTAACTTGTTTATTAATTTCCCCATTATTCCTTGCCTGTTGGAGAGGAATGATAAATCTGATTTATTATTTATTTATATTAACAATATACTAATTTAATAAAAAAACTAAACTCAAAATTAAATATTAATCAAGATTATATAACAAATAATTTATATTATATTAACAATTAAAAATTACCTGTAGCTGTTATTAGATTTGTTGTTTGTTGAAATAAGTTTTTCCCCAGATAATATATATATAATATAAATTATAAATATATACATATAATGTTTTTTAATATCGTGTAATAATCAATTGTTTCATAAGCATAGAAAATAAAGTAAATAAATAATTTATAATAAAATATAAATATATCACACGATTTCTTAGTTAAATTAAGTGATTTAATAAAAACCCGATTACCTGTATTGTTATTCTACCAATTTTATTCTACCAAAACAGTGTTTATTCATCGCTAAAATGTCAAATGTTCGTTTTATTTGATATTATGCAATACGATATTCACCAACTATCCACCATGACATCAAGCCGGGAACATTCATTAGAATACTAGTTATAGTGGCGGTAATTCTCAGTCCTCAAATTTACTCTATATACATACAATTAAATATACCCTCTAATATATAGTAGATATACATATATATATTGTATCTAAAACTTGTCTTACTGTATGTAAGTGCGTGAAATACACATGAACATCCAATAAACAAATTGACTCAAATATTTTAAATTTGACTAATATCTGATAATAATATTATTTAATATGTATTATTATAATCTAATTTTATATATATATATATCTATAAATTCTTTGTACATTTCATAAGTATATCGTACATTCATAAATATATAACGATACATTACCTATACACTACACTCCCCCAGATGCGTTAGTATCACTACGGACGGGTCGCAGCAGCAGCGGGAGTCGAGCCCGAAGCCCTACTCTGAGATCTTCGACCACTTCGTCGCCTGCCCCGGAATGCACGCGTTCACCGCAGTCGAACCGTCGCTGGTGCTGCGCTACCGTCCTCGCGTCTGTCACTCAAACGCTACGAACACGCCCCCTCACCTGGTGCACGCGTGCCGCATCAGCCGCGATAAGAACCTCGCCGAGAAGGCTCGACTAGCGATGTACGTGATGCGCTCGAAGTAGGCACCAGGGGTGTTTGTTTCTATTTTTATACTTCTACTACTACTATTAGTGCCTTGGTCGATAGTCGCGACTATATCGTACGATTCGCTCTAAATTCCAACCTAAAGCTGAGACCTCACTTCAGGCGATTATTCATTCGAAATAACCGCATTTACGAATATGAGCTCCACATATCTATTATATTAGATCTATAAATAGCAGTGACTATTCGCCTGCTATCTCACCGTTAAACTCAATTATTAGACTGCGTTGAAGCGTTCAAGTATTCATCGCGTCATCATTACTTCATTATTATTACATCATCATCATCATCATCATCATCATTATTGTTAAGTATTCGTTATTTTATAGATTATTATTTTGTTTCCGATTATTATTTTTGCCGAGGTATTATATATCTTATTTGTTACGCAATACCGTTATGAAATACCATTTATTACGTATATACCATATATATATCGTATTTGTAATACGAAACTTTCGTAGGTTATATTATTTTAGGATTATGATAATTTAAGAATTCATTCTTATGGATATAAACGTGCCTTTATTATAAAAAGTGATATCACACTGTATGATTGATAGGGATGCTGCTCAGATAATGATTATTTCATCTTTTGTTTCTCGAGGAATCTTTTGAAGGACAGGTATTCTTTCTTTTCATCTGCATCTAAAAAAGATTCTCGATTAATAAAATAAACACCTTATTTTATTCATTGTTATAACACTTTTATCCTTATTGTATATTATAACTATTATTTTAGAGAGTAATCGATTTATGGCTATTATAATATTGATAAATTTACAAATGAAATAACATATATTCAATAATTAGTTAAAAATAATGAAATTTTATTCTTATCACAATTATTTAATTCTAAAACATTAATTATTAGAAAAATTTACCACCAATATTATTAATTAACAATATTAACATTACGTAATAGTAACTTTAATAATGACATAAAATTTAGTCAGTTACTTACTCACTGACTGAGAACATAGATATCCTAATGCTACTACAACGTAAAACCTTCGTCATCTACTGTAGTTTCTTCGTCGTCATCTTCATCTAGACCCAGAGATAGGTACATAGCATCATTGTCTACGTGCGTTGACCTCAGTTGTTTCGATAGGCTGGACACTGACATCGGTATAGGTGTGCGTTAGTATTACGCAGTAGAAACGTGGTGTGGAAAGAAGCGCACTATTTGTATTATAACTTATCGTTTATGAGTAATTCGTGTTCTAGAATCATTAATCTGAATACTTTTATAAATTAATTTAATTTAAACATTTATTTAATTACTATTTAAGTATACATGTAAGGTTCCAGTGAGAAAATCAAAAATGTGTGTATTATAGATTTTAATATTATAATTCAGGGTTGATTTGTTTTTTTCAAATACATTTTTTCATCAGTTTTTTCAAGTTGTAAAAACCATTGATTTACGGTTTTATCATATTTTTTATATTATAAGTTATACTTGCCAACATTATATGTTAAATCAGGGAGTGGGTAGGACACTCATATCTAAGTACACTTACATGCCTTCGATACAATGATTATGTGATTACAAATCTAATTACTCCACCATTAGACTGAATATTCTAATTATGAATTGTTTATATATTGAAATGTATAAAGAGATTGTTTATGTTGTAATACATTATTACTAATAATAATCATTTATATGTAATAGCCAAATATTAATAAATTTAATCATTTTACTAAATAATACAAATTTAAGTATTATTTTAGTATATTGTAACTTAACCTAACATAATATGATCCATTTATCATATTTTATGAATTATATTTTCAATCAAGTTTATTATTTTTGAATAACAAATATTAATGAAATATAAATGTTATAAATATGAAGCAATACATATAATAGTATCAAATGTAATCATATTATATAATTACATTTTATATTATATTTTTATTTAAATAGCTATATAAATTATACCTATTCATTTATAATTATTTCAAAATAATGATTTTTAATAACTGAGGAATTTAACATTATAATTTAGAATAATAAGTAATGTCAATTTCACATTATGATATATAAATAGATGTATATGGAATTATATTTTTCAATAAAAAGTATACATTATAAAATTGTGTTATTTATGATTAACAAAATATGTTGTTTTAAAATGATCTACTTATTATTTAAATAAATTATTGTATTATATTGTAAAGTATTGTATATCATCAAAACCACTTTGATTATATTTAGATAATAATCTATTTTATAATATGACATACTTGATAATATTTAATATTTTTTTAATATATATATTATATAATATACTCGTAACATCAATCAAAAATAATAGATTATGCGATTCCAATACTTCCTTATGTGATATATATATTTATAAATTATAATAAAAATAATACAATTTAGTTAGTTTTTTCAAAAAAAATTGTTGTTATGAAAGAATTATAATTTGTACTTGTGTTTTCAATAAACTGAAAAAACCAGTAAAATCAGGTATTTTTGGTTTTTACGAAACAATCCCTGTTATAATTACACGTAGAATTTAATCTTATGCAATTGTAAGATAAAAGTTCATGTGTAATTAGATAACAAATAAATTGATAATACACGCATTTAATATTCAACAAACTCAGCCTAATTTATAAATTTATATTTATCTATAAAATTATTTATTATTGAGTTTGATGAATTATTGTAACTTTTTAAAATTATATAAAATTTGAGTTTACTTTAGAAATTATATTTTTAATTTTAATATTTTCTAAAATAAAATATTAACTACATAATTATATTATAAATTATTTAATAATTATCACATAATCAATAGTCTGATTAAAACTTATATTTACAATGATAGAGTGGGAGTACATTTTAATTCAGAAATATATTATGATATAACTGATGTCTATGTATCAATCAAATGTGGAAAACAACAAATATACCACTGAATAGTACATAGTTGTGAGTAGAAACCACTGAATAGTACATAGTTGTGAGTAGAAACCACTGAATAGTACATAGTTGTGAGTAGAAACCACTGAATAGTACATAGTTGTGAGTAGAAACCACTGAATAGTACATAGTTGTGAGTAGAAACCACTGAATAGTACATAGTTGTGAGTAGAAACCACTGAATAGTACATAGTTGTGAGTAGAAATCACTGAATAGAGCTACTAGAGAGTGACCATTACACGAGATAAAGTATACCATTACTATTGCTGTAAGACCTACTTAAGACCTTTATATCTCAATAGATGAGTGGTCACTATCACTAGACCTACCTTTATCTCTATTAATGGTGGAGCCTGATTGCTGGGAGTCCTCTGCTATCTTGTCTATTGTCTCCTGATGTTTCACCTCTATTTTAGCATCTCGCTCTCTCTTCAGCCGATCGTACTCGGGTTTGTAATCTCTGTGTAGTAAGTAAGTGTGTGTATGGCTTAGTGATAGATGGTAGCTAGTAACTGATAGCTGGTAGCATGTGTGCGCGATGTATATATAACAAGTTTATATATTATTTGTATTTTATAAATACCGATTTGCATACAACTAATGTAGATCACTGTATTTTTTATATATATTGTTATTTTTATTTGGTGGAGTCCTTTCATCCCATCCAGGAACTTAGATGAAGTTTTCACTTATAACCATATGGCATTAATATCCCTTCGAAGCCTCCATCATGTTAAGGCATCCATGGTTTTAACGAGAGCCGATCATTTATTTATACAGAAATATAATATATAAGATAACTTATTATTCTAAAACCTATTATATTGGTTCGGATGGTGTTCGAACCCGTGTCCTACTACTTGTATGTCTGATGCCAACTGAGTGATATAAGCAGTTTTTCACACACACATATATATATATATATATATATATATATATAAATAATAAGCATTAATACTCACAAATAATATATGTATACATAGTATATAAAAGCAACATCTGTGCCGTATTATCATGGCTATTCTAGTAGAGTACAGAGCTGTAGTAGAAGGTAATCACAGTACAGTCTGTGGTGTGTAGTATCTTAACACTCACTCACGCATGTGTTCTCGAGGTTAAGAAGGTGGATAGGCTTTCATATATATATTAGTTCCTATACATATAATGATGTATATTTTATATGTGATAATGCATGATATGATATGTATATTTTTCGAGAAATTAATTATTTGTTTAATGAAAGAGCGAACATTTAAAATTAAAATCATAGATTATAAGAAAGTGGATAATCAATTCACGCACACAGTGCATGTAAATAATAGATAAGCAATGCCATTTGCTTTGATCAATAATTGAACAAAATGGCAATGGTGGTTTTGATTAGTCTTACTATATAGGTAAATTAGTAGGATAGTAGGATTTTCATCTATTTAGAACTAAGTAACTTCTCTCCATATCTATGTATATAGATTATATATGTCAATGATATAGTGTGCTATCTTCAATTCTAATATATTTAAATACCAAATACCGACAAATTATGAGGAATATTGATATGTTGTATTTTATATATATATATATATATAACTATTATTATTTGTATAGATAGTATTTTAAACTTGATAATTATTATATCAATATAAATATAAAACATAATTTAAAATGTTATGGTAGTAGGCTTCTACTGCAGCACTTATATTGTAACGTGCCATACACTACATTCAAGTGCATGTGTGTGCGTGTGTGTGTGTTTATGTGTATGTGTATAATAACGTATTGTATTCCTCTCTGGCAATATCCACAGCCTTCAGGAAGTCATCTATCCCCGCTCCAGTAACTGCTGATGTTCCTACAGTCTGTTGTAGTGGTAGTGTTGGTAGTGGTGGTGGAGGTCATGCCAGCAGTAGTAGTAATACTGGTAATAATTACAATGAGATAACTTTACAAGATGATGTATTCAACACTGATTGGATAGCATTCACTACCATAAACAGTGTGTTCCTTGAGTGGTCGTCTATTTCACCATATTACGTGACTTTACGCTTTCAATAACATAAATATAAATAACATATTGTTAATAGGGGGTACAAAGTCTACGAATTGGGGGTGAAAGGTGTGGTACCACTCCATTAAGGGTCGATCATAATGCTATAAGTGATTAAGGCGATACGGGGGTGAAATAGGACATAATTGGGATAGAAGTGATATGGGAATATAAAGGTGATACGAGTTGATATAGGAAGGCGAAAAATGCTGGCTAACGTTGATGTTGGTGTAGAATTCATCGAGAATCAGCGATAACGACCTTGAAAGGTTACCCGAGTAGGTGGTCTCCTGTTCGACCGCCTCCTGGAAACTTTCAAAGTCTTTCATCCATTCGACCGCGAACTCGTGATGTACGATGTCGTTCTGGGGACAACAACAATAGTTAAGGTAGTAGTGATATCGCGGCATGATAGTATAGGTGTATCGTAGCATGATATTACAGGTATATTATATATATTTAGTAAAAATATATATTATAAGAACTCAATTCACTAAATTATTGTGTGATATAATCACTATATCACCGATAAGTGTGTGGTAAGGGGGAGTGGTGAGGGAGTGCTAAGGGGGTTGTAAGGGGGCGGAAGGGGGAGTGCTAAAGGGGAGTAGTAAGGGGGAGAGGTGAGGGAGTGGTAAGGGGGAGAGCTAAGGGAGTGATGAATGAATGATATCGCGTTAATGGATTGGTCAGAAACATGTAATGTATGGTGTATCGTAAAGTTGTATTGATAACCACGAGCGTTAATTTGTATAGAGAATATAGGCGAGGACGTACTTCAATACATGAATAGCACGCATTATTACAGATCAAACAATCATTAGATATTCACGAGTATCTATGAGTGCGGGTGTTTCGAGCGCTAATGAGGCCTCCTCTCAAGGAATGCAGACACACTCGCGCGCAATCTAGTCTAGAATACGTCGCGCCGACGTAACATTACGCAACGCGGTGATAAACCTTCCACCGCTCTGCCCCCTAGAGTATGTTTCCGGTGGCTATAATTAACGAGCGCGTTCGCAGCGAGAGCGAGAGAGGCGCGCGGGTATAAAAACTAGGCCCCGACGTTACATCTACACAAACAGGTCTGGTCGACAACAATACCTCAGCAGTAGGTGTTGTTTATTGTTAATTACCAGCACGAGAGAGAGAGAGGCGACGACGGCGGGGTGTGCTCTTTTTATACGCGCGCGCCTATTTATAGAATTGGCAGCCGACGCGTGGAATTACCCTCGTAGAGATCGGAATGCGTAAATATAGAGGTGTAAATAAGACGGCATTAACATAAATGTACGCGCGGTATTAATGATGGATATTAATAATAACGAATACAGAAATAGAATGGTATCGAATTATTACTATTAACCAAAATTAGTGGACTGGAATTAGTCTACGTTGATGAAACGGAATGTATAAATAGAACATTCTAGATGTAATGGGTAGTAACGTAAGATGATAACAGAGTTATGTCCGTTATCATTAACAATGGTAGAGGAGGAACTGTTGGAGTATGATATGGAGAAAGAGTAGGAGAATGAGATGGAGGAGGAGGAGAAGACATAGGAGTAGGAGGAGGAAGGGGAGGAGGAGGAGGTGGATGAGGATAAGGAGGTGGAGGAGGACAGGTGGAGGAAGATGAGAAGGAGGAAGGGGAGGAGGAGGAGGTGGATGAGGAGAAGGAGGTGGAGGAGGTGGAGGAAGACAGGAGACAGGGGCATACAGGCAGCTATGATGGCCACCTTATTCATGACGATGATGAAGGGAAGTTTCGTCTTGTAGAGAATACTGCAGGCGTACAGCATATTAGACATGAAGGTCACTGGATTAACGTTGCGAGCCGTGTCCATTATATAGGCTATAACTGTGGGCATACCGGATGCCTGTGAAATAAGTGCTGGATTAGTACATTTGTCGATTAAACCGTACATAGCGTAGGGTAGGGGTCATGTTCAACGTTGATCTGCAATATTTGAGTTACTCTAACTACAGTAACATATTACTAATATGATATTAGAATTGATATACATTATTATTATATGTACTACGGTAAATTTATATTATTACTGTTATTGATTATTTTATATATATATATGTCTATGTATTTCGATGATAAAGAATGATACCCATTCTAAATATAAATCCTCTCAGCTCCACAGATACTATCACTAGAACATCACTAGAAGAAATAATTGAATTATTTAGGCGCTCCTAGTTTAATTACGTTCAGAACATAAGCATGGATAATACCTACATTAGAATAATTTATATATATATATATACACAGATACTACAAATACTACTAATGGTACTACTACTGGTACTAATACAAGTACTACTACTACTACTACTACTACTACTACTACTACTACTACTACTACTACTACTACTACTACTACTACTACTACTACTACTACTACTACTACTACTACTACTACTACTACTACTACTACTACTACTACTACTACTACTACTACTACTACTACTACTACTACTACTACTACTACTACTACTACTACTACTACTACTACTACTACTACTACTACTACTACTACTACTACTACTACTACTACTACTACTACTACTACTACTACTACTACTACTACTACTACTACTACTACTACTACTACAGGTACGACTACTACAGGTACGACTACTACTACTACTACTACTACTACTACTACTACAGGTACGACTACTACAGGTACGACTACTACTACTACTACTACTACAGGTACGACTACTACTACTACTACAGGTACGACTACTACTACCACTACCACTACTACTACTACTACTACTACTACTACTACTACTACTACTACTACTACTACTACTACTACTACTACTACTACTACTACTACTACTACTACTACTACTACTACTACTACTACTACTACTACTACTACTACTACTACTACTACTACTACTACTACTACTACTACTACTACTACTACTACTACTACTACTACTACTACTACTACTACTACTACTACTACTACTACTACTACTACTACTACTACTACTACTACTACTACTACTACTACTACTACTACTACTACTACTACTACTACTACTACTACTACTACTACTACTACTACTACTACTACTACTACTACTACTACTACTACTACTACTACTACTACTACTACTACTACTACTACTACTACTACTACTACTACTACTACTACTACTACTACTACTACTACTACTACTACTACTACTACTACTACTACTACTACTACTACTACTACAGGTACGACTACTACTACCATTATACACAGGTACTACAAATACTACTAATGGTACCACTACTATTACCATTATATAAGTAACACTACATAAGCACCACTACAAGCACCACTACTACTGGTACCACTACAAATACCACTCCTGTTCACGCTTGACTGACCAGGGTTTCTGTGATGATAGCTCCGGATGCTGACCATGTGAACACCTCTATTTGACCGGGAGTATCCATTATTATGTGTCTGTTAGGGCAGGCGAATAGATCTCACATTTAGAATATGCATTAGTATGTTATATTTAGCTAATTAAAAATTTGTGAAAATCAATAGATTTCATAAATTTCACAATTTTTAGCACTGATCAAAATTCATTAATCAGCTCATCTTCTAAGGGCGTGAATATTTGAGGAATGTGCATCATCAAGAAACGGTATTAACGAATCAGAATGATTAATTAATCATTACGCGGTTGAGTAATAAATAATGTCAGATGATTGACTACCGCTACTGTAGTAGTAGTAGTAGTAGTAATAGTAGTAGTAGTAGTAGTAGTAGTAGTAGTAGTAGTAGTAGTAGTAGTAGTAGTAGTAGTAGTAGTAGTAGTAGTAGTAGTAGTAGTAGTAGTAGTAGTAGTAGTAGTAGTAGTAGTAGTAGTAGTAGTAGTAGTAGTAGTAGTAGTAGTAGTAGTAGTAGTAGTAGTAGTAGTAGTAGTAGTAGTAGTAGTAGTAGTAGTAGTAGTAGTAGTAGTAGTAGTAGTAGTAGTAGTAGTAGTAGTAGTAGTAGTAGTAGTAGTAGTAGTAGTAGTAGTAGTAGTAGTAGTAGTAGTAGTAGTAGTAGTAGTAGTAGTAGTAGTAGTAGTAGTAGTAGTAGTAGTAGTAGTAGTAGTAGTAGTAGTAGTAGTAGTAGTAGTAGTAGTAGTAGTAGTAGTAGTAGTAGTAGTAGTAGTAGTAGTAGTAGTAGTAGTAGTAGTAGTAGTAGTAGTAGTAGTAGTAGTAGTAGTAGTAGTAGTAGTAGTAGTAGTAGTAGTAGTAGTAGTAGTAGTAGTAGTAGTAGTAGTAGTAGTAGTAGTAGTAGTAGTAGTAGTAGTAGTAGTAGTAGTAGTAGTAGTAGTAGTAGTAGTAGTAGTAGTAGTAGTAGTAGTAGTAGTAGTAGTAGTAGTAGTAGTAGTAGTAGTAGTAGTAGTAGTAGTAGTAGTAGTAGTAGTAGTAGTAGTAGTAGTAGTAGTAGTAGTAGTAGTAGTAGTAGTAGTAGTAGTAGTAGTAGTAGTAGTAGTAGTAGTAGTAGTAGTAGTAGTAGTAGTAGTAGTAGTAGTAGTAGTAGTAGTAGTAGTAGTAGTAGTAGTAGTAGTAGTAGTAGTAGTAGTAGTAGTAGTAGTAGTAGTAGTAGTAGTAGTAGTAGTAGTAGTAGTAGTAGTAGTAGTAGTAGTAGTAGTAGTAGTAGTAGTAGTAGTAGTAGTAGTAGTAGTAGTAGTAGTAGTAGTAGTAGTAGTAGTAGTAGTAGTAGTAGTAGTAGTAGTAGTAGTAGTAGTAGTAGTAGTAGTAGTAGTAGTAGTAGTAGTAGTAGTAGTAGTAGTAGTAGTAGTAGTAGTAGTAGTAGTAGTAGTAGTAGTAGTAGTAGTAGTAGTAGTAGTAGTAGTAGTAGTAGTAGTAGTAGTAGTAGTAGTAGTAGTAGTAGTAGTAGTAGTAGTAGTAGTAGTAGTAGTAGTAGTAGTAGTAGTAGTAGTAGTAGTAGTAGTAGTAGTAGTAGTAGTAGTAGTAGTAGTAGTAGTAGTAGTAGTAGTAGTAGTAGTAGTAGTAGTAGTAGTAGTAGTAGTAGTAGTAGTAGTAGTAGTAGTAGTAGTAGTAGTAGTAGTAGTAGTAGTAGTAGTAGTAGTAGTAGTAGTAGTAGTAGTAGTAGTAGTAGTAGTAGTAGTAGTAGTA
Source organism: Osedax fenrisi (assembly GCA_964019155.1). NCBI lineage: Eukaryota > Metazoa > Annelida > Polychaeta > Sabellida > Siboglinidae > Osedax > Osedax fenrisi. The sequence goes on along the minus strand of OZ025241.1, from coordinate 28,067,418 downwards.
GTAGTAGTAGTAGTAGTAGTAGTAGTAGTAGTAGTAGTAGTAGTAGTAGTAGTAGTAGTAGTAGTAGTAGTAGTAGTAATAGTAGTAGTAGTAGTAGTAGTAGTAGTAGTAGTAGTAGTAGTAGTAGTAGTAGTAGTAGTAGTAGTAGTAGTAGTAGTAGTAGTAGTAGTAGTAGTAGTAGTAGTAGTAGTAGTAGTAGTAGTAGTAGTAGTAGTAGAGGAGGCAGTAGTAGTAGTAGAGGTGGTAGACCCGATGTCGATGATTATTGATAAGGGGCACGTGTGTGTGTGTGTGTGTGTGGGGGTGTGTATGTGTGTATGTGCAGGTGTGTGTGTGTGTGCAGGTGTGTATGTAGTGGAGTGTGAGATAGAAGGTGAAGTATACACATATTTAGATAGATCTATATCTAGGTCATTATGTCTATAGAGATAGGTCTATACTTGCCACACTCATAGTGCTTATGTAGGCCACATACATTCATATTTCTCTCATTCACCATGATAATATGTGAACATATTGAATTAAGGCATTCCTTGGTTAGCATGCCATGTCATGCATTCACATTATAATAGTTAGGTAGTAGTATATATACACACTTCCATTCAACATTAGTGTTAGATAAAACATTTCAATGAATTTAACTATTTGTTGGTGATATATAAATGATATTTGCTACTGTAAAATTTATAGTATACATTTTTTTTAACTAATTATTAAATATATAAGTTATGAAATATTATAAATGAATTAATACCAGTCAGGATTATATTGCACAATAATTAATTAATTTAAAATATATAATGGTGTGTGATAAAATATGTTTTTATGTTATGTCTAGATATATTACATGGCTAATTTTGTGAAAGATACTAAATTATTTATAACAGAGTAATAATTTATAATAAAACTTTTTTATAATGATTTATACATTTTCATATTTAAACTCTACGATATCCCCTTAAATACATAAAAACTCATATTATAAAATTAATTAGATATTCATCTGAAATATATTCATGAGTAATATTATATATTATACCTGTATTTATGTATATATTCATGTCATATATTATCAATAAATACTGTTAACAATACATTACATATTAGTGTTATTAAAATAATACATTGACATTATATTATCATATATAGGCATTGCCATGGTAATTATAAGCAGCTCACTGAAAAAAGCACCCTTTTCATAAAACAATAGAACATAGTAATAAGTCTTAAATAATATGACTTTCTATTCACATATTTACAGACAATAAATAAAATATAATAACCTATATTAAAACTTAATCAAATGATTAATAATGTTAATTTTAATTATAAAATAATAAATAAAATTTATAAATAATAAAATTTATTATTTATTTAATATTTATATATTTTATTTAAATAATATTTATACAATTTCAATATAGAAAATAAGCATAATAATAATTTGGTTGATTAAAATTATCTTTAAATTACTCATTTGTTTTATATAAATAATATTTAAATTTGAAGCATATAACTATACAATTAAATATGTAAATATTTCTAATAGAAATCTTCTATACAATTAAATACTGATAAAATAATTAATAAAATATAAGAGTATATTTTTATCTAATAAGATTTATTTAATAATTAATAATTGAGATATAAGTACACACGATACTTGGATAAAGTGTATTGTCTACAATTATATTACAATGTATACATTTTTAAATGATGCTGTCATCAGGTTTCATGCATATCAATGGGTGATCTATTAAACTTTCGTCATCGAAAAACCACATCTTCACGTGTGATTTTAATGCATGCTATAAAATATCGGGTGATTCATGCTGATAATTACCCTTGCATTACCCACGCACCTAATTCATACATTTATCTAGCTAACATGAAACCATATCGTTATTACAAATATTGAAAAGTGGTATACCAAGAATAAAACCTCGAGGTAAAATATATAATAAAGGTTTTATAATAAAATAAGTTATATATTGAATAATTTACGATGAATATCAAGCTCATCTCTCGAGACATTAGATATCAATTAATGAATTGTTTATCGTACAAATTTCACTAGATGATATAGAATATGACAACCTAGAATTAGGTTTTTGATACTTTAGATAACCTATAAATAATTTATACGACTTTTATATCTATTTATATCATCACTATTATCAGCAGTCGTATTAGCAACATGTGTACAATTAGAAATACTTGTACTAGCAATGTAAGTATGCCATTAACATCATTCATATTCATTTACAATACATTTTTACCGGACTAATAATAGAATTTAATAAATATCATGTATTTTTAAACGCTTTAATATTATTACGTGACTATATATATAGTAATATTTGTTTGCACTTACTAATAATATTAGTAAGCAATAAATTGTATTTATAAGTTTTGCTTATTCTTGCAACATGTGAATATATTTGTAAATCTAGGTAACTGTGAATTTATTTATAAGATTCTATTCTAAAAATTCTATAAAAGAATTTAAATATTTATATTAATCTTTTTTTCACGATTGATGTCTATATATTGATCTAATAATATTGCAATGACCTTTCAGTACTTAATTTTAATTGGTTCATTTTAGAAAGTAAATTAAAAACAAACAATTTAAAAAAAATTAATTAGTCAACAAATGATGAATTAGAAAATAAGATTGATTTAATCAAGATGTTTTATTAAATCGTGTTGTATTTATTGCATATATTTTATATAGAATAGAATTCTAATTAAACTAAAAGATGGCAATTTTGTTAACACAATTATAAAGTAATTACAATTTATTAATTTATTATTTTTTAATAATAAAGATTATTTACATGCGATACATCTCCTGTATGAACTTTTTATTTATATCTTTAATAACATGTACATTATTTTGTATACACATATTTTTAAATTCAATTTGATGTGACTAATTCTAATGAATAGATGTCCGTTTATTTAAATTGGGCCTGATTTTTAGTGTTAAACGTGGCTTTAATGAATCACTGTAATTACATAGAATGCATTAAACAATACATTAAGCCCTACAACAGTAAGACAATAACATTCACTAGGGCTTATCATTGAATTACATTGATTGTATCGGAAATATATATTAAATACATTCGGCAAATAATGTATATTACTTTGAACTATATGGTATATCGGATAATAAAAATAATGATAAATCAAATCATAAGTAAAATATAAATCATTTTTATTTAAATTTGTAATAAAACTAGAAGTATGATACAGTTACAGATGGTTGTCAGACGAGGAGGAGAATATACTAGTTATTTAGGCAAACGACAATGAACAGCCATCGATTATGTACAATTGTATTCTAATATATTTATAGATAATAAATGAAATATAGATATTGTAATATATCATATATATTGAATACAGTGGACTCTATATAAGGAACATAAAGTCGTACGTCAGTTGTATCAAAAGTTCCTTATACGGTGAGAATTTCGTGCGCATATATTATAATTATAAATTTCAAGTATTATATATGCATTTATATGATTGATAGATTATTAATAAATAGGCTTCAGCAAAATCGTGCACACTCTTTATTTCACTTCGTAATTGCACAATTTGAAACAGATATACATTCTATATAACAAATAATGAATAGAGTATTATAATACACCATGTTAATAGTTATCTTTCGATGTTGACAGCTATGGCCAGAGCGATGTGCCCTGTCAGAGTCTAGTGATTTCAAACAATTTAATTTTAACGTTTGTTAACAATGACTAGGATTTTGTTAAATGTAAGTCAATTTAAGTTTTAGTTTAGCACACTTATGTGTCTGATCATTAAACATGTAATAGTAAATTATATGTATTTGTTATAATTATAATTATTTGTTATAATTATAATTATAATATAATTATAAATATAATTATAATTTATAAGTAAGATACTTTCATATTAACTTATACATTATAATAGGGAGAAAATACCGTAACATTATGTAGACATCAGAATGATTTCTAATGAATAACAAGAAAAGCTGTTACCTGAAAGTATCTTTTTGATAATGTACAATAATGAATTCACTCTCTACACAATAAATAGTACCTAAAAACACATTATCTATCCCTCAGATTAATTACTTTATTAAAGCGAATTCTCCATTAATATGTTCCCAAGAAGAGGAACATGATAATTTAATGACATCAACTAATTATAAATTTATGATTTAAATAAGAAACAGTATTGTTTAATTCATTTCTATAGGTTTTAGTAATACAATATATATAAATATAGCGAAACAATTCCTATTTATAGTTTAATAATACACATTTAATCATTGTATTGGACATTATTATATGGTGAAAGATTTAAAATTGAAGGTATAAATCCAAACACAATTTTTTTAAATATTAAATATTAGTCTTTAAATTCTTTTAAATATTAAGTATATGTAAAACTGGGTACACGTGCACTTAGCGCGGATAACGTTGTCATGTGACTTGTCTACTAACTCGTTGTTTGCTCTGGTCTTCTTCTCTAGGAAGTTCATCACCTGTGTAGAAGTTCTAAGTGAGAGATGCATCGTGGGTAAATAATCATTACTAAATATGTATATGTATACGTGTTCTACAGAATAATTAGGCTGAAGGAGTGAAGAATCATTGATATATATCATGTTTTTATTACGAACTATGGCCTAATTAATATTTAATACCTACGATGATTACCACAACACCTACACTATCTCTTATAGTGACCACGACACCTACACCGTCACCTAATAGAGAATCTTATATCGGCCCGAGTAAATCTTTAATTTATTTATTTACTTTTTTAAATGTTTCGAAAGTGTTGTGTTACACGTGAAGAGCTTACACCGACTAAGAGACTAGACGATGTGTAGAGTGATAGAGGTGCATGTAGGACACGTTTTATTAACTACCGGGCAAGCTCGACCTTGTAAGGATGGATATATCACTTACAAGCTACTAAACCCTTTACCATGTTACTAAATCTGCTTACAAGCTACTAAACCCTCTTACAAGCTACTAAACCTTCTTACAAGCTAATAAACACTATTATAAGCTACTAAACCCTCTTACACGTTACTAAACCCTCTTACAAGTTACTAAACCCTCTTACAAGCTACTAAACCTTCTTACAAGCTAATAAACACTATTATAAGCTACTAAACCCTCTTACAAGCTATTAAACCCACTTACAAGCTACTAAACCCACTCACAAGCTACTAAACCCACTTACAAGCTACTAAACCTTCTTACAAGCTTCTAAACTCTTTTAGAAGTTACTAAACCCTCTCACAAGCTACTAAACCCTCTCACAAGCTACAAAACCCACTTACAAGCTACTAAACCCTCTCACAAGCTACTAAACCCTCTCACAAGCTATTAAACCCACTTACAAGCTACTAAACCCACTCACAAGCTACTAAACCCTCTCACAAGCTACTAAACCCTCTTACAAGTTAATAAACCCTCTTACAAGTTACTAAACACTCTTACAAGCTACTAAACCCTCTTACAAGCTACTAAACCCTTTTACAAGTTACTAAACCTCTTACAAGTTACTAAACCTTCTTACAAGCTACTAAACTCTTTTACAAGTTACTAAACCCTCTCACAAGCTACTAAACCCTCTCACAAGCTATTAAACCCACTTACAAGCTACTAAACCCACTCACAAGCTACTAAACCCTCTCACAAGCTACTAAACCCTCTTACAAGTTACTAAACCCTCTTACAAGTTACTAAACACTCTTACAAGCTACTAAACCTTCTTACAAGCTACTAATCTCTTTTACAAGTTACTAAACCCTCTCACAAGCTACTAAACCCTCTCACAAGCTACTAAACCCACTTACAAGCTACTAAACCCTCTCACAAGCTACTAAACCCTCTTACAAGTTACTAAACCCTCTTACAAGTTACTAAACACTCTTACAAGCTACTAAACCTTCTTACAAGCTACTAAACTCTTTTACAAGCTACTAAACCTTCTTACAAGCTGCTAAACTCTTTTACAAGTTACTAAACCCTCTCACAAGCTACTAAACCCTCTCACAAGCTACTAAACCCTCTTACAAGCTACTAAACCCTCTCACATGCTGCTAAACCCTCTCACAAGCTACTAAACCCTCTCACACGTTACTAAGCGCGTGACTAAATGGGTTAATTCACTGGCGGCGGCAGGAAACCTGGTCGAACTTAGTGGCAAACAGATTGAGCGAGGTGACGATGGCTCCGTTAGGGCCGAGGTTGTACTGCTTCATCACTTCTTTGTAGTTCACAGTCTCCCTGATGTCTGTTATGATGAAGACACGATGTTATGTTCGGGTCGGAGGTGATTATACGGATGATAGCTTAATAGTATTGTATATCCACAGTATAGTCAGTGTTTTCTGTATAAATCTGATTCCCATATATTTATAATATATATTATATATATATATTATAAAAAAATAAAACTAGGTAAACTTTGCATTTTCTACCCAGTTGTTACAAATTCCGAGTTATATATATATTATATACATACTAATCTTGTGTTTTTACTCAGTGATCGATTAATTGATTATTAAATTGATGCATCAGTGTATGTAATTCTAAATATATGTGGTTATATGTATTGTATTCTGGTCGTTTATATTAATTGTAATAATATCATTCTAAATTTTATAATCTAATATCTGTTGTTTATTTAATACGGCCTGATATATAAAATAATCACTAATAAAATCAATACTAATGATCTATCAATTATTTTATTTTATTTCGTCATAAATAATAATAATTACTATGAATTTTAGACTGCCTATTTCCTACATTATCCATACATTCTAATAAAAATAAAAGTATATATCAAAAAAACATTATCAATGATAATAAATATTACTTAATAATATGAACTGTAATTAAAACTACTTAACAAACATATATTATATCATATGTGATTTTAAAATATATTTTTAGTTATTATATAATATAATTAGTTACTTATAATACATATAATTTATATGTATTATAAGTAACTAATTACATTATAACTATTAATATCTAAAAATTTATTAATCACATATCTCTTTAATACATTATTAATTATATTTTATTTAGTTTTTATATTATCAGAAATACAAGTTTATTAGTATGAGCCCCATAATAGGGGAAAACTGTATTAGTATGAGCCCCATAATAGGTGAAAACTCTATTAGTATGAGCCCCATACTAGGGGGAAAACTAACCTATATTAGCGGGGTAGGGCACCTCTAGAACGGCGGGGTCAAGGTTGATCACGTACGGGGGTTTCTTCCTCGCGTGTAGATGTGACGTCAATCTCTGCGAGCGGTGTAAGCGTGTTTAGATACGAGTGCGAGTGCGTCTACATCTATACATTATATGTGTATTTATGTATATAATAATGATAATATTTATTCATTGAAATCTCATATATATATATATATTGAATACAATACAAATAGCGGATACAAATGTAAATAAATATGTAATAATTATGTATATTTATGTATACAATGCATATGTATATGTACGTATGTAGTAAATTGTACATTGTGTACATTGTATACATAGTACACACCCACGTATTAGGTCTACTAAACAGTTATATGTGTGTTTTACGAAAGGGCTACAATCATCGATACTCAGTTAATACGTATATCGAATAGTGTAGACAACATAATACTGGTAATCTAGAGATATTTATGTATTGAACGTTTAAAAATACGAAACGCGTAAACATTTATAGAATATTTGTTGACGATTGCGCAATAAATGTATCGATGATTTAACGAAATCGAAGCATGTATACGAATACAAATCGGAATAAGATTATATATATATCAGATTACTAATCGAGTAAATATTGGCAACGAAGTAAATTCACCTGGCGACAATGCGGCTTATCAATATATCTGGGTCTAAATGATAACTATGTATAACAGTCGGTTAGTTAATGTTAGTACGCATACGAAGTAGACATCGTTAAATTACTAGTAGGAAGATACGCAGTGATTATACGCGTTATCAAAAGAAGAAATATAATTCGACCATATTTCAAGCTACGTTTCTTCGATGAAAACTATTCTATGCGTAATTGTACAACGCAGAAGTGAAAGAGATTGACCAGACATAAAATGGATGGATATATATGAATGTATTACACTATCCATGGGATAGATAATAATAATAATATATAATAATATAATTTATTGAATATAGAAAATAGATATACAAAAGACATAAAACAGGAGACAAAACTAATAATAAATAATAAATAAATGTATTAACATTATTGATTTACATATGCCATGTAACTACATTATACCTGATATGAATGGAAGAAGTTGTGATCGTGAAAGTCTATTTTAGCCTGAGACTATGCCATTATGAAACTAACTATAAGTAAGAAATAATTACACTAATTCAATAATTTAATAAACTCACTTTTAAAATAGTAATCTAATAAAATAAATGTTATTATTATTTATACTTTACAACAATTTATATATGTATTGTCGATATCTATTTTAATATATGTGATCGAATATATTGCATACAATTCTAAGATATTATATGATATATTATTATAATAAAATTATTACGGTGAATACAGATTAATGTCAATTTTATTTCTGAAACAACTATTTCATCTTAATCCTGAAAATGTATCACATAGTAAATATTAGTTACTACTATGAGAGTATAAATTAACTTAAATTATCAATTATAAATTGTAGATTATATTCTTGTATTTATTTATATATATATATATATATATATATATACATAATAATAAATTTTGAAATAAATATAAATATGGATGAATATTATTCATTTAATATATCGAAGCTGGTTTAAAGTGAAACGCTGTTTACAAAAATGATGCGGATGACTCCCAACTTATTTGCGTTATTCTTATTCAGAATTTATTATAATTTCTAGTTACTCAAATTTAGGAATATAATTATTCTTTTACTATAATTTATAATATTTATAGTTTATAAGTTGTTTATATAAACAAAATATATATGTAGTACATTACTAATAGTATTTATAAGGTCATAAATAGACAATTATATCGGGTTTCAAGCATGTACTGTGATTAAAAACACTTTAAAACAACGAGTCATAATCAGAATATATATATATTTAATAAAATTTGATAATAATATCATATCATATTAAATATGGTAACAATATAATCAAAGAGTTTTCTAAGGAAAGATATAAAACTTACGCGAAATCGTGTAATTCGATTTTGTATACAAAATACCCCAGTGCCATCTATATCGGGTTACTTTTAGAAACTATGTGTTGTTTATAATGTAAATTTGTATCAAACTATACATTTTAAAAATTTTAAATAATATGCTTTAAATTAATATTTATATAATGAAAACTAAGTGTTTATTACTAATATATAACAAACAAATATGATATGTATGTTTTAAATGCTCTAATTATATATTCATTAAGTAAAAGCTAATTTATATTGCATGTAATTTAATAGAGTAATGAAAACAGAGACGAACCTAAATATATTTCAGTGATTCGATACTATTGCTAGCAGGAGCATTGGGTATTACTAAATTATGTTGTAGGCATAGGGAGTGTTATATCTTTGCTTCGCAAAATCTTTGATATAATAGTATAACATAATCATTATGTTGCCAAGCAACTAACCAACTATCTTATCGTAAACAATATTTCCTACCCTTTTCAATCTGCATACACCCCCAAAAAATCAACAGAAACTGCTCTCACGAAAATATCTAACGATCTCCTCTCTAAACTTGATAACAAGCATGGCTCAATACTTACTTTGTTAGACTTATCCAAAACTTTAAAAAACTCCCTATGTTTCAACTCCCTAAAAACCGAAATACTCTTAATGCATATCCCTCTCCACCGTGGAAACATCATCAATCCACCACCAGTAATCTACGACGGTATCCCCATTAAATTTTCCAACCATGTACGTAACCTCGGAGTCATTTTTGACACAACAATCTCCTTTACAACTCATATCTCACTAACTATTAAATCAATATATACAAAATACACCAATTCCGATTAATTAAAAATCTACATCGACACCGCGAAACTTATCGCCTGCGCTTAATTCTTCCCATTTTCGACTACTGTAACTCCCTACTAATCCACCTTCAATCCCATAAAACTACACGTCTACAGACATTAAAAAACTCCCTCGTTAGATGTATATTCAAAATGAACCACTTCTCCCGCGAAAGCATCTCTCATAAACCTACATTGGCTCCCAATACGGCAACGTATCCTCTACAAATTATTACTACTAACCCACAAAGCTATTCACCATAATACCAAGCTATCTTATCTCCCTAATCCCCCTACAAATACATACCTACCACAAATACAAGATCCAAAAAAAAACATTCCACAAAGCTAAGATCCTGGTCAATAGCTGCCCCTTATAGTTGGAATGCTATACCAATAAAACTCCACTGCACAACCAATTCATCAACATTCAAAACCCTACATAAAACATACCTCTTCAAAATTGCCCACCAACTTTAATAAAACCATTAGACGGCCGATTTTTTACTTAAGAACAGTTGCAGTCTATAAAATATATAAAGTAAGTAAGTATGATAATGAATCATTCATTGAATGCATAATTAATATTCACTGAATATGCATATATACTGTATATAATATAATGTATATAATATATATATATATATATATATATACATATATATTAATCTTTAATATATATATATATATATATATATATAATGATTATTATTATATTAAATTCAATTTATAACTTAAAATTGTTATTTAATTAAATAATTAAATGATGGTTGCAACGGACAAACGATACTTTTATTTAAACATGAATATATGTATGTATATTCAACGAATATTATTTATGTATTCATTATGTTATACTATTATATTGTTAATCATAAATAATATTATTATCCTAATAACAAAATTATTATAATTCTGATAATACATTTTTATTAAAGTAATTGTTTAATTGAAACCATATATAATATGTAAAATAATTATTAATTTATAATTAAAATTAATATAATAATTATCTATATAAGTAATATATTATTATAAATTTGAAGAATTGATTATTGTAGAATATATCACTATTAATGCAACACTAAAATTAATATTAAATTTGTATTATCACTCATTATTTGATAACTATATAAAATAAATATAAATAATATGATACCTGAACAAATGTAGTTTTTCCTGAGCCGGCCATTCCAAGTACTATAATGCATGTTGGTTTTTCTTCGGTATCATTTATATTTTTTTCAAGATTTTGAGTAATATTTTCTGTATTTTCAGACATTACATCAATTTATTTATTTAAATTTATAAACAAATTATTTGTAACAATAGATGGCGATATATACATTTAATTATGTAATTTATAATTAGATTTTAGACACACCTTTATATTCGACCAATCACATATTCGCGATATATAATACGAATACATACACAATACTGAACATACTTGATTTTGCATTTTCTTTTTGCATAAGCATGGCATCGAGTCGTTTCATTAGTAAAGATGTATATTCTATCTCAAAAAACTTTCGTAACGTATATGCATGTCCGAAAGCAGCTATTTCCACTTCAAGTGTACGGAATACATTGCCACCAGCAGTAACAGCTATTTCACAATGTAGCCAAAGAAATAATGTATCATCATCAACGTCAACAAATAAAGTAGATGATCCCGCATTTACAGCTATTGATCTTTCTTTTGAGAATTATGAGGAAGCCTATAAAAGTAAAAGTAATTTAGATTTATTCCGTGCATTAATGGTATTCAACGTATGCACAATCAACCCTATAGTGGATAATAATAAAGTTGTTAGTACATTATAATAATACTGACTTATAATAATAATTATGGTTATATATTAAAATTAATTTTAAAAAAAATTATTATTTTCTTTAATTATATTTGTTATATTTAATATAATCAAGGAAATTGTCGTTATTTTATAATTAATTATAATAATTTTCTAATATTTTCTAATACAACAGACCATTTTCTACAATACATTTTGAAGGTTGTTTTCACTAGAGGCGCCATATTTATATGACTAATATTTCTATAGCAATGCGCGTGCATTCTGAGTGGATATGCCATCCTCTAGATATGTGCATGTCATAATTAACTAGGTTATGTAGACCAGAGATGAGTCATAGTTAATTTTTTGTATATTTATTAAATTAGCGTAATACGTGGTAAACGTGTATCACATACACGTACAATGTACATTGTATATCATATATATATATATATATATATATATATATATATATATATATATATATATATATATACTATATGTATGATACATTCATACATACAAACATATGCACATAATAAACGATATGATATATATATATATATATATTTTTTTATTTACATACATGCATACATACATTATGTATGTATTATTACACATTTACATTATGTTATATACATAATATAATCTAGAGGATGGTGTATCCACTCTGAAAACGTCATTGCATAAACTATTAGATATATATTTGACGCTTTTAATGTATAGGTTCCCATTTTGAATACTAATTTAATTTTTCAAATTTTTTCATATATTATCGAATTTTCTCTGGTTTATATTATACATATATAATAATAATTATTAATATATATATATATATATATATATATATATGTATGATAAATAATACATATGATATACTATAATATAATATATTACATATAATTATTATAATAATAAAGTATATTACATATAATATATGAAACTATCAGATATATATATATATATATATATATATATATATATATATATATATATATATATATATATATATATATATATGATATTTACATTTAATGTAACATTATAATAATGATTATAATTATATTTTTCTATATAATTATCATATATTATATATAATAAATTATAGATATTTGAAAAATAATTTAAAATTATAAATATATTTAATTTATATAAATTTTAATAATTACCTAATTATTTTTATTTAATTTCGTTATTTTATTATAATTGTACTTGTATTATAAGTATAAATATAGTATTATAAAATAGTAATTCATTCAATAATAAACATTCAAATAATATAAATATGTATATAATCTAGAAGATACATGATCAGGCCTCTAGATTTGTGCTTTTTGCAAGAATTTGCACAAATTATATATCCAAAAATGCATAATTTATTGTAAACTCATTTAATTATTCAAATGCATGTATAATATATATTTAACTAATAATCATTAAATTATGTCATTTTCATAATTTAATTTACTAATATAGTATATACAATTTCAAATTGTATTTGAATGAATATAAACTTTATTAATATATTTTATGAATGTATCTATGTTTTAGTTTATTTCACAAAATTATTATTTATAAAAAATTGTAATGTTTAATTTTATTTTATTTACATTTTCTTGAAACACAAGAAATAAAATACAGACTAAAAATAGTGAAATATATCTAGAAACTATTGACATTTTATCGAAGTGTAAATTCTCTAGTATTACTGAAAAGAAGAGAATATGGTAGATAATATTAATAAAAAGAAAACTACACATTTAAAATCGTGTAAATATTCATTTAAGGTGGATATTTAAAATTATCTAACAAAGAATAATATAGTACTACAAATAATTTAGAGAATTAAAATTCTTAAATGCGTGCATGTACGAAATGATTTCGTCGAAATCTATATAAAATTTTGCACGAATTAGGTTTAATTTGTAAATTCTAAATGTACGATATTAGAGAGTCCTGTACATGATAAATACAATGTATTACATTGATACACATATTAATAATCAGTCTAATTTTACTAAATAATATTTTATATTATATTCTATTATTAATAGTATTATTTATTTAATATAATTTTAAAATGATATGTAAATATATATTATATCAATTAATATTATTTTTATTTATTAGTTTTTATATTTATTATTTTAATGTATATATATATTTCATTTGTATCCTTTGATGACCTCTTATTAATAACATTGTTACATTCCATATAATAACAATTATGACTCATTTATATATGAATATATGTAGTATCTAGTTTCCATAACTTATGACATAAGTAACATAGACGTATTCTATTCCATAATACTAATTTCTATATATATTGTATTAATTTATAACATTACTATATAATTTATATATATATATATATATATATATATATATATTATTTGCATTTTATAGTTATTAAGGGTAGGTGCGCCTATTTTTAATTGTTATGTATTAGATAGGCAAAATGAGTCTACTAAAATCCTACTCCTACTTCAATATTTAATATTTTTTTTAAATTAAATAAAAATAGTATTAAAATATATTAGCTCTACAATAACGAATATTTATATATATCCTACCTACGAATTTTTATATAATCAAAAAAAAAACGAGATATTAGAATTTAAAAAAATAAATGTTGTACATTTTTGTTTTTAATGTTTAATTTTACTATAGAAATAAATAAATATTGAAATTAAAAAATTTAATTTAAGATTACTCTTTTGTAATAAATTTAGAATATAATAGGCAAAAAATGTAGTAAACATATTTAATAATAAAACAAGAGTAGAATAACTGAGAAATAATGGTTTAAAGGATAAATAATGATACATTATATATTTATATAATATTATATATAAGCTAAATATTATTTTTCTATAACTTATATATCTTATGAAGAAATTAATCTAGAATATTTAATTATAAACACATTTTAAAAGATATACATGTTTTAGTTATGTATGATCAAATATATATGTTATTTATTTATTAATATTTATAATTAACAATAGATCTCTTGTTTCTTAACCACTTTTTGAAGTCTAAATATAGTAATTTAATTTAAATACAAATAAATAAATACACTCATTAAACTATTAATAGCATATTACATAATGCTCCATGATAATATTCAGGATCCCATTTCATTTAAGTTTTTTTTATACTAAATTTATTTATTATAAATTTATACATATATATTATATAAATTATGTTATATAAAATATAATGATATATTAATATATATATTTAAATTATAATTATATAGACTATATTATAGACTATATTATATAGTACAAAATATAATTAATATTATTTGGAAAATAAAATTTTATAAAATAATTAAAAAAATAATAATTATAATGTATAGTATAATAATAAAGTAATATACAATAGTATTATAAATATTACAAACTCTAACCACATTTTTATATTTTTCAATGCATAATGAATACTTCTTTCTTGAAGAAATTTATTTTTTTGATAGTTTTAGTATAATTAAAGATAATATATAATTATTTAAAATAAAATATATTGTAGATTCCATATTTAGATAGAGTTATATAAGTCATACTAAATTAATACTTCTTTATATAATAATCTATAACCATACATGAATTATCTAAGAGTAAATTTAATATTTTATAATACTTTTTCAATTATTCAATAATATAAAATATATCAAATGTTATTAGATATTTAGTAATTATTATTTTTGTAATAATGGTGATTTTGTACATTATGTTCTTTTTTTTAAATTCTTATATTTTATATTAATAGATTGTTTTTTGTTCCAATTTTTTGAAATATTTATTATAACATATTTTACTTTACAAAATTTATGAAAAAATAAAAAATATAGGCGCACCTACAAATACAATAGAGAAATAGTCATTACTGAATATATTATTCATAGATATTCTTTAATAACTTTAATAACTTCGGAAAACTAGTAACTCCCATGAATAATATGTATTACACCTATCTATGTACATATGTATATTGTTTAGGATTATATAATCAAGTATAAATAAAAATAAAGTTTATTTTATTTTTTACCTTTATATTATTCTTTAAAATGTATTATTAAGTTAGAGAGGGGTGGTAAACTACCTAATCAAGTTGGGTGTCTTCCAGTGTATTTTTTATCAAATATATATATTAAATTAATCTAATTCTAATATAATTAATACATTTATTTGATAATTTGTATATAACAAATTAATCTAATTCTAATATAATTAATACATTTATTTGATAACTTTTGTATGTTACTTTATTATATTGTTTTATTTATTTTGTATAATTAATTTTGAATATTTACCTTTTTTAATATAAATTACTATTTGTTTAATTGAATAAATAAGTGAATCATGGAAAGTTTATAAAAATTAATATTAAATTTTTCCAGTAAAAAATTAGTTATTTGTTATATAATTTGTTATTATAATTATTATTATATATATATATATATAAATATTTTATTATACTATATTTTTCTTATTACTTTTTCTTATTACATTTTCTTATTTCTCTATACTTCTTTTCAACATGAGTTATACCTTGATTAACTACAACATCTATAAAGTATTTAGTGTATTACTATAATATTACTTATTACAAACAAATCATAAATATTAATAATCTTATTTCTCAATCCAATATATTTAGGTTAGAAATGTTAAAGCATGTTTTACTATATTTTATATAATATATTTCTTAATATCATATTAAATATAAATTCATCATTAATTAAATATTATGTAATATTTTTTATTATTTATGTAATGTTATATGAATTATTCATATGTAAATACATTTATTATGTAATATTTTATATAACATTATTCTATATATTAATATATTATTTTTCAACAGTTAATCAAATTATCTCAAAAAGTTATGGGTAAAACATTGTTTCACAAATTTATGAAAGCAACATTTTATGGTCAATTCGTTGCTGGAGAAAATACAACTGTACGTATATCTATATTATTTAATATATACTAATTATGCCAATTATGTTTTCTATAATATAAATATATAATATATTTAATTTAAATAATTGTTATATTTAACTCATTGTTAATAATATTATATTTATATTTATTTGAATTTTTCTAAAATAGGAATTAGGTCCTATAATGGATAATAATCGCAAATACGGAGTTAAGTCAATTCTCGATTATAGTGTAGAGAAGGACCTGAGTAGAAAGCAGGCAGAAGACAAAGAGATGGCGTTAGTAGTAGGAGATTTGTGTGTTCCTTGTTTAGTACTAGTGTTTCGTAAATCACTATATACGTTGTAATAATATATTTGTTATTGTATCATTTTATATGTTATATTCTTATTCCGATTATTATATCACCGATTAAATATTTATGAATATTGTCATAATAATTATTATTTTATTGTTTTTACATGTACAAATTATTCAAATAAATTATAATATAATTAATTAATTGAAAATAAATTAAGTTATATACCTTCTATATATATATATATATATGTATATGTATCAAATAATTACATGTACGTGACAATTAATTCTAGTTAATGAATTATTATTTAAGTTAAATACAAATTAAATACACTCCATAAAACGTGATACATATTTTATTAGTGTCTGTTCAACATACTTTATATTTAATTTGCATTTTTTCTATAATCTATTTACAGCAAAATATAATCATAGTGTATTACTAAAACCTCTAATAGGATATATAACCTGATATAATTGAATAAATTTCATTTTCTAGGTCATGTACTTCTGTGTCTGAAGTAACAAAAGAAGAAAAAGGTAGATATTTATTGTATATAAACTTATTATAGTAAAATATAAGGTTTGATATAATTAATTCATATTAATGTTTAGATATATTAATTCAAATTGATTAATAAGTGTGTGTGTATATATATACTCATATATATTATTTATAGTTGTCACTATTATAGAAATGTTTAAATATTTTCATATTTTAAATTTTTATCGATTTGATTATTCTCAAATTATCTTTCTAAAATATTGTATATATAATATTTTTTTTTAATTGAATTATATTTATGATAAATTATATGATAAATATACATATATATGTATATATATATATGATTTTTAATATGGGTGGGATTTGGGTCATTTATGTTATCTGTATGGTACAGATAAAGATATATCCTAGAAATGATCTGATTATCTCGCTTTTGATTCGCCCACAAACTCGCTGAAAACTCTTGGCTGAACACATCCCGCAGTGAGTCTATGTTGTATAAATCATTTATTACATACATTTTCTAATGGTAGATCTATTAAATATTCATATTAATTTTACTTTATATTACAGCTGTGATATTATTTTTGCAAGTCACCTCTAATTTGAATAGTATTTAATAAATACTATTTATTACCCATTTGCTAGTTAGCTTGCTCTTTTTATCATTATATTTATAGAATACTCATGACCTTATTTTCATTTATAACTTTATAATAACCTTCATATATATAATATAAATAATATTATTTATTTTGTAATATTAAAATAATATATCTATATATATATTTGTAATATATTATATTTATATAGAATAGGTATATTTATTTATACCTATATATATTTGGTAAAAGTCTATACAAAATATAGCTATTAAAATATATTGTATACAAATTAATATTTTTATAAACATGTTTATGTCATATATGTCAAGTCTATGTAAAAATTATATTTATAGCATAGTTTAATATTGTATAGTATTATAGTTTTACTTGTAATTTACATTAATTTTATATATACAAATAATTTATTAATCTATCAATAATTATATTTTATTATTTTTATTTATAGAATATATGTGACCTTATTATATATATCATATTGATTATAGGTAGTTTATTTATATAAAAAGAGTAGGTAAACTAAAAATAGTTACTAATTATTACATATAGTTTATATCCTGGGTTGATATGTTATATTTATTATAAATTAATTAATATATATATATTTATATAAATTATTTTGTAATAACAGATAAGTTTGTATAATCAAATATTTAAGTTTATTTATAATATTTTAATCTTATAATCTATTTGTATTGATTTTAATTTATATATATATATATATATATTTATTTAATATATCTAGAAACTTATTTAATAAATTCCTTAATTCATTTATGGCATTAATATATGGAATTGTATATACATGTTAATTGCATATCAATTGTAAATACATATTCAATATTATATAATATATTATATATCATTTATTTTATTTAAACAATATTTTGTATATAAATATATTATAGTTAATCAGAGTTTATATCATTTATGCACCACCAATTATATATCTGAAATAGTAATCTAAACATTATATACTTGTACAATAAAGCATACCAATCTCATTCACCATATATTTGATACATCCATTGTATGTAATTGATTGATTTTTCTCAAAATATATATATATATATATCATATATACTATTATATATCTATAGTATAATGTAGTGGTCTAGAATAAACCAGCATACATTATCTGCATATCACATATGTTAGTCATGCAATTGTAATCCAAGGTTATATAGCTGCAGGCATGTATTATATATATATATATATATATACTTACTAGTCCATATTGTAATACCTAGCATATATTTATTTTCATTACCTTTATGATTATAATATAGTAGTTATTCAAAAAAGTTCTTTAACTATCCATGTTTTTACACCATCTGCTATATAGTATAAATATAGATTGACCTAATTAGATTTGCATATTATATTATGATATTTATGTGTGTGTACTATATATATATATAGAATTGATAGTACAACAATGTATTACTTATATAGTCCACATTTTCAATACTAATCATTTTTACATATTTACTGCATTCTTGCAATAAGTAAAATTATTGTAATATATATGTGTATAGTATATAGTATGTGTATTCATAAACTTTTACCTTTTTATAACTTATATTAAATTTTTATAATTCAATATTTCAATTATATATATATGAAGCATTGATATATTGTAAGATAATGAATATTTACTATTATATATATATAATATTTATAATTATACTTATACTGAACATACATGGGAATATACTATTTTCCCTTACATGCAACTCTTACATCTTTTATACTTATCAATACAATTATTTCTATCCATGTTTTATTCTGTATAATAAATACATATTGTAATTATTTATAAATTTAATTTATTTATGTACACTATATAATTAACTTAATTATTAAATTAAGTATGTTTATATTGAATTATATTTGGAAACATATGTATAATCAATACTTTGGTGGTGTTTTAATAACCAACAAATCTCCATAATATCCGGTTTTTACTGGAAATATGAACCATATATAAGACATGACATGCTTTGTCTAGTCTATGCTTAGAATTCAATGATAACATAGTCATATATTAGTGTGTGTTTGAATGTATTTTTGTTTTAACATGTATAATTAGGTATTTTTTATTTAGTTTTTTATATGAATTAATTTTATATTATGTGAATTCACCATATATATATATATATGAACCCATATACAACTTTAATAAATTTATATTATTTTTTTGTATTATAAACATACTTTTATATTTTATTTTTAATTCAAATCATATAACATATAATTTATTTTATTAATCTAATAGTATTTATATATAAGTTAAAGTAAGCCTATGTCATATTAATTTATTAAATCTACAGGTAGTGATTTCAATTGATTTATAACTTTAATTATCACACTGAATTTCATTTATAATTTATAATGACATAACACTGTGAGTTAATTTATATAAGAAAACTGTTATGTCATATAAGTGTATTCAAGGTAACCCAATAGCATAATAACTCATATAAATATGTTGTGACCTTGATTATATAATTTTTATGTTTTTTTGTCAATACCCAATAATGCATATAAATACCTATATTTAGCACACATTCGTATATGAACAGTGTACAATTATTATGTAAATCAATGTACCACTGAAGTAAAATAATCTAATTTAAACTATTAGAGTATAAAGGGGCGTTCACCCTATCTGTAAAATGCTTGTTGTGTCAAGGTTTTTCTATATAAAACTATGTATTACACATGGCAATTTTACACATGGCATATACATTGTTTTATGGATCGTGTGAATACCCTTTATCACCTTGTTTTCTACTATTATGCATTATATTTAATAATTTTATATTGTAATATTGTAGTATAGTAATTATATGCATGATATGTTATATATTTTTATATTATTGATTATGAATAATCTATATATATATATATAGATATTCAGGTATATCAATTGTCTGATATTTATTATTATTTATTTAGTATAATGTATTATTTTATTATTACATATATATTTTTTTGATGTTTTTACAATATCTATATATATATGAAATACTTATTAAAGTGTGTGTCTGTCTTGATACTATATTTGTAGAAATATTTACTGCAATATTTAATTTCTATTAATATTATTTACAACTTTGCATAAAAAAAATGTTGTGCATGCTTGACTGCACATAGATATTTATATCTTAGTAATTTACTACTATCATTTCATACTGATTTAGCTATCTATATTATTCATATTAATTGATCATCTTTTATAAAAATAATAATATATTAATGGAGTAAGTGTTTGATATATAATAAATTAATTTCACTACAAATAATTTAAATTTATTTCCAGTCTTATTTTAAAATTACAATGTAATTAAATTTAAATTAATTATTTCCTAGGTCCAGATTCCAAGTTTAAAGCTCATAGAGATTTTGGCGATAGGAGAGAGGATGTTGTTGCTGCAAGAACCTATTTCTATGAGGATGAGGCTATGTGTGATGAAAATCTAGATCACATTATAAAGGCTATTGATGCAGTATCTGGTTTGTTCTACACACATTTAATTATATATTATATTTACCTTATGCAAAGTATTATTCTGTTTAGTAATAATAATTAAAGTTAAAATCCTAAATATTATGAATAGGTTATTTATATTACTCTATATTATCTTTTACAAAATTGTAAAAAAATAGTGCCTATTTTATTATAAACTAAATTATTTCACTCATTTATTAATTAAGTATATATATATATATATCAATTATATCAACAAAATTAATTTATTTCTTAATATTACCAAAGATTTTGCGAAGCAACGATATAACACTCCCTATGCATGCAACGTAATTTAGTAATATACCCAACCGCTGCTAGCAGTAGTATCGAAATCACTGAAATAGATTTAGGTTCGGCTCTGTTTGCATACAACAATGTTTTCATTCCTCTATTAAATTACATGCAATATAAATTAACTTTTACTTACTAAATATATACTTATAGCATTTAAAACATAAATATCATATTTGTTTGTTATATATTAGTAATGAACACTTAGTTTTCATCATATAAATATTAATTTAAAGCATATTATTTAACATTTTAAAAGTATATAGTTAAATACGAATTTACATTATAAACAACACATAGTTCCTAAAAGTAACCCGCTATAGGTGGCACCAGGGTATTTTGTATACAAATTCGAATTACACGATTTCGCGTAAGTGTTATATCTTTCCTTCGGAAAATCTTTGATATTACTCCAACAAAAAAAGTCATATTTATATTTAATTCATATTTTATTTTTTTAGTTATATAAATATAATAAAATATCTAAATAATTATTTTTTTATAATGTACAATTTTATAAAAATAATTTTAATTGATATATATTTTATGTTACTATTAGAAAATAGTTGCAATTATATATAATTTTTGTAATTATATATATAATTATATAAAAACTAAGAAAGATTAAATATATATTATTTACTTCATTGATTTAAAACAATCAGCAAATATGTTTACATTCATAGTTTTATAAATGTTTGATATACCAATCATTCAGATTGATTTTATTCACATTTAATATAAAACTAATATATATTTAAACATTTAATTAAATATTTGTTTATCATTAATGTATTATTTATAATATATAATATTATTTATTTCAATATATTATACATTTTATATAAAGTAATAAGAAAGTTATAATTCATAATTAAAAAAAAATTAAATATATTCTATAAATGTTATAGAATATTATAATAAATATTTTAATTACAGCTACTTCGTTTGAGGCGGGATCAGGTTTTGCTGCTGTCAAATTAACATCTTTAGGTCGTCCTCAACTATTGGTAAGTAATTCAATAACTAAGTATAATAAATAATTCTCAATATATATAATAAACTATATATAAGTAATCTTTAAGGTTGTTTTAATTGTATCATATTTAAATAATTTTAGAGTATAATTAAGAATAGATTTTATTACTACATGACCTAAATAATGTACATGAACTAGATATGCGTATTCTTACTATGTAATAAATATGCAGCTGCAATTATCTGAAGTTATTGCCAAAGTGAGGAGATACTTCCACATATTGTCTTCATCTTCAAAGGATGGTAAAATAGATAAGAGAGAGTTTGAACGTTATTTGAAATACATTAAAACATCACCAGCTGAAAGGGATGAATGGTTTACGATTTTAGATACGACAAAAGATGGGTTAGTTACTTTATAATGTATTATTTAACTAGCTGCCTTGTTTAATGTACTTTTGTTTAATTAATACTATTAAATAGGAATTTTAGAGATATTAGATATGTAAGTAAATAAGTATAGTATTAAGTTACATTTTATAGTGTCAGGAAGTTTTTTTTATAACTTCCTGATACTTATAATTCATATACTATATTATTAACAATAATATGTTATAATTTACATTTGTTAATTTAAATTATTATATTCATTTAAATATTAATTATTATCTTATATAATATTTCTATTCATATTTGTTTGATTTACTAATTTAATTATAAATGTGAAATCTATGGAAAAAGTTTGTTTAAATAATTTATTTATTAATCTTATTTTATATCATTACTTAATTATAAATTCAAGCTAAAATAAATATGTATTCTATTGTTTAATTTTGAAAAATACATTTCAATAGAAGTGATTTCATTATTAAAATAATATATAATCAATATTTATATTTTTATAATATTTTAGAAAATATATCTAACATTTTTTTTACAATCTTTATTTAATTTAATTTTGATCTCTTTACTTTGTTAATTTCACATTTATAAATGTTTATAAATTAATAATAATATAATTATATATATTAAAATTTATATGTATTAACTAAAACAGGGAAATAGATTTATTAGATTGGCATAATCTCCTTGAAGTGAATATATCTCTTGGAAAACTACTTAAAGTTCCTAACCTTAGCACGGGTAAATTTGAATCCCTCGTTACTGAAATGACAGAAGAAGAGGAAAGTCAAATGCGTAACATGTTGCGTCGAATTGATCACATTGCTAAGGTTAATATACATGTTTAATTAATGCTTTTATACCTAGCCGTACGACTAATCAATCAAATGTAACTATTTATATTGCAAGGTTATATTTAACCAAACTAATTATTCATCACACACGTATATCATCAATAAAGCTAGAATAATAAATGATATTTATCATATAAATTTAATTTATTTAATAATTGCTTATATGCAACATATTTGACATATAGTATGCTACTGAGAAAAATGTGAGAGTGATGATTGATGCAGAACAAACGTATTTCCAAGATGCTATTAATCGTCTATGCGTTGAACTGATGAGGAAATACAATAAAGATAAGGCACTTATCTTCAACACCTATCAGTGTTATTTGAAGGTTAAATAATATTTATATTATTAGTGTGAACATTATAAATATACCTACCCCGAGATATAGAATATCCATAATATGTATAGTGGTTTAAACCTAGAAACAAGAAATTGATTAATTAGTTTAAATATATTGTTTATATTGATATTACAAACTACAGATAACTACTAGTGTATTCTACTGTGTATCTTACAGATTAATACTTTTATATATTAAAGTCTTAAATTTTAAATTAAGTATACATATTGTTGAACATTTAATATATATGACATATTTATTTGATATAAAATAATTTTTAAATATTTGTATAATTTTACAACTATTTTATACAATAACTATTTGTAAAGGAAGCCTACAATACAATGGCTACTGACATGGCATTAGCAGAACGGGA
The DNA here is from genome assembly GCA_964019155.1 of Osedax fenrisi. Lineage (NCBI taxonomy): Eukaryota > Metazoa > Annelida > Polychaeta > Sabellida > Siboglinidae > Osedax > Osedax fenrisi. The sequence continues at coordinate 28,042,353 of OZ025241.1, read as the reverse complement.
AGACTTCTATTTTGGAGCTAAACTCGTGCGTGGTGCGTACATGGATCAGGAGAGAAAGCGAGCGAAAGCATTCGGTTACGATGATCCAATCAATGAAGATTTCGAAGCCACTACTCAAATGTTCCAAAAGGTATTAATGTAGATATATATTAATCATTGATTATCATTTTTTAATGTAGAAAACTAATATCAAAATTTGTGTCATCTATACTGAACATAAATGAAATATTATATTATATATACTAATTATAATTATATATAATTGATGCTTAACTATTAAGTGAATTATATAGGAAGAGTAAATATATACTAATCTTAATGTATAGTTCATTAGTGTGCATTAACAATACTTCTATTGTTATATAGGTTTTAACAGGAATGATGCAGGCTGTGAAAGATAACAAGGAAAAAAATCGTAGAGCTAGTAAAATTTGTGTCATGGTTGCTAGTCATAATGAAGATACAATGAGGTATACTGTGAAGAAGTAAGTTAATAGCTTACATACTTGTAACTATCTCATCTTTATATATCATATTATATACTTATATTTCAATTCTAATAAAACAGGATGAATGAATACAATATCAGTTCAACTGATAAATTAGTGTGTTTTGGACAATTACTAGGAATGTGTGATCAAGTCAGCTTTTCTTTAGGTTATTATAGTTATAATAGTTGTTATATCATTGGTAGGTTATTATATCTATAAATACTGTTGTGCTAAGGTCAAGCTGGATATTCTGTTTATAAATACATGCCGTACGGACCTGTTGATGAGGTACTTCCTTATTTGTCACGACGAATCATTGAAAACAAAGGCATTATAAAGGTTCAACGATTATGTAACCCTCATTAATTAGCTGTTACTATTTATAGACATTTATTAGATTGTATCATGTATTTATAAATTCTCATTTTTAATGATGCAATAAATAGTGTACTTATGATTAGAAATTAATGATTGCTGATTCATATCTCAGGTGAAGAAAGAGAAAAGATTAATGTGGAAAGAATTAGCTAGAAGATTCCGAAGAGGTCAATTCTCATACAAACCTATAGTGGTCAACAACAATTGACCATCTTTTCTAGTGTAAAAGCAATGTGATAAAGTCAATGTTACTATGCTAACACTCTTAGCATTTACAACAAATCGACGTGCCATCTACTAGTGTATCAACAATGTGTTCACTCACGTTAATATTTATATATATATATATGCATATATTTGTGCATATATGCCATCCAGCGAATATATACATTTCGCCTTTTTATTTTATTTTTTGTCAGATTTTTTATGTACAGAATTATTGAATAAATACTTTACATTTGAAAGATTCAGTAGTTTATAGTTTGTATTATTTGATTTAATAAATTGTAAATATTAATTTGTTATATTTTCGATGCTGTAATATTAAATATACTATTGATATGTTATAAATTATTTTTGTATATATATATCATCGATATAAAGAAAGTGGATAAGCAATTGACGCACGCAATGCATGTAAAAGATAGACACGTGAATGACACTTTTATCGATAAATTAACAAAATGGTATCAGTGATTTTGATTGGATATTAGTCATATTATATATGTCAAATATTGAAACAGTAGTCTTTTCGTCGAAATAGATTGAAGTGACTTCTATCTATATCAATGGATTTAAATTATAAATATCAATAAAATAGTATTATAACTTCAATTTAAATACACAAAAAGACGAGGAATGTTGATATAATGTATTTTAAAAATATAATTTTATTTTTAGTATAGATAGTACATTAAAATTGGTAGTGATTATCAATATATATATGATAAATACATATTATTATAAATAAAAAGTAGTGGGCCAGATAGTGGGTTTCGACTGCAGCGCTCGTAGCGGATAGTGCCATACACTACATTCAATTGCTTATCCACTTTCTTTATATCGATGATATATATATACAAAAATAATATATAATTTAAATAGTTTTCAATGATTTCAACTTAACTACAATAAAGGTATAATGAAACTTTACCTAGATAAATTGTATGTCAATACAAATATATTTATAAATATTTAGATAATTATTGCTAATTCATATAAATATACTAATTAACTACCAATAATTCTGTGAAATTTTAATTTTAAAATATTTAAATCTTATTTAACTAATAATAATTAAAAGTATTGATGGAATATTTGTATAGTTTATAATACATACTTTATATATATATTTATTATTATTATTATATTTATTATATATATAATGTATACTAAAACAGTTATCATACCAAATACACATTTGAGATAATCATTGCTTAAATCATAACAAAAATAAATGGTAATACGTAAAAAATAAAAGTAGTCCAAGTTTACTGGTAACCATGATATTTATAGACATTTTTCTACAAAGTGTATTAGTTATTAATTATATTATTTTAAACAAATATATACATATATAATAATATTACAGTAATTATAATATAATTTATTTACATCAGAATGATATTAGAATACTGCAGATATAATAAATAAACATAGTTGATCTATGAAAAACCCGATATATTTATTTAGTGATTGTTTCGTAATTAAATAAAACCTATTCATTATAATTGCATAACTATATTTTATCACTGATGATATTTCCATAATATCAACGGAATTTCGATGCGATGACAGCTTAATTAATTATTTATATTTTTAATAATACACTACTTATTGATATTTAATGAATATTAATTTTTCTATCTCAAATATTTCTTAATTTGTAGATATCAATATATAATGGATATGATTTAAAATTAACTGAAAACTCCATTAATAACTTTTTTTTTTAAGTTAAATCTTTTTACACCAGATTTTAAATACTAAAGTACTTTCTATTATGTAATATATATTTATACGGTCAAATGGTTTTTCAGATATATTTTATAATTTTTGTGAATGTAAGTTCAATATTGTAAACTGATGGTATTTGTAATTATAATAATCGTACAACCTCATATTCTAGTCGATTTAGTACAATATTATATTAGTACACATATATATTTATTTGAATTAAGATAATTTTTATTATTTTAATTAAATTATATTTTTGAATTTAAGTAGATCATTAATTAATTAATATATAAATTATACATACACTGATATAATATAACAATAGTATACTATACTAGACATTACTAAACAAATCCCCACCTAATTAAGTACATTGTATATATTAATATAAATATTCTATAAAATCTAATAATAGTAATAAAAAATAGTACATAAATAAATTGTAATAATGTGAAGAATATAGCAATATATAAGCTACAAGATGTAATTAAATAAGTGATATGATTTATGAGGAATACATTATGAATTATCTGGTTAACAAAATAAATTATTTATGTGAAATAAAGATAATGTATTTAGTAAATATAGAGGTGACTTTAGACAATAAATTAGAAATAAATCATGATGCTTATACTTACTATTAAATAATAACAAGGACAGGACATCTTCTAACTCTATTTTGTGCTCGAGTGATTTATAACCGAGGATTTATAATAGTGAATTATATTGCATCATGGTCCAGGAATGCATATTTGAATTTGATACAAAAGCTAGTATTTAAATCAATGATTTCAATATTATTATATTAAATTCATAATATAATTTAATACACATTATATTATTTGGAATGTCAATATAAATATTAAAAAATAACCTTCACTTTAAACCTAATTTATAAATAATTTGTATTTTTAATAAAATATTTATATAGAATTACTAAATAAAAATATGCATGTATTTTATTTTTTAAATAAATGGATCAACAGAACATTACGATCAACGGACAAATTAGACGAACATCGATGTCCGTTTATTCATTGAGACGAACAAATAAACGGACATCGATGTCCGTTTATCGTAAATTAAATTGTATATACTATAATGTTTATATATATTTATAGATGTCCGTTTATCGTAAATTAAATGTTATATACTATAATGTTTATATATTTATAAATATTCATAAACGAACATCTATAAATATATATAAACATTATAGTATATACAATTTAATTTACGATAAACGGACATCGATGTCCGTTTATTTGTTCGTCTCAATGAATAAACGGACATCGATGTTCGTCTAATTTGTCCGTTGATCATAATGTTCTGTTGATCCAAATAAATTAATATCTGATATATTTTATTCAAAGATTGAAATCATTAAAATATAATTAATAATACCACTGAAGAGTATTTAGTTGGTAGTACAACATGTGACTATTGCAGAGATAGCGAGCAGACTTCATGTCCTTGAAATTAGTAATGCATTCAAAGACAAGAAAGATTCATATATTGGTCCTGGATATTGGATATTGGTATTAAAATGTATATTATTTAAATTATCTACATAAAGGTATTACCAAAGCCCTTGGTATGGGCTTTGGTATTACTAAGGATGTTTCCTTGGTAATACATCAACAATTGAACAATGAAACAAAATCATAACAGATAATTATTAAGAATATATATTTTTATTTAGAAAATTAATATAATTGGATAATGCAAACATTTTAACTATATTTAGTTATAAAAAAACTAAAAGTTATAAATAGTATATTTATAAATAGATTTAGGTAAGCATTCAGTACAGTTAGTAAAAATAAATATATAGTTTGCTTACTTTATTCTAATTAATAATATAACAATTAATCAATGTGTGGCAACAGAAAATATGCCATATAATTGTGAAGCCCCATCTAAAAATTATAATAAATATTATTATTATTAAAATACGATTCTATTACGTTATATAAACCCAGCATGTTAAATAATATAAGTAGTATTTATATATATATATATCAGGGAATTAAATTATATATTATACAGTGTAAGCATATGTATAGAAAATAAGTAATTATAATATAGTTCAATTTATTAATGTAATGTAAATTAATTAATTTATGTATGAGTAAATAAAACAAATACGTATTGACTATGGGTTACGATCATAAAGGACGAGTTGAGGTATAAAGGTTAAATTTTAAATGCGAAATAAATTTGTATAGGCTCACTTTGGGATGTAATGCAGCTAAAAAAAACCGAACAGGACAAAACTAAACCAAATAACCCACAAATATATATACAAAATATATGTATATATTATTAACTCGTATTTCAAATGTAACTTTTAACTCTCAACTCGTATTTTTTGATCGTCTCCCTTGACTATAATACAATATAATGGCAAATAATAATTGTATATGATAATTATATACAACAATTATTATTTGTAAAACTTACTATAACAATGTTATGATACAATATTTCTATTTATTATCCGGGTATTAAAATAGATTAAAACTATTATCAGACATATATAACTCATCGATATAAAGAAAGTTATATACTTTCTTTATATCGATGGTATACCCATAGATAACGAAATTCACTTCGTTCTCTATGAGTATAACTATAGTTATATATACTAGAAAAGGTATGTGTGTGCTATTAAATGGGATATTTATAAAATAGAATACAACTTGAATAAAATAGAATATTATTTTTTTAAACTTATCCATTGTATATAAATATATAGCGTCGAGGATGAATATATATATAAAAGATTTTACGAAGCAAAAATATAACATTCCCTATATATTCAACATAATTAATAATTACTCCCTGTATTGCTTGCAATGGTATAGAAATTAATGATTAGATTTAGGTTTGGCGAAGTTTTCATACAACAATGCTTTTAATTCTCTATTAAATTACACGCAATATAAATTAGCTTCTATAATTAATGGTAAATATTAGAATTTACTCTATAAATGTATGGGAATTTACTATTGATACACCCGATATAAGTCAATGGAATTTACAAAATAAATTTAAAATATTAATTTTCTAAAATTTCTATACCCAATAAAAACATAATACAATTTCATATTGGTAATTTACTATTTATTTATTCATTAATTATTTAGATGTATAGGGGAGAATGGGGAGATGCGAGCCACGTTTTACTAAAACTTATACTACATCTAAAATACTATAAATTAAATATCATTTACGCATTTTTAGTATAGTATAATTAATAAATGGGATACATTTTTATGCTAATTATATATTTCTACATCAAGAATAATGAATTAAAAGTAATATATAAAATACACTTATTCCAGAATTAACATAGACATCTACACGGCTAACATTTGCCACATTTCTCGATGACGATGGTTCCGTCTTCGGGAACGAGTGGTAGTTAACTCTCTGCGTGGGCAGCATAACTCTGGCGACGCCCCCTTTACTGTGATCGTCATGGTTACCGCAGGAGTGTAGAGCCATGATGCAGTATGCTATTTCGTAGTCATCTGTGATGAAACACCATCTGTAGATACACATGTGTTTATTTATTGAAATCTCATATATATATATTGAATACAATACGAATAGCAGATACAAATGGACGCCTCGAGAAGTCATAGACTTGTACATGTTATAAATAACTGTGAGGGGCCCCGGACAATACAATACAAATACCAGGACAATACAATACAAATAGTAACATATGATACACATGTGTGTGTGTGTGTGTGAGTGTTTTATAATGGGTGTGATAAAACTAGAAGTGGTATTAATATAGTTAACAGAAGGTATTGTTATAGTTGCTTAGAATTAGTCGAAGCTAATATATCTTATAAAATCAAAAGTAAATAATTTATTTTTTTGAAACTTCTAAGTTCTATATAAATATATATGATGTCTAAAAAAGAGTTGAATAATAAAGTAAACACAAATTAAAGAAGAATAATATATGCGTAACTAATAATAATGAATGTATAGTATACATTTTATACACATATAATTTCAGAGGTATGTACCCAACAAACAATTATTTAGAACTTTTGAGAACTTTTGAGAACTATAGTTCTAGAACTTTTGGGTAGTTTTGTGGACAAAAGGAGCCTAAAAGTTCCGGAACTTTTGGGATCCTAGTTCTCAAAAGTTCCAGAACTTTTGGGATCCTGGTCCTCAAAAGTTCTGGAACTTTTAGGCTCCTTTTGTCCACAAAACTACCCAAAAGTTCTAGAACTATAGTTCTCAAAAGTTCTCAATAGTTCCGAATAAATTATATTATTAATAATATTTATATTAATGCATTATAATTATAATAAACATGTATAATTTAAAATAAGAAGTATTAGAAAACACAGCTTGTTTTCTATTATATACTATAATATACCTATACAAAACCTATTACTATTAATAATAATTTACCAATTCCCAGCTAACAGTAATAGCCTCATAATAACAACATAATAGCAGCATAATATACTTTTAAAATTAATAGCAGCATAATATACTTTTAAAATTAATAGCAGCATAATATATTATTCTATTATAATAGCATAATAGACTTTTAATGGCAACATAATAGCATGAAAAATTAATAGAGGCATAATAGACTTTTAATGGCTACATAATAGCAGCCTAATAGCACAATGTAAACATTTTATGCTATTATATATGCTATTATGTTACTATTATGAGGCTATTACTGTTAGCTGGGTAGGTAGAGTAGCAAAGTAATGCAGTACTCCAAGTCAATATATCATATAACAATCTGGGAGACTTACTTAGAAATACTAATCAAATTATGTTATTTAAAAGAAAATTAGAGGCAAATGAATCAGAGACCAAGAGAAGGATTCTTTTAAGGCATTATTTATCATCGTGTAATATTTGGTTGATCAAATAATGGACATGAACTAGGAAATCATGTATACAATCGTTACTATATATAGAGTATACTCTTGTTATATATAATCTTGTTACACTTATTCCATTGCTACATTATTTATTTTCTATTTTTTGTATTCTATTACAATGATGTTTATTTTATGATTTTATATTATTATTTATTGTTAATTTATATGTCAAATGTTTATTTAATAAATAATATAATATAAAAATAAAAAAGGATAATATTTTATTCAATATAATACAAATTATGTTAACATTGATAAGTTACATGCTTAGAATACGTGATAGCTAATGTAAACATTGATACGGTATATAAGTAGTATACATGAATACATTTATATAATAATAATAATTTCTAGTTGTATCTGTATCTGTAAAATAATAGTAATTATAATATATTTATATATATATATATATATATATGTATAATCGTACCTTTATCAAGTATTTTTCTTTTTTTAATTTCCATTATATCGCCTTCAACCCAGATGCAATTAATGTATACTGCTATCCTCATACTTTCCTTGCTCCAATATATCTAAATACAATTACACATAATTAACCAAACCAGTATATTTATATGTGCACTATATATAACTAACAATTATATTAGCTAATATAATTATAACTAACCTAATTATATTTAAATGTATTCCTATATATTATTATATGTATATATGAAAGTGATTATGATCATTTTTTTTAATTTATAATTAAATGAATTAATTAATTCAATTGATAATTTAATTAATTAATGAAATTGATTAGTAATAAATGTCATTAATATATAATATATGTATACTAATTTAATTTATAAGTGATAAAAAGTAAATAATATATATAAACTAATTAAATTATTTAATAATATAAAATAAGTTATTAATGTTAATCATTGAAGGTTAATAACAACATTTTATTTTAAAAATTAGCATATTATATTCCTAAATATGTATATATAAAATTATATTATCATTGATAATTATAATTTATCAATCATCAAATATATTTTATTTAATTTAAAATATCTTATTATAATACCATTAAACTGATAAATATATAGTATAATCTAAATAATTATTTACTAACTATTTTGAGAAGAAATTCTTGTTTTTATATATTGTAATATAATTAATTCAAATGTATGTGTATAATTATAAATTAAATATTTAAATATAAATATATATATTTACATATATTTGTTTACACTGTAATCTAATATTTGAATTTTACCAAACTATAAATCTATAAAATCTATGATTTTAATGGGTGATATCACTAATTTTAGAATTATATTATAATATTTTTGGAACTAAAGTTCTCAAAAGTTCTAAAAAGTTCCAATTATAATTATTGGAACTAAAGTTCCCAAAAGTTCTAAAAAGTTCTCAATATAAAATATTATTGGAACTAAAGTTCCCAAAAGTTCTAAAAAGTTCTCAATATAAAATATTATTGGAACTAAAGTTCTCAAAAGTTCTAAAAAAGTTCCCATTATAATTATTGAGAACTTAAGTTCCAAAAAGTTCCAAAAAGTTCTCAATAGTTCCAATAGTTCTAAAAAGTTCTGAATAAATTGTTTGTTGGGTAGTGAAATAGTGAATATGTGAATTTTAAGTCTTTCTTTAAAAATATCATTTTTTGAAATAAATCGAAGGTGAATGGGAAGTCTATTACATAGACATGGGGCATGCTCTCTTGCTAGTAGGATAAAGGTAACATTTGTTAGGTATAAGAACTGCCTTAGTGGATCAGTTGGCTAAGGCGTCAGACACATAAACAGTAGGACACGAGTTCGATCCCCATCCAGATCATCAAATTAAGTCTAAAAATAATATTTAGAAGTGATCTTATATAATTCTGTATAAATAGATCAGCTCTCGTTAAAACTATGGATGCCTTAACACGAGATCGGCTTCGAAGGGACATTAGAGCCATATATGGTTATAATTGAAACTTCATCTAAGTTCCTGGATGGGATGAAAGGACTCCTCCAAAATAACAATAACACTATTTACAATTTAGAAGTAAGATATGAACATTGTCACATGACAGAAACAGTGAGAGATTAGTCGGTGATGATGTACCATTAGTCATTGAGTTATTGCAGACGACTAGATATTAATATATAGCAAATGTATTTAATTAATGTATTAGTCTATCTCGCAACTTCAGGTCCAGTTATATGAAGGTGGATATCTTCAGCATATGTGTGGTTTGACAGGTAAGGGAAGTGCACTGAGATATCATCGCAGAGTTGAAATGTTGAACATCCCAGCAAACTTAATCATTAGTACCCTTCGTCTAAATCTACTAGTTAATAATAGTAATGTATTAACCCAGCTAACAGTAATAGCCTCATAATAGCACATAATAGCATAACTAATAGCCTCATATGTTTACATTGTGCTATTGTATTGATATTATGTTACCATTAAAATTATATTATGCTGCTCTTAATTTGTAATACTATTATGCTACCATTATGTGGACATAAAAATTAATTATGCTGCTCTTAATTTGTAATGCTATTATGTTGCCATTAAAAGTATATTATGCTATTATTATGCTGATATTACTGTTAGCTGGGAAACACCATTATAATGTTCCTTGGTACGTATGTGTAGAGGATATTTGTCATTGACATCGAATACAGGAGTAAGATAGTTATCAGCATTATTCTAGAATATTCTAGAATTAAAATCGTTTGTTGTATTTAATTACCATTTTGTGAGGTATTTATATAGGATAGATGTATGGTTAGAACTTATAAGTTATAGAGAATATTACATGTAATGATACATTTAAATTATTGATATATCCAAATACCATGAGTCAAAACAAGTTTATCTTAAATCTCAATATATTATTAAAATTTATTCTAAGTTTGTATATTATTATAATAAAAATATTAATTAAATATGTTAAGTTCCGTTAACTATTTCTAAAATACTAGTTTATTTATCATTAATATTAATATTAACATTAATATTAATATAGAAAATAATATTAGATAATGTGTATAAGATAAATATCATTATGTATGATTTATGAATCTAGGAAAAAAAAATAATAGGAATAATTAATAGGAAAAAAAATAACAGAAAAAAAATAACAAGAAAAATAATAACAGGAAAAAAAATAACAGACATAAAATAATATGAAAAAAAATAATAGGAAAAAAAATATCAGAAAAAAAATAATAGAAAAAAAATATAAGGAAAAACAAATAACGGAAAAAAATATCCGTTGTGTATATAAAATATTATATATTTTATAGTATTTTTTTTTGGTAATCTGACATTTATCCATGTATATTATTAAAGACTTTTTATACAATATATTATTTCCTTATAAGTACACGATTTAATTTTAGCTCATTTAGGGATATAATGAAGGTAAAAAAATCTAAGTAACAAAAATCCAAATTAATTAACCCAAACAACCTTAAAATATCAATGCGTAATATATATATAAGAACATCATATTTCGCAGACATTTCTATTGTACATTTTCAACATTTATACACAATGTGCAAATTTCGAATAAACATATATCAGAATTAATTATTTTAAATAACCTAATAATTTGTATAATTGATTGAATTATATTTATTATTTTAAATGTTATTTTTTTTCTATTATTTTTGTGCTTGTTATTTTTGTTCTTGTTAATTTTTTTCCTGATTTTTTGTCCTGTTTTTTTTTGTTATTTTTTTTCCGGTCACCATGATTTATATATTATATAAAGGAAATAATGTCTGCTAACTATGATTTATATGATTAACTAATATTTGAATATTAATTGACCTATTCGGTTAAAAACGAATAGTTTGGAGTACAACAAAAGTGAATAGTTCACAGAAATATTGAAATGAACACTGAATAGTCAACTAATATTCGTAAAATGATAGGTATATATACGTTTGATGAATGCCGCATCATGTGGTAGACTAGATAGCAGACAGAATATAGAAAAATATAAAAAGTAGCGCTAACATATTATAAGGCACTACGAAAAGTGAGAGATATCAAAAAATAGAACATATTCTATTTGTTTCGTTTGAAACCAGTATTTGACACAGCAAGTATTACTACACTCATGTGTGAACACTATAACTTATTGTTTTATAAATTTTATTTTATAATGGTATGATATAAAAGATACTTTTATTATATTTCTAAATAAATGTCTTTGTTAATTTCATTGAAAGATACTAAATAACATGTAATCAATTAATATTATATAATATAATTTTTATAATGTTTTAGTGATTTTTCATATTTAAATAATGAAATCACCACTTAAATACACTTTTATCATTTGATATCTTAATCAATATAAAATTTTGTAATATAATTTTATTAATGTATATAAATGTATATACTATAATAAAACCATTAATCGATAAGAAAGTGAAAGTGGTTTCTGGGTAGCTTGCTTCGATGATAGTAACATACCTGTCACATTCCATCAGGAATACCTACAATAATTAGAAGGTGATATATATATAACATTGAATATAATTTGAATTACATAATCAACTGATACATGATAAATAGTGAACAAACATATTCTAAAATCAAAATCATATCTAAATATACATTTTTACTGATACAATACATTATATCGCATACAATATATTTCATTACATATACATTACGTAATCGGTGTACGTTAAGTTTTAAATAGCATCAACGCGATGCATCATTCCGTTGTACCACGTTACATAACAGTGATGTAACATTATGTAACGAGGTGAGTTTGCCAACATTTGCGTACGTTGCCCACTATTATGATATCATAGATGTGTGTCCGTATTAAAGTCCACTTACCTGTTACACTGCACTGTAACACTGCACTGTAACACTGCACACAGGCCTTATCAACATTCACGAGAGCCTAAGTTAGTAGTACTAACCCGATACCTCTACCACCGTACACTGTTGCTTACGTATACCTTATGAGTGAATCAATGAATTTATTTACCGAATATTGGCTATAATAATCGGAAGGATACCCAGAAGCTCTGTTTAGCTTATACTAAGGATACCCTTAATAAAATAATAATAATAATACCAATAAATTATATGCAAACCTAGTTCTTAATTTACTTATACCTAGGATTTATACACATATATGGGCATACCTACCTGGATACCCACAATAACATAGAAACTTATACGGTTAAACAACGTAGCATACCGAAACTCTTTAACATTGCTCTAATAGTCTATTACACCGGGTACAGTAATAGCCCTACCATCATCAATACACCCCTCCGTCCCACCATCGACCCCGCGCAATATTACTAACAATCATCATTCCTAAAGCCACTTATTGCTGTACACTGTACAATAGACCAGTTCGTACTACATTTTTTTTCGCAATTTTAAAAACCTTCACATCTGTGACAATTATGTATGCTATGATGAATAAGTGTTTACAATTTTAGACCTATATCTTAAATATTGTTATGTCACGAGACCTTTTTATTTTAACATTGAATACATACAAAAGTTAACATAGGGGAGATATAGAAATAAGTTTTATTCAATTTTTATAAAATTGGATGATTTTTTTTAAGCCAACTATGGATATATCCTAGAAACATATATAACAAGTAGTATTAACAGTACAAAATATTTTTCATAACAATCTAGATGCGCAGATTTTATAAAATAATTTTAGTCAAAAAAAATATCTAAAAATCGTATAATTTAATATAAATAAATTATTACAATTTAATTTTAAAAATTAAAATATATAATTTATAGATAATAATAATACAATTCAAATTAATTATTAAAAAATAAAAAATTATTTTTAGAAAAAAAATTAACATCATTTTTAAATTTTTTTGGATTTTTATTTGAAATATGAAATACAAAATAAGTTTACATATTTTTTAATTTTTTTAATTATATTTGTATAAAGGACATTTATATATAACTTATATCCACAATTCAATACAATCTGATCACTCAAATTTATGTAAAGTATAATTATATATATTAATTTTAAAAAATTAATTATTTTTTTTGAATTATTTTGAAATAAATACTTTGTAAAATGGTGTATTTTCTCGAGTTTTAGGAGACATTAATATTGGTAATTTGTAGATATAAACATGAAATATAGATATTATATTAATAATAAATATAAATAATGGTATATATTATATTAATTCATTAAATATAATACAAATACATAATTAATTTTAAATATTAATTTAAATATTTATAAACATCAAAGATAATAAGATGGTGTCATTACTATTATACATGGAATATTATAGATTTTATCTTAAAATAATAATTTATATTTCAAACTTTAAATGCTTCGTGACCAAAGGTAACTATTTTTTTATAAAAATTATTAACACATATTATACTAAAATATAGATATGTATTATATTTTATATGAAGGATTAAAAATTGAATCGAACGAACCGGTCTACTGTACAATGTATAATGTACATCTATACTAGTGATGTAAATGATGCTCAAATCTAAAGTATGATGCAGTCTCAGTCTAAGTTACCTAAAGTCTTAATTCGGCTCTTGCTCGTTTTTTTCCCAAAAATGAAAGTCTCGGCTCGGCATCAAAAACCAAAAGTCTTGACTCTGCATCATTTGCATCACTATCTATACATACTGAACATTCGTAATGCAAAACATTAATCTATGTGCACCTTTCCTAAATATAATATGTTAACTTAACCTTAGTTTTAAATCTAGGGTTAAGCATATAGGTTAGGGGTTAAGTTATTAGTTAGGCGTGGTTAATGCAGGGTATACGTGTTTGTAAGGTGGTAAGGTTAGTGGTAGGGGTGATAGATAGACTAACAGGGATTGGTGAGCATGTTAAGATTGAAGCCATCCAGATCTGAGATGTGTGTGCATTGAGTGACAGGTCTACCCAGCCGTATCGACTGAGTCTTCATGTACAACATTACCAGCTCCATACGGTAGATGTGGTACTTCACTATGTCTGACTTCTTCACTGATCTTATCATACCTGTGGGGTAGTCAGGTGGTGGCAGTAGTAGTATTAGTAGTAGTAGTAGTATTAGTAGTAGTAGTAGTAGTAGTAGTAGTAGTAGTAGTAGTAGTAGTAGTAGTAGTAGTAGTAGTAGTAGTAGTAGTAGTAGTAGTAGTAGTAGTAGTAGTAGTAGTAGTAGTAGTAGTAGTAATAGTAGTAGTAGTAGTAGTAGGGATGTAGTAGTAGTAGTAGTAGTAGTAGTAGTAGTAGTAGTAGTAGTAGTAGTAGTAGTAGTAGTAGTAGTAGGGATGTAGGTAGACACATATTAGTCACATGAGTAGTATCCATTGGGTACCCATCATCGAGTTAATAATCATTTATTTAGTAAAATATATAGGTATATATAAAGAAATAATGTATATGAGAATATATTCTAATGTCAATAATATTAAAAAATAACTATTTAAAATAATATATATATTTATATATTAAATGAATATTAAAATATGTAGAATATTATATCAGCCATTAAAGCAGAAGGGTTAAACTGACAGGTAAGATCACAATGTAGGCTAAATATCAACACCACGGACAGCATAAATGACCGCAATCGAACCCTGGGTGTCAAACTGTTTATTGAGTTGATAGAGACATGGGCGACCTTCTCTATCTACCCCGAACACACCCCCGGCCAATAGCATTCCAGCACTTCCGGAACTTTCAATTCCGTCAGTATGGTATCAGTCCCGTAAGATTTGCACCACTCCATACTCTAGAGTGGGTATATTTAGGAGGGTACATTATTAATATGTAAATGTAGGAAATATTGGTTTCTTATGTATATTATAAGAATTTATGTATATAGTGTTAGTTAGATGTATATATATATATATTAGGGATGTAAATGTGTACCCGAAAACCCGGTACTCCGGGGTATTAGTATACCCATAAATTCAAGGGTTTTTATAAAGACAAAAATGTTTCAGTTCAAATTTCCCGTGTATTAGATAAATTAAACAGGGAATTCATTATTGAAACCTGGTATGTGAATATGAATAAATTTGATAATAGTTTTTATGCGAATTGTATTTTTTATTCTTAAATTAATCTGAATATGTTGTATTTTTTATTCAATATATTCACGATCTTTGTTAATGTTTACTTCCATCATAG
Source organism: Osedax fenrisi (assembly GCA_964019155.1). Taxonomy (NCBI): domain Eukaryota; kingdom Metazoa; phylum Annelida; class Polychaeta; order Sabellida; family Siboglinidae; genus Osedax; species Osedax fenrisi. The sequence goes on along the minus strand of OZ025241.1, from coordinate 28,026,445 downwards.
AGCTAGAGAGCTAGCTCTATGACTTCTATAGACATATAATTGATCCTGATTCTAATGTCAATGTTGACTTACTATTCTATATATCACACATATTTATCGCATATTTATATTTCACTTTTCTTTAATTATTTTATACTATTTAAATTATGTCCAAACGAATCAATTTAGAAAAACAAAATGATGATATTATTTGTTTACGATGTCATTATCATATAATTCATTATTTTATTTAAAATAATAGAAACTTATATATTATTATTACTAAATATAATTTTAATTATAATTTAAAATAATAGAAACACTTTATTATCATTACTAAATATAATTTAAATAACTATATATAATTTTATTTAATTAATCGTTAAATATTGTTTATTAAATAATGATGAATTGTATATCAATAATTTACGAACATAGTTGATTTCCACTCTATTAAATTAATTTAAGATAAATAGTGATTGTAAATAAATAATGCATGAGCATAATTGATTTCCACTATACTATATTGTATTATATTTTAAAATATTTTTCGACATTTATTTTAAATATATTTTTAAATATTTTTTATTATTAAAAAAAATATATTTTGTAATATTTTTTATTTTTTTATATTTTTCCTATAATTGTTGAAATATTATTTTAATATATAATATATAAATATTATATATTTTGTATTATTTTTAGAACATTTTTTAAAAATATATTTTGTAATATTTTGACATATTTTTTGTATTTTAAAATTATTTTTCCACTAATTTTTGAAATATAAAAAAAATATTTGTCATATTTATTTGTATTTTAGCTAAAATTTATTTTATTGTATATACTAGCGGGTACGACTAGTATTTACTATTTGAAACCTTCAAAATGAATAATTTTACTATTTAAAAACTTCGAAATGAATATATTTATTATTTGAAAACTTCGAAATGAATATATTTACTATTAGAAACCTTGCAATGAATAATTTTACTATTTGTAATCTTCGAAATGAATAATTTTATTATTTGAAACCTTCAAAATGAATAATTTTACTATTTTAAACCTTCAAAATGAATAATTTTACTATTTGAAAACTTAGAATTCTTAATTTAACAAAAATAATACTATTTTAAACCTTCGAAGTGTATATATTTACTATTCGAAAACTTCGAATGAGTGCAAAATCTTAAAATTTCCAACACTACAACTGTGTGATATTGGCTTCAAGCTTAATTGAGGTTTTCGGACGTGAATCATTGAAAAGTTAGGATTTTATTATCTGCGAAACAAATGTATCACTACTGTGTGATACTGGCTTCTAATACTATAATAAATATTATTTGTTTTGATAAATAAAGGTAAGATGCATATATATATATTTGATCTGTAAATGTTTCGAATGTTTCGAAGCATGCTAAAAAATTGTTTCAAATGTTTCGAAACATAAAAAAGTGTACCCGTTTACATCCCTGATATATATATATATATAATTAATATATTTTATTATTATATTATATGATACATTATAACTTAAGAATAATTATATTCTTAACCTTTTAAATATAATAACATAATATTATACAAATATATTAAGGGTATGCAAGTAGTGCAAGAACATTCAATGTATACAACAAATGTATACAAATAATGTATATATTTCATTATTTTATCAAATATGTTTAATATTCTACATTACAAATATATGTTATTAGTCATAAATGATGACTCATGATATATTTTTCAAAAAAACCTAAATATTATTATGTATTTTCCACTATATAAAATATTATAAAATATGTTTATATAAAAACTTATTTAATGAATATTTTTACTTAACATTTTCAAAGTATATATTTATCAGATATAATGTAATTAAAATATTAATCATATTTTATTTAATGTTTTTAAATTATACGTTATAATATGTTTTATCTATCTAGAATCTAGATTCTATATATTATGAATAGTTTATATATAAAAATAATTCAAAATATATTAAATTCCTAGTTAATGTTATGAAAATATCATTTATGTCCATGTAAATATCTATAAATAGAACACAATACACATGCCGTTAAAGTTACATTGTATACATTTATATACATGTCAATGAACTGATGAAAACAATAAAACTGTTAAATACAATACTATTAAACACATCATATATATAGGTTGGTTTCAATAAAACTATCCACTTCTAACTACTCTGGTTGTATAGAATAAGTTAATGTACACATTGAAATATGTCATCATTATACATAATAAATGTATAAGCTATCAAGTCATTGAGTCAATTTAATTATATATATATATATATATATATATATATACATTTGATATGAATATAGATAAAAACATTGATTATTATAATATTATATATAATTATTACATAATATCAATATAGTTATTATAATCAATATTAAATAATTATACAAAGTAAAGGGGATAGTTTATCATAATATAAAGTTGGTTTTGGTATGAATGTTAACAAATATATCAATATATATTGTATATGATATATTGTGTATACTAGGTATATAGAAAATTATAATGTATATATATATATATATATATATATATATATATATATATAGTGGGCAACAACAACAGAAAATAGGCATATTATTTTGAAGCCCTTTAGAAGAAAATATTATATAAATATTATCATAATTCAACAGAAAAAAAAATTATTATTAAAATTCTTCTAATAAATATTATTATTATTATTATATATATATTATAGTCAAAGCCTTGCTTTGGTATAATATAGTATATTACAAATCAGGAGGTAGAGTTACATTAAATATATGTAGATTATTCTTCCTGTTTGTTGTTGTAATAAACTAAGATATACATAACAAACACATTGGTAGCATTGCTATCCTATTTTTGTTTGTAAAATAGCATTGATTCATATTCTTACATTATTTGTATTTTATTTTGTAATGTATTACATTCAATATTATATTCTCTATTGCATTTATTTCGTAATAAAATATCTGTATAACATATAATAAAATGTTGAACTTATTAATTATGTTATCTAATATATTATGTAACATAATCATAACATAATTTATGTTACATTATTTAATGGTCAAGTTATATATATATATATATATATATATATATATATATATTATTATTGTTATTTTGTTGGAGTCCTTTCATCACATCAATGAACTTAGATTACATTCTCACTTATAACTATATGGATTTACGAATGTCCTTTCGAAGCCGCTCTCATGTTTAGGCATCCATGTTTTTAACGAGAGCCTATCATTTATTTATACATAATTAATAAGATCACTTCTACATTTTTTTTATACCAATTGTAATGGTCCGGACAGAGCTTGCACCCATATCCTACTGCTTGTGTGTCTGACGCCTTATTCAACTGAGACACATAGGCAGTTTTTAAATATATATTTATATATTATATATATAAATACGGAGATCGAGATCAATTTCATGAATTGCCAATTCTAAATATTCATAATTATATATAAAAACTAATATATATATATATATATATATATATATATATATATTGTTATATATGTATATATATATATATATATATATATATATATTATATAATATATCAGATAAGTACAAAAACAAAATTATTTAGAGATAATTCTATAGAAATATTTAAACATTCTTGTATCTTGTAACTATGTAGTTATAAAACTTCCTGATTACTTATTTCTCATCATTACTTATAATTGTACACACACACACACACACACACACATATATATATATATAGTATAGATTACACAGCACTACTATGATGGTAACCATATTACAATGCTAAGCGTGTCTATTGATATGACCATAACCAGTGACCTCTGCATAGGACATGACCTCACAGTGAATGTTACATAACGACTCATAACTGCAGTTACATAACATCATAACTCATGAGACTACAGTAATATCATACAGTGATATCGCTGAGTAACAAGTAGGTACGCTGCCTGAATATCTAATTAAGCATGTAATTAACTATGTTAGGGGGTACTTAGTAGATCTTAAGGGGCTTATATCAAAATCCCTATCGCAGGTGTTAACAATTAAAAATGGTATTTCAAAATTGTATTAATACAATCGAGAGATCAATATATAAGTGTGTTAGATGTTAGAGAAGTAGAACTATTCAGATATTATACTAATGTTAACAATCCCAGCAAACAGTAATATCAGCATAATATACTTTTAAAATTAATAGCAGCATAATAATAGCATAATAGACTTTACAAAGCAACATAACAGCAGCATAATATCATGACAAATTAATAGCAGCATAATAGACATTTAATGGCAGAATAATAGCACAATGTAAACATGCGAGGCTATTAAATATGCTGTTATGTTGCTATTATGAGGCTATTACTGTTAGCTGGATAGTCCCTATTTTAGGGACCCTATATACATCTATTTATACTCTATTGAGTATATATACATATATCGTATACTATACAATGTATAGGGTATATATAATATAGGGCCTATGTTATATAGGCTCACTTAAGTGAATTAATGATGCATCTACAAACAAAACTGAAAAATAAAACCAAGCCAAATAAATCAAACGACCAAGATATGCCTAATATGCCTAGGATATACAGCGCGCTAGAGTAATGCATACTAAGCATAGATATAGAGTGAGGTCTAATGTCTATGATACTAAGCCCTAGTCTAATGTGCTTGGGAAATCCATACTTGGAACGAGTTAATAATGATTCATAATATAATATTTAATATTAATTAGTGCTTGAACGGGGGAATAAATATATGAAATATATATATTTCTACGAAAATTTTAGAATTGTTATCTTCCCTGAGAAATTTAAATAGGATTTATTAAATTATTGAAACTATTCTATTGTTTGTGCTGTCTTGTAAATAGAGCAAATTATTTGAATTACTTTTTTATTTAGTATATATATATCTATATATAGTGTTTGTGATTATATAAATAAGTTATAATGGAACCTTATTATAACTCTATGTTACATAGATATGTTAAATTGTATACAAATATTACATTTATAAATGCATTTTCACCAATACATTTATAAATGAACTAGACTCGTATTGTTACAGTAATTGTATCTATTTTAGGTGAGTTATTTTCAATATATTCTATTTATAGAATTTCATTAATAAAATATATCGATACCCAATTCTATGACAGTTATCTGAAAACATATATCAAGCTGAATACCACCACTTTGGTTATACGTCCCTACACAAACGGTTGGCTACATTATAATGAGTAATATTATTATTATTTTAAAATAGGCTATATTATATAGCATATATTATATATCCTTGGTTTTATAGTATATATATATATATATATATATACAAACAGTTTATAACATATTAACAGGGATATTAATTTAATATTAAATTAACATATTATATAAATAATTACCTATATAAATTATATAATATAATTTTATATATTATATAATATAATATATATAATATAAACTCACTAACAGCCTTATTTTAATGATTAACTAATATAATATAGTGCTAATGGTACTATGTATAACATATGTATAACAATATTGTTAGCATAATAACAATATATTGATACTACTGAGAATACTTCATAATCTAATAATAGATAATATACTCCACATACCGACCAGGTTTATTATGTAACACTTAACCCACAGAGAGATAGGGATACCTTGTTATAGGTTACCCCTACCTATAATACCTACACCTCGTTGATATGGCATCATTAACAGACCACAAACTTAACATTCTAGCACAGGTTTATATATAGATAATATATATATATTATATTAATATTACTATAAATATTAATATGCCTTACTATATATATATAATATTATATACATCTATATTATACATTAATTATGTCATAGTATTATTATATTATATTACATTGATAACTATTACATACAAAAATTGATATTAAAATATATTATTATACTTATTTGAACATATTATTATATTTTTTTAAATATTGAAAATCCTAATTACATATATCATTATTAATTAAATATACTAATTGCATATATAATTATTAATTAAATATACTAATTACATATATTATTAACCTATGCAATCAATTGATAATTATATATGTATATATATATATTTTAAATAAAGCAATTATTAATTAATATTCAAAATCATATTTAAATTAACAAGTTAATCATAGTATACTTACAATGTAGTACATTATAGTACATTAATCTCTATATACCTACACACATATACTATACCTATACATGTATACTATAGTGTAGTATCTACATGCATACTATAGTGTATACACCATTGATTAACAACATGTTTCATACAAATTTATAAATATCCTTTTCATATAAAATAATGATAAGATATAACAATAGTCCTTATCTTCTTGGCAAACACTATTTGTGTATATATATATATATATATATATATATATATATACATTTTACATATTTATAATTTATATTTAGGCAGATCAACTTTTATATATATATAAATACACAAATACATATATTTATACACACACACACACACACTAACCTCCTACCCCCCTCCCACCCCCCCCCCCGACTGATGTAACGAGGTATTACATAATCACCCGTAGTTCAGGGAGCGAGCGGAACCTCTTCTTACCGATGACCACTACAAATGCGATGACCATCACCTCAGATGGCTTAAAGGTTGCATAGTAGACACGTGTATATCATACTGGCTAAGGGTGTGTTGTGTGTAGTAGTACAGTTGGACGGATGGACAGATAGACGGGTTGATAAGCTAGACCAGTGGTTCCCAAACTTTTTTCATCATGACCCTTTTTTTGATAATTCTTAATTTAAAAATAAATCCCAATGAAAAATATTTTTTTTATTTTTTTTATTAAACTTCAGCTAAATGATAGATTTGTATTTAAACTGTATATAACATGCAAGCATTTTTTTTTAAATAATTTATTTTAGAAATTGGTACATGACCCAAATAAAACACCCAATGTTCCAAGTTTGGGTCATGATTCATGGCGTATAGGTTGGGAACCACTGGTCTAGATAGACAGGTAGATAGTTTAGATACAATGGTAGTATCTGTCCATGTGACCTACAATCACACCCTTACAAGTGACCTCTATGGTCAATTTTTACAACCTTAAGCACCCGTTATATAGAAATGTCTTTTTATGGGTGTGAAAGTATGGGGTAATTCCAAAAAGTATTACTTTGTTTATTACTAATGTTTTCATTTCGTATATGATAAACAATCTAATAGAATACACTGATTTCTATTAAATAAATAGGATTATGATATAATTGATTATGAAAATATCTGATTTTTTATGTAGGCAAAAATTCAAAAGTGGGAGCAAAAAATAATAGTTTGGGTAATTGCCCACAAAATACCCCTTAAAAGGGGCACTTATACTTTATAGACTGCGGCTATTGTATTGATGGTATTACATCACAGCTGTGTTGTAATTAGTTGAATTAATGACATAATAATACTGTGCATGCTATATATATAGGATATTCTACATGTAATTATGTCGAATATATTATTTTATTGAATAAGTCTTTTGTAAAGAATATTTTTTTCAGATACATTTTTATTAAATTTAGTAAACTTTAATTAATATCAATAAGATTTAATAAACATAGAATTATATATATATATATATATATTCACTACAAATGCCTATACCTATCCTTGCCAGCTGAGTGTCGATCCCAGAATATGCCAAAATACTTCAGGGCTAGTTTCTCCCTTCCTAACATTGTGTTCAAATGTGATGTATGCACTAATACTAACCTATCTACTGGTAATACCTTTATTAATGATAAACTAACAAATTACAAGTTGGCATTGAGTCTCTTACTACCAAATTATCTTCCTTCTCTCCCTATTCTAATGACTCCACTATCCTAGAGTCACTCTCTTCCGCTATCTCATCTCTTCCTGATGCCCTAAATAAATCAACAACCAAATCTTTCTCTGCCATTGTCAAATCAAATTTACCTCCACCCCCTTATACCTCCACCCTACTTAATCCACCCACTATTCACTCCTGCGCTTCCAAACCATCCATAATCATTGAACATATCCTACCTGCTGACAGAAACCTTACCTACATAAAATCACTATTTGCACACCTTCAACTAGACCCCATCACCATCACTGACTACTCCTTCATCTCTCACTATGCCAACCTAGTATTATCTTCGTCATGTGCGACCGATACCCTTATTAACTCTAGGTCACTACTTCAGTCATCTACCTATAAATCTCTATTCATACGTCAATACATTGACCCTCCAACAATCAAGGCTGGTCGAATTCTTTTCCATGCATCGAAAGCGATACAAATTTAAAAAATTAAAAAAATTTAATAGACGAAACCTAACTTATCAACTTCGATCCCCCCTCACCTCTGGTAGAATTGACTGGAAATCGAATCCCTACCTGCCTACTGATGTTGAGATTGAGTCTTGGTCTAAATCCTATGACTCTTTCTGTAAATCCTCCCGCACTAATGTTAAACCTTCGAATTGACTAAATACATACTCTCCCATTAACTACTCCTTTCTACTCCTTAATGCGAGATCAGTCAGGAATAAAGTAGATTTAATCACTCAATTAATCATTGACTCTAATTGCTCCATATCTGCTATCACCGAGACTTGGCTCACAAATGATGACTCTGCTTTAGCATCTCAATTAACTCCCAATGGCTTCGCAATTACTACTCGCTAACAGACCCACACCTAACCGTGGTGGTGGTCTTGCGCTGTTGTTCTCCACTGAGCTCAAGCTTATTTCCTCTTCCACCCCTAATTTCTCCTCTTGTGAAATGCTGATCTGTGACATTCAGTTCCCCTCCCTATTTACCATTGTGTTTATAATCATCTATCGCCCACCATCATCCAGCATTCGGTCTTTCCTTAATGACCTCTCTACCATTTTAGAATCCATGTCTTCTTACAACACAATTATTCTTGGCGACTTTAATATTCAAGTGAATACTGATAATTATGCTTCCCTTTCTCTTAAGAAACTTATTTTTGAGCACTCCTTAACACAACACATTCACTTCCCAACTATATCTAATGGTAACATCATTGATCTTGTTTTATCTCCATCTGACTCCAACTTAATTTCCTCTCCCACCCAATGCACTCTAATCTCTGATCACTTCGCTATCCTATGTGTTTTACAGTTAACAGTAGTGCACAATACTCGACCTCCAAGATACTTTCGAAACATCTCCTCTATAAATCAACCCTTGTTTGTTAACTCCGTGTTTGATCATATGAATAATATTACATCTCCGCTCTCGGACCCTGACTCTCTCTTTGACGCCTTCAACACGGCGCTATCTAATTCCCTTGACTTTTATGCTCCCTCAACTACTCTTACTCACCGTAATAATCCCAAATCCCCCTGGTTCAACACTAAACTCACCAATATGAGAAAGGCACTTCGTCGTCTACAGTCCATTTATGCTTCTTCTAAAATGAACTCAGACCTGTGTTCATTTAAAGTATGTCGCTCATTATACAGGAAAAAACTCTTATCCACTAAATCATCATACTTTACTAACTTGCTTTGTAAATATGGTACCTCCTCTAAGCAAGCCTACAACCTATCATTCACCTTAGTAGGTAAATCAAAACCCAGGCACCTTCCTGACCAACCGGATACAGTCCTCTGCTCCTCCTTTGCTAATTTCTTCCAGAATAAAGTATCGAATATCATCGCTGCTCTCCCCAATGTGAATGTTGATCTCCTCACGCTCAACTCATATTCACTAGCTTCCCATAATCACTGGTCCTCGTTCACTCTCCCTACTCGTCCATATGTGCTCTCGATAATGGCATCCCTAAAATCCAATTCCCCACTCGACCCTATTCCTCTTACTTTACTTCGTACCCTTTCGCCATTGCTAATTGAACCCATAACAATGATCATTCATGCGTCCCTTATTACATCGATCGTACCAAAGTCTATGAAACACTCATATATCACCCCAATTATAAAAAAAACTACCCTTAGCCACTCGAACCTGTCGAGCTATCGACCCATCTCCCAGCTTTCATCAATCTCTAAGACCTTAGAGCGAATTATATCTGCTCAACTTATTCACTATATCACTACCAATTAAATTATTGATAAGTTTCAAAGTGCTTACTTACCCCATCGGAGCACTGAATCAGCACTGAATCTTATCACTAATGATCTACTAATATCCCTTGACAACAAAGCCCCGTGCTACCTTGTGTTACTTGACCTATCCAGTGCCTTTGACACTCTAAACCATGACATTCTTTCTTTACGACTCAATGAAATCGGTATTCATGGTCAAGTACACAGCTGGTTTAAGTCATTCTTTTCCTTAAGGTCCTCTTCAGTGAAAATTAACTCATCCTTCTCTACCCCGTTTATCAGCACTCATGGTGTTCCACAAGGCTCCGTGCTTGGTCCTTTACTTTTTATTATTTATATTTTACCCATACAATCTATATTTCGCAAATATCCTTACATCCACTACCATCTCTTTGCAGATGATCTACAAATTTATACTTCTTTTCCCATTTCCTGTGACTCCAACTCAATTCAACTGTCTATTTTTAACTGCCTCACAGAACTTACTGACTGGTTCTCCCATAATTCCCTATCACTTAACATGACCAAAACTGACACCATAATTATCTCCAGACCTACCTACCCCCTAATCATCACCCACCCCTTTCTACTAGCCCTCCCTACATCACAATCCATAACAACTCTTGGTTTCACTATCAACTCCCACCTAGATTACTCTGACCACATATCTATAATGATTCGCAATGCCAACTATTTTCTTTATAATATTAGAAAATCACTTAATAAATTGACTTTTTCAATGACTAAAAGTCTAATACACTCGCTAGTCTTCAGTAGACTCATATACTGCTGCTCACTTCTATGCAATCTACCCCTAAAGCTTATGCTTAAACTTGAGAAGATACAACGACGTGCTATACGCACCCTATATAAACTGAAATTCTCTTCAATAGTATCAATATCGACTCTAATGCGATCACTCGGCTGGCTTAAGTTTAGGTATCTCTGCAGGTACAGACTACTATGCATCACCCATAAGGTGATACATCTTAGATCTCCCGAGTACCTAGCTGACTTGATCAGTATGCATACCCTTAGTCGAGCTAGCAGGAAATGTCACACGATGAAAATTGTGCAACGCTCGACTATCTCTGCTCACTCTGAATCTGCTTTCTCTGTGGTAGCTCCAAAATACTGGAATTCTCTACCATATGACATTAGGTGTTTGAAATCCTTGTCACTATTTAAATTTAAACTCTCCACGCACCTATTAACATTGTAACCTACCCTCCCTTTTCCTTTATTTTTATTGTACTTTATTTTTGTTTCCTTCTCTAACCACCACGTGATTTTGTAGTCAATAAAATATTTTAAAAATAAAAAAATAAAATATATAGTTTGTTATAGAATATATTTTATTAGACAACCAATGTTGAATATCACATTCTTTTAGTTTAATTTAGTTCTAATGTATTATTATCGAATCATAATTTCATTACGATACTCCCGTAGCAAGAAAGTTTGACCTTGGCAAGGCACTGGAGATGTTCACCAAGGTTACGCGCATATTACACCATCGCCGCATTATGTAATTACTGGGGGGAGGGTGTCGTAATACGGGGGAGAGGCCTCAACTATTTAAAATACTATTAGTCTCATAATAAGTATCTATGAGTCATGATGTTATGTAACTGCAGTTATGACTCATTATGTAACATTCACTGTGAGGTCATGTCCTATGCAGAGGTCACTGGTTATTGTCATATCTATAGACACTCTTAGCATTGTAATATGATTACCGTTTATACGATATGTGTTTATAAGTAATGATGAGAAATAAGTAATCAGGAAGTTTTATAACTACATAGTTACAAGATACAAGAATGTTTAAATATTTCTATAGAAATATCTCTAAATAATTTTGTTTTTGTACTTATATGCTATATTATATAATATATAAACATTTATACATATATAACAATATATATATATATTAGTTTTTAAATATAATTATGAATATCTAAAATTGGCAATTCATGAAACTTATCTCCATCTCTGTTGTCATATAATATATATATATATATTTAGTAGCTGCCTATTAGTCTCAGTTGGCTAATGCGTCAGACACACACGCAATAGGACGTGGGTGCAAGCCTCGCCCGGACCATTAAAATGGGTATTAAAATATTATTTAGAAGTTATCTTATTAATTGTGTTTAAATAAATGATAGGCTCTCGTTAAAAACATGGATGCCTTAACATGAGAGCGAATTCGTTAAGCCATATGGTTATAAGTGAACATTTCATCTAAGTTCATGGATGAAAGGACTCCACCAAAATAACAATAACAATATATATAACTTAACCAATAAATAATGTAACATAAATGATGTTATGATTATGTTATATAATACATTAGATAACATCATTAATAAGTTCAACATTTTATTATATGTTATACAGATATTTTATTACGCAATAAATGCAATAGAGAATATAATATTGATTGTAAAACATTACAAAAAAAAACAATTAAATAATTTAAGAATATGAATCAATGATATTTTACAAACAAACATAGGATAACAATGCTACCAATGTGTTTGTTATGTATATCTTCGTTTATTACAACAACAAACAGGAAGAATAATCTTCATATAAGTAATGTAACTCTCTACCTCCTGATTTGTAATATACTATATTATACCAAGCAGGACTTTGACTATACTATATATATTATAATGGCTATATACCTAGTATACCCAATATATAATATACCATATATATTGATATATTCATAAACATTCATACCAAAGCCAACTTTATATTATAATAAACTATCTCTTTTACTTTATATAATTATTTAATATTGTTATAATAACTATATTGATATTATGTAATACTGTTATATATAATATTATTTCTAAAAATCAATGTTTTTATCTATATTCATATCATATGTATATATATATATATATATCTAATTAAATTGATAGAATGACATATTTCACTGTGTACATTAACTTATTCTATACTAAGAAACAGAGTAGTTAGAACTGGATAGTTTTATTGAAACTAACCTATATATATGATGTGTTTAATAGTATTGTATTTAACAGTTTTATTGTTGTCATCAGTTCATTGACATGTATATAAATGTATACAATGTAACTTTAAAGGCATTGTGGATTGTGTTCTATTTATAGATATTTACATGGACATAAATGATATTTTCATAAAATTAACTTGTAATTTAATATATTTTGAATTATTTTTGTATATAAACTAT
>OZ025241.1:27748058-28008058 GCA_964019155.1 Osedax fenrisi | reverse complement strand
CAAAATATAACATGACCCTATGACAAATTTGATTTTTTTGATTTTTAACTAGATTTGTATTAAATTATAATATAGGAGCATTTTTTTAAAATTAAAATTTTTAGATTAAAAATTTTTAAATTAATAATTGGCTCATGACCCTAACAAAAAACCAAATGACCTAAGTTTGGGTCATGACCCATAGGTTGGGAACCACTGGATTAGAGGATAACAAAAGCGTATAGTTTACTAAAAAGTGCTAAAATGTTGTACGGCACAGAGCACTTCCTTCAAAAGTGGCATATCATTTGCATTGATAGATGCGCTATAGTTGATGCGTAGACACCCCTACACAGATAGTTAATGCGTAGACACCCCTACACAGATAGTTAATGCGTAGTCACCCCTACACAGATAGTTAATGCGTAGACACCCCTACACAGATAGTTGATGCGTAGACACCCCTACACAGATAGTTGATGCGTAGTCACCCCTACACAGATAGTTAATGCGTAGACACCCCTACACAGATAGTTGATGCGTAGTCACCCCTACACAGATAGTTAATGCGTAGACACCCCTACACAGATAGTTGATGCGTAGTCACCCCTACACAGATAGTTAATGCGTAGACCCACCTACACAGATAGTTAATGCGTAGTCACCCCTACACAGATAGTTAATGCGTACTGACACCCCTACACAGATAGTTGATGCGTAGACCCACCTACACAGATAGTTAATGCGTACTGACACCCCACAGATAGTTAATGCGTAGTCACCCCTACACAGATAGTTAATGCGTAGACCCACCTACACAGATAGTTAATGCGTACTGACACCCCACAGATAGTTAATGCGTAGTCACCCCTACACAGATAGTTGATGCGTAGTCACCCCTACACAGATAGTTAATGCGTAGACACCCCACAGATAGTTAATGCGTAGTCACCCCTACACAGATAGTTGATGCGTAGACCCACCTACACAGATAGTTAATGCGTACTGACACCCCTACACAGATAGTTAATGCGTAGACACCCCACAGATAGTTAATGCGTAGTCACCCCTACACAGATAGTTGATGCGTAGTCACCCCTACACAGATAGTTAATGCGTAGACACCCCACAGATAGTTAATGCGTACTGACACCCCTACACAGATAGTTAATGCGTACTGACACCCCTACACAGATAGTTGATGCGTAGACACCCCTACACAGATAGTTGATGCGTAGTCACCCCTACACAGATAGTTAATGCGTAGACACCCCACAGATAGTTAATGCGTAGACCCACCTACACAGATAGTTAATGCGTACTGACACCCCTACACAGATAGTTGATGCGTAGTCACCCCTACACAGATAGTTGATGCGTAGACACCCCTACACAGATAGTTAATGCGTAGACACCCCACAGATAGTTAATGCGTAGTCACCCCTACACAGATAGTTGATGCGTAGTCACCCCTACACAGATAGTTGATGCGTAGACCCACCTACACAGATAGTTAATGCGTACTGACACCCCTACACAGATAGTTGATGCGTAGTCACCCCTACACAGATAGTTAATGCGTAGTCACCCCACAGATAGTTAATGCGTACTGACACCCCTACACAGATAGTTAATGCGTACTGACACCCCTACACAGATAGTTGATGCGTAGTCACCCCTACACAGAGAGTTAATGCGTAGTCACCCCTACACAGATAGTTGATGCGTAGTCACCCCTACACAGATAGTTAATGCGTACTGACACCCCTACACAGATAGTTAATGCGTAGTCACCCCTACACAGATAGTTAATGCGTAGTCACCCCTACACAGATAGTTAATGCGTAGACACCCCACAGATAGTTAATGCGTTGTCACCCCTACACAGATAGTTAATGCGTACTGACACCCCTACACAGATAGTTGATGCGTAGACCCACCTACACAGATAGTTAATGCGTACTGACACCCCTATACAGATAGTTGATGCGTAGTCACCCCTACACAGAGAGTTAATGCGTAGTCACCCCTACACAGATAGTTAATGCGTAGACACCCCACAGATAGTTAATGCGTAGTCACCCCTACACAGATAGTTGATGCGTAGACCCACCTACACAGATAGTTAATGTGTACTGACACCCCTACACAGATAGTTAATGCGTAGTCACCCCTACACAGATAGTTAATGCGTAGACACCCCTACACAGATAGTTAATGCGTAGACACCCCTACACAGATAGTTGATGCGTAGTCACCCCTACACAGATAGTTGATGCGTAGACACCCCTACACAGATAGTTGATGCGTAGACACCCCTACACAGATAGTTAATGCGTAGACACCCCTACACAGATAGTTAATGCGTAGACCCACCTACACAGATAGTTGATGCGTAGACACCCCTACACAGATAGTGCACGCCTCAAAGATACCCGAACACCTGTTCATAACTCACCGCATCGACACGAACAGAACACTGACCAAGAAGGTCGTTCAGCGAGGCTATAGTTATGACCTTAAGTTTGAGGTCACCGTGCCGGGGTCTGTGTTCAGGTGTGTGTGCTATATCTCTCCGCGTAAAATTACATTACTTCAGAGTTTATAAGTTTTCTCATTTTCTTCGACTAACTCCAATAAACAATTCCACAACCTTCCGTATATTAATACCATGCTAGGTTTAATCACACCCATTGTAACACTCACACACTCACACACACATACACACACACACATGTGTATATAATATGTTACTATTTGTATTGTATTGTCCGGGGCCCCTCGCAGTTATTTATAACATGTACAAGTCTATGACTTCTCGAGGCGTCCATTTGTATCCGCTATTCGTATCGTATACAATATATATATATATGAGATTTCACTAAACACACACTTGTGTGTCTACAGATGGTGTTTCATCACCGACGACTACGACATAGCATACTGCATTGTGGCTCTAGATGGTAACCGTGGCGATCACAGTAAAGGGGGCGTCGCCAGAGTTATGCTGCCGACGCAGAGAGTTAACGCCCACCTCGTTCCTGAAGACGGAACCATCGTCATCGAGCAATGTGGCAAATGTTAGCCGTGTAGATGTATGTATATTTTAAATATTATTTAATTATATTTATTATTTATCCAATTATCATTTAACTTTTATTGCATTATTCTGTTTAGTTTAATTATACATTACTATATATGAACATATTTATTAAAATTCACCCATAATATATTAGAATATACATATATAAATTATTATGTTTAATAAAATATACTTATATATATATTCTATTATTTAATATATTTAATTTACAATATAACATAATATATGATTATGTAATAATTAATGATATTGTTATTAAATTATATTATAACAATATATTCAATCATATATATATTAATTTAATTTAATTTTTCTTTCATAATTATATTTCTCTATTAAGGGCATTAGCGCGGGTTCGCAATTTCAATGTAAATTATCATGAATTATAGCTCTAGCTAGATCTCAACCTATAAATAACTACTAAAGATAATTAAATAATTTTTTTTTATTCAATAGATATAATTCTACTTTATATTTATATTGTATCTTTTTAAATATATTAAATTATAATTATTTAAATATAATAGTTTAAATATTTAAATATGTTAAATATTTTTTTTTTGAATAATCAGTATTTTATAATCTATTTTCATAATATAAAGTTAGAATAAGAATTTATAATTGTACATGACAATTATACATAATAATTATAAATATATATGTTATACATAGATTGTAAAAATTTAAGATACAAATATTCGTTATCAAATGCGTTTTAGGCTTTTAAATATGCCTAAAAGTGAAAAAGTTAAAACTTGAGAAAATTAGAGTCAACGTTTTTTTACGCTTCAAACGGAAAATTAGTAAAATCTTTCTTTGTGAATTAGCTACAGGTACGACAATACGTTATTTATAATCATAAATTATACTTATTTATAATCAAATAATTTTACTAATTTTCCGTTGAGAGCGTCTCTTTTCAACCAATGATATCTAGTTATATAGACACGTGATTTGTTTATTTATTTTAATGCTATTTAATCTATGATCTCTGCTGAATTCAAAACAGAAATTTTTAAATAAAATACTTATTTTAATAAATTGCAATATAACATCATAAATGACAAGATTTTATAAAAATATAAATAATATTCATTAATTTCCTGTCATTTTCGTATTTTTTTTAATTCATATGGTCTCCTTATAACACTGTTTATGGATAGAATTAGCTAAAAATAAGTTGCAATTTTTACAATGTGATAAAATAAGATACCGAAATTTGATATGTAATAAATTTTTTTTTTTTAAATTAAAATATTAATCATATTTCAACCCGCGCTAACCCCCTTAATTTTATTTTATAATTTTAGAATTAATATACGCAAAATAATATATATTATTTGTTGTACTATAGTATCTATAGATAGTCATAGACAACACTTCTTATATTATCTTATACAAATAATATTAAATTTCATTCTTACACAATTATACTTTTATATTATTAAATCAATAATAAATAAAGATAAAAACACGTATATAACTAAACTTTTAGAATATTATCAAATACGAAAAATAAATATATAAAAGATGGCTAAATATTATATTATTAAATTTTATAACCCATACAAATTATAGGATTCCTTATTTATATTTGGATATATATTAAATTGATGGTTATATTATAAATTACTTTTAATACAAATAATTATATTCACCTGAGTTTGTTTCTTATTTATTATCTAAATACCCCTATATATTTCGCAAACATAATTAACAATATATATCTCATAATTCATCTAACTTATTTAATTACATCTTGTAGCTTATATAGTATTATTTTCTTCACATTAATACTATTTATTTACTATTTTTATTGCTATTACTATTATTAGACTTTATAGAATATGTGTGTGTATGTATATATATATATTTGCCCTAATTCAGTTATTTAGCAATAAAATAGCTATAATGATTATTATAAGTTGTTTAATATAAATTTATATTTATATATATAATTGTATCAGTATTCATTCTATAGCTACCCAGCTACCCAAATTGGGAAGTGCCCTAATTTTGTGGGTAGCTGCCCTAAATATATAATTATATGGATTAAAATTAATTATTAAGTTATTATTAATATACTTGTAATATCATTAATTACAAGTGTTATATCTATAATTACAGGAATATATTATTTAATAAATGTCAGTTTTCCAATGAATATTTATAAAATGACGATTAAATGTGTTATTATTATATTACTATTTAAGTATTAAAATAATGAAGAATTTATTATTTAATAAATGGCAGATTTTTAATAAATATTTGTAAAATGGCGATTAAATGTATTATTATTTAAGTATTAAATAATGAAGAATTTTTATTTAATAAATGGCAGATTTTCAATAAATATTTATAAAATGGCGATTAAATGTATTATTATTATTCTATTATTATTTAAGTATAAAAATAATGGAGAATATGAATAACTTCTGTCATAACATTAGGATAAATTCATTATTTTTCAAATAATGGTGAATATATACTATTTGCCCTTTGTTATATCTGTTTGATATTTTATATAAACAAACAATTTAGATTCAAATACAAATTAAATATGAAATATGATAATAAACTGCTTGATCTATATTTAGAATAATCTATTTTTAGTTTGGGTAGCAAATTCACTACCCAAAATAAAAATTGGGTAGCAAACTTTAAATATTGGGTAGTGAATTTGCTACCAATTTATATTTATAATAATATATGAAAATTAATTCAATAATTATTTTTATTCCAATTCTTTTTCTCCCATAATATATAAATCACATGATTGTTTTATTTAAAATTCATAATTTTTATATATTTATTCAAAATCCTATTTTAAAACGTAATATTAAAGTGATATTAGAGATATTAAAAACCATGAAAATATAAAAATAATGAAACATTTAATCACCAATATTATTAATAAGTTCACTGTTTTTTATATTCATAATAATTAAACTGTATACTTTTTAAATTTATTATAATCTAATTATTAAATTTAAAATTATTATTTTCATTATTACATTTTCATTAATAATATTATATTATATATTAATTATCATACTTATCATAATTATTATTCTTATATATAATATATAATGTTTAAAATATAATGTCATAAATATCATGTATTATACTACTTATTAGTTATTATATATATTGAATTTAAAATCAACCGTCGTACTGCATGTTGATACATGAGCATAACATATTTTATATTGATTTTATTATGATAAAATTAGTATCACTGGAAAGCTTATTAAATTATATAATACAATTCATATTATGTTTTTTTTTAATTTGTATTTAAACAAAAGTTATTAACAAAAATGTGCAAACAAATTATTAAATTTTAATAATCAATACAATTATAATATACATTCTAATTAATTTTGTATATTATGACATTGAAATATCTTATATAAATTATATATAATAATGTGTACCGGTATGATCTAATAATATTAATATAGATATAGCTATTTTTGTATATTTTTATCTACCTATAAGTATTTTTAAGTATTTATAAGTATGATATATTATATATCGTTAATTGTATATATATATATATAATATATAATTAATGAAAATAATTACTATATATATTATATATTTAGTATCTTATAATTTGTATTATATAGTTTGTTATATATAGAAACTTATTTATTTATATATTCCTATAAATACATTTCCATGTATTATAGTCTAATGATACGAATAACTAATCCTGTATACTTGACATAATAGTATACAGGTGTTTCTCGCGAAATATATCATTATGCTTATAATAATGATTATAATAATATGAAAGTTTAAATTATAAATATACTATTCGATTGATTAGTAATATTACCAATTTATTTATTTATTTCGTTTATATAAAAAAATAAGTGTATATATATAAGTTTGATAGAGTTACTATTACATTACTATAAGAAATATATAATTATATATATGATATTACAATAATCATAATATTATAACTTATCGAGAACCAAATTACTTATATATCAAACTACTCGAACACCTAATTTAAAAAATATAACTTCTCGACTACCTAATTTTCAATATAAAATATCAACCATCTAATTTCCAATATTATAAGATCTCAACTACCTAATTTTCAATATTAAGACATATCGACAACATAATTTTCAATATTATAAGATCTCGACTACCTAATTTTCAATATTATAACATATCGACAACACAATTTTCAATATTATAAGATCTCGACTACCTAATTTTCAATATTATAACATATCGACTACCTAATTTTCAATATTATAACATATCGAAAACGTAATTTTCAATATTATAAGATCTCGACAACATAATTTTCAATATTATAAATGCTCGAAGATCAAATTTTAATATCTGAATATCTCATGAATCAAATGTTGAGAGATTGAATATAAAAAGAATTATTTGATATCAATTTATTAGAATTACAATTTATAAATCATTTAATTGTAAACGAATAATAAGTAATCGAATCGAATACTCATTTGCTATTTATTTACATCTCTAATTCAAAAAGCCTCCTAAGTAACTTTTGTAAGTAACAATTGTTACAGGTATAAATAACTCAGGGTATAAGCGTCCATATAATATATAATTTATCATAAATGAATTTATAAATAGATGGCGAAATTACCCATATATGTCATCCTACATTTTACTTAGTAAAATATATATAAATGCCCTATAATAATTTTTTTTTGGTAGCTGCCCTGAAACCTAGAATGAACACTGAATTGTATATATAAAAATAATATTTCCCTAAAATAAATGTTTTGCATATAATATATTTAATAGTTTAATTATAAATGTATCTTAATTAATATAAAAATATATTTGTAATTAATATAATAATGTTTCTGCGACTACATTTAGGGAATAATTGTAATAATATTATAATTACAGGTTATATTAGATAACAATATCAAATTTAAATTCTTAAAAATTCTAATTTATATACGATAAACCATTAAATACTGTAGAAGTTTATATTATCCATTACAGTTATCAATTATAATAAATTTTCCCTCAATATACAAATATTTTACATATTATTGTGAGTTCAATTAAATATTAATCCCTATTGGGATTGAATTATTATTATATTTTATTAATTTGTAATAATTACCTAATTAATTTTTATTATTTAACAGATATATTTAGATTTGACAACACATTCAGCTGGGTCAGGGATAAGAAGGTTTCATTTAAATTTGAACTTATTACACCTTCTTCATTGTAAAGTTAACCCTTAAATGAAGTTAACCTTTAGGGGTAGAGGCCCGATTAATATGTTTTATATTTTTATTTTTACATATTAATAATATTATCCATATTTGGTATCATATTTTTCAATGTGAAATAATTATAATATTTTTGAATATTTCTATCAATATATCGTGTTATTAATATATTTTGTATTTTTATAAATATTTGTTATTTTTATATTGTATTACAACTCATCTGATACAACAATTTCTATTTTAAATTGAAATTTGATCATAGATTAAATATCATAAAATAAACAGAATTTTACATTACATTATTCTGTATACACATACTTATATTATTATCGCAAACCAATATTATTTATAATATATTGCAGTATTTATCATCTAGAAAATTAATTTTTAAATTTTATAAATAAATATAATACAAACTATTAACTACATAAAAATGTGAAATATATATATTAATTGGATGCAAACATTATATATTTATATGAATTTATGATTTCGTATGGATGGTATGATATATAATACTGACATAATCCATTGAATAGAATAAGTATATGTGAATTAGTTAGGGATCTAGCAAAGATATTCTGGATTAAAATAGAAGAAATGTATAGACAGAATATTTATAATTATATATAATTATTTACCATACTTAACTAGCCATTTGACAATATTTAATATTAGTTTTAATTATATATATATAACTGATAATATTGATAAAATCATAGGATAACTTTATGTATATCTTAAACTAACAACAACTCTATATTAACTTAACTTTAGAATGCGTATATCTACAAGATGTATCTATTATGGATTACAATATTACAATATTACAAAAAAAGATATGATAACAATTAATAACATTTTATATATCATATTTCTTTGTAATAAATTACATATAAATAGAAATGTACATAATTAATCATTATACAAATTTGATATATTCATTATATGTAATATACTAACATGTATGTATGGAATCAGATGTTGTACTGGAATCAGATGTTTCCAGAATGGTGGTGTATTTCCTAAAAGTACCTAATTTGTATAATTTAGAAAACTTAATATGTTTTCCCTTTAATCTTACTTGCTGTATTAACCTATATTAGGTCTATAATTAACTGGGTGCATATATATAACATGAATAATTAATGATTTTACAATTTTATTTCTAAATATAAAATCTTTAAATTATATATCAGATCATATATTAAATATATATTTCATTAATCAATAAGTTTATAAATTAACTATAAATCTTTATAATTATTCACCATACTTTTGCACCTTTAAAAACACATACATTAGAATTGGGAACCTAATTATAATGTATATATAGAACTATATACAAAGAGATGAAATCTATATATATATATATATATATATATATATATATATTGTTGTAAGATCAATTGATATTCAAAATATGCACCAACATGTTGTAAGAATTCGTTCTAATATAATATTTTCTTACAATTATTATCATGTGTATATATTTGTATATACATGTATATGCATGTATATTTATATATATATATATATATGATAAATTATGTAAATAGTAGGTTCACAAATTGAGATGACATGGGTTTATTACTGTATAATATTGACTGATATAGATAATCAGCTGCCATTGATGATTCATTAATGAATCAATTCCTCCCGATCAAATATCTACTATTACTAGGTTATCATTAATTGTAGGGTATCAGTGGATATTAGTACAGTATGAGATACAGAGATGGTCAATAGTAACAATATCGTCTACATGAAATAAGAACACTGACGATATGTTCCCTCTTTCATTATTCACACATATACTGCTTAGAGATCAGGCAACAATCGACTTAATTAGATGTATGTTGAGATAATGGGCAACAATGAAATAGTGATCATTCTATAATAGAATTTATTAAAATTTGGTACTAGATTATCAATATGTAAATAACAATATAGTTTAATTATCAATTCTTTTATATAATTATATTAGAAAGTTTCATTATACTTATACTTATTTATATTTAATTTAATTATGTTAATATGATGATGAGCTAAACAATGCAATATTAATATTTTAAAACTTTATTAAGATATAAATACATACAAACAATTAGAGAATATATAAAATATAATACTAAATATTGAAATCAATATAAATATATATATAAAAAGCCGAGTATAGTAAAGATATTTACATAATTTATAATTTTATTGAATTTAGTTTGAATTTTCATATATGTTAATAAATCAATATCAATATTAATCAATTACAATTTAATATTTATCAATCTCAATAAAGTTCAATACTGTCAATGTATATTATATAATAACTTTTAATTCTTAATTTTAATTTATAAAAAATTAAAGATATAATAGATTTTTCACATACAAATATCCTAACGAAAATTATGTATAGTTAAATCCTTAATACAAAAAATATTGCATGATATACCTGTGACTTCTCCAGGAATTTGTCAAAAATTGTGTTTCCAAATTAAAAAATAAATGTATTTACAGTTATACATTTAAAGAATATTTTTAGATATTATATATATATATATATATATATAAACAAATTACTTGAGGGGTAAACTTTCCCTTATGCATACAAATGGTAAAATATATTTATTGGAAATTTACATTATCATAATAAACTATGATTAATTATAATTATATATAATATTAAAAATTATTCACAAATAAATTGTGTAAATATATATATATATAATTTATTGATACTTAATAATAAACTAATAATAAACAAAATAATTCTATGAATGCTATAGTCAATAATCGCGATTTAAAATTTCAAATCTTTCCAAGTCTTCGAAGACTTCCAAATCTTATAAAAAATTCAATTATTTTTAAACATTACAAATTTAGTAATATTGAAAATAAAAAAGAAATATAAAATAAAATGAATATTACAAATAATAATATTGATTTAATAGTTATCCAATGATGATAGAAGAATATTTTAAAAATAGATATCTAATATATATTACACCCAATTGATGATTCTATGATTTTCAAATATAAAATGTTATTAACCTTTATTATCGTCATTATAATCAAATATCTAAGGCTGGATACATTTATTTTTAATATTCAAAGTGACTCGAATAAACTTGAAATATCAAAATTATGATTTGACTCGAAATTAATTAACAAATCGCTGACTCGAAACAGTACGATTCGACTCGTAATTTTAAATATATGATTTGAAATAATCTCCGATTCGATTTGTAATCATTGATCACTAGTCAATAGACATAGCAAAAGTACATTCGTTATCTATCTCCTAAAATAAGTTGTTATCGATTGTATTCAATGGTTTGTAGCTAAATATATGAGTTTTAGTAGTTTTTATGATAGTTTACACAGACTCTAGATATACTACATTACAGAGACAATATATATTTATTGATTTATAAATGTGTACTCATAGTGTAGAATTATGAAATACGTTACAAAACCATGCAATAGTAAACTAACAAATTCAAATATATTTTAATATATTCTTTGTTTATTTCTATAACGTATGTTATCGCTAGCAAATATTTCAACTTTATACCTTCGATTATATATTCCGACTATATATTTGCTTACATAAAAATATACAATTTTGAGTATAATACAATTCTTAATAAACATATTGTTATTGATTTAATTCAAAAAATTAGTATTCAATTGAAATTCAATAAAATATAAATATGTATAAAAATGAGTATATTAATATATATATATATTATGCATATTATATTACAAAAGGTATTCAACAGCATAAATGATGTGACAAGAGTTATGTATAATTAAATTACATAATATAAATATTTGTTTATATCCGCATTTCAACTAGTTTTTTTTTAATCAGCGATATTTCCTGTTTTCTGTTAGTAGTATCATTTGTTATTTCATGAGAAATTGTTTTGTTAAAGCCTATCATAGTTAATATTCACACTAATAATCAGATAAGTGTATCGAAATGATTAATTCATTTAATAAATAATATTAATTTTATTAGACTCAATTAGTCTAATAATTAATATTAACTAAATAGCTTTGTTTTCAATTATAATTATTATTAAGCTAGCAAACATAGACAATATTTATTAATGCTAATACTAATAGAAAAGAACAAGCATAATGAATTATTAAACAATTTATTAATATTCATAATAATAATATAAAATATCACCTTGCATTTTGTGAAATACGCATATAAATTATCCCAAAAAATAAATAACAAATTATTTTAACAAAATGTAAATAAACCAAAAACAAATGTAAAAATAATAAATGGAATAGTTGATACTTAACTAATAAGTAAATACAGTGTAGCCAATCTAATAATACTATATCTCACAATATCAAATAATTCATTAGCGAAGAAATGAGCACAATTTGTACATAGAATTGGTTTTCTAATCTCAAAATATCATTGTAAAACGACTGACGGCTTTCATAAAATGCGAAATGACGAAGAGGTTAGAAACGAGAGGGTTTAGGGCGCGGGGCTAAACTAGGGTATATGCTTTAATCGGAAGCAGGGGAGATGCCTTCGTCACATTACCGTACCTTCCGTATATCATCACAGAACTGATAACTAGGGCGGCTCCTAAACAGAATTGCAGCGACATGTCAAAGTTAAACAGATACACAGACAACACGCTCGATATTATGATGGCGCCACTGGTCGCGAAACCCTGCAAACAGTTATGTACAGTTATGATGATCTAATACATGTAGATACATGGTGAATTAATACGGAATATCAAAATTATAGAATTATTTTTCAATTTTAAATTATTAAGGGCAGGGTTTGTAATTATTGATTGATATATATTTAATCGAAAGTATAAAGTATTATATTATTACTGTTATTTTTTTTATAAAAAAAATTATTTTATTAAAATATTAAATATATTAACATTATCTTTAAAATGATGTATACTATATAATACCAAAGTAACTATAAGTGACTGAAATATGCATTACAGATATAAGATATGATAAACAGTAAGTATTATTTGCACTAATATTCTTATGCACTACATATTGCACACCAAATCAATTACAACTTTAGAAGGTTTACATTAGACAAAGCCGGCTCTTACTAATAATGATAATATCAGTTACTGATTAAAACGCATACACGATACAAACTTTCAATATATTATCTGCGTATTTCACAACGACTGCCACAAGGAGTCCACCGAATGATTGAAGAGCGATCACAGTCCACACCAACCAATCGTAACCGTAGAAGAAACCCTTCTCGTGAATTACGGCTCCGTCGTTGAATAACACCTGTACGATTAATAAATGAGTCATTCAATAATAATTACTAATGCATTATTTATAAATATCTCGTAATTAATTTGTATATGACGAATATAGGAATATAGTATATATTCAATATACCAAAATATAAGTTTAATATGATATCATTTAATTGGGAAATGCTATACTAGATTTTAATTTATCTAGGTTTAATATATTTAAATAGTTCAACACAAATAATCAACTTCTATACCCTTGTAATACTTATATAATCTATAAATTTTTTTTAAATAATAAAATAAATATCTATAACATATCCAAAAATTACCTATTTAAGAATATTATTTGCAATGTATCTATATATAATATACTTTTATAATCTACAGACACTTTATATGTTACATCGAATGTCTTACTGGCAGGTAACATGATATTTATACTGATAATAAATGCATAAATATTAATAAACATGTAAAGTAAACTAATAGTTATACTATATATATATATATATATATATATATATATATATATATTAATGTTATGCACAATTGTATGTATAATATACATAGAATTAAACGTTCTTATACAACTATGATTAAGAGTTAATGACAGTATATAATAAGATAGCTATGGGTGGAGGGACATACGTGCAAGCACATGCCCCAACTTCATACTAGATACATTTGTTATAACTTCCAAGATCTGATACATTATCTACAGTATGATACAGTATGTAGTTCACTTGAATACATTAAAGTTGTGATATATAATAATTAATCTATATTCAACAAAAATTAATGATATTGAAATTATATATGTTGGAAGTTTCAAAACAAATATACAAAATTATAATATAAATGATTAGTGGTCAGTGACAGTATAACTGTAGTGTTCAATGGCAATTAGGACCCTACTGGTCAGTGGTCATTAGGACCCTAGTGGTGAAGCCACTTCACTAACCGCAACAATACCAAACACCATACCGATGGAGCCTAGTTGAGCATTACGTATCCACACAGAGGCTGGGGTTCCCTTGAGGATCTTCTCAAAGTAGACCCCCGCAAAGCCTGACATCAAACAGGACACTATCACCGCTATCAACCCCACTAGTTGATTCTGCTCGGTGGTTATCTGAGGCGGGTGGGTGGGGTTATAGTATGTAGTGTATATCTTTAGCAGTATAATGGCGTACTGCAATAGGGTTGAGCTATGTGTAGTGTTGGTAGCGGTGGTGATGCTATTCTAATGCTGAGGCCAGACTTCAGGTGAATATTCACTAACATAGGAAACATGTTATATCTATAGAAGCAGCGATAACAGCGCAAGTGTGATCTTAGTTTTATGAAATCTATGGTTCGATTAAACTAATAAATAATAAAATATTTATTAATATTAACTTAACTAGTGTTATTATAAAAATAATAATACCAATATAATATAAGAGTTTAAGAATTAGCCTGGACAAATGGAAAAGCATAGCTTGTAGAGTCCTTACTAGTGAATAATCTAGTGAACGCTAATACTAGTTAGCTCTACATGTAAGTGACCTTTTCGGAGATCTTGATATCGTGAGGCTGTAACTGCACTATGGCAACACCAACAAACAGTACACATAGGGCCGCCCATTGTTGTTTGGTTAACTGTCTTCCTAGGAGAAGTACACTGAACAGGGCAGTGGTTAATATCTTCAGCTGGTACGTCACCTGAGGGGGGTGGGGTAGGGTAAATAGGGTGGGGCGGAGGGAGGGGGCAGATAGTGGAGGTAAGGTGACTTATGTCATGGTGTTATTAAAGTAACGGGTGAAAGCATTAATGAAATTACAATGATGCTTTTATTGTGTGTAATAATTTATCGATACCTTAACGTGACTCACTACATACGAAAGTTTACATGTAAACGATAGGGAACTGAATGGCTCTCTTTGAAAGGCTATATACTTTTTTATTTGTGATTATTTTTTTATAATTTTTTTTAGATATATCAATAATTACATTATATTTACTATTGATTATTTTTTAAGTTTTAAAAGAAAAAACATTTAAAAAAATGTATATACATGAAAATTGTATAGAAATATATACACTACAAAATATTTAATAGTATTTATAATGTAATTAAGTATTATTGATATTTACAAATAAAAATTATAAAAAAAATAATGATAAATAAAATAGTTATCTTTCAATAATAGCCATCTTCCCTATGTTTCACATGTAAAGTCGTGAATGTCACGCCCTTGGGAAAGGGAAACAAAGTAAAATCAACAAACTAGTAACAAATGTTAACTTTTATTATCTGGTACTTCTCGCATTTATTTATAAAATGTGTCACTATTACTACTACTATTAACTATATACGTATGCGTGTGACTATATGTGTGTGTGTGTGTGTGTATGTGTGTGTGTGTGTGTGTGGTAGGGTGAAGTAGTTTATTTGTAATACATTCATGTGACATCATTACACAACACATATATTCAGGAGTAAATTGTATACAATCATAGCATATACATAATAGCTATAGGATATAAAGCTGAAGCTAGCGAGAGCACAGGTTAATGTTGCTGTGTTGATGTAGCATAATAACATGTAGATATGTACACTGGGCTGTGTCTAGATACTAAGCATTTAGTTTCTCGAGTAAAGAGTGAATATGAACAATGTGAAAGACTATCCAACACTGTTGAAACATTCACTTTAATATCTTATCATTATTTACTTAGTAGTCGAGTTAGGACATTATACTGTATTTCAATATGTCTTAATTTTCTTATTTCATATATCAAATACATAATAATCTTTAAATGTATAACTTTTGAAAGTAATATCAAGTTAAATTATTTAAAATTTAAGTTTAAAAATGACTCTGAAGTGACATAACATTATTGTACTATATGTACCAATGCTAGTAGATCTTAATATATTCTATAACACTTTCTACTGGAGGAACTAAATTATTGATGAGGTTACCTGGCAGGTACTACATAAGATATAATATAATGATCACAGTATTGTTAAGTTAGCTAAATAATGATGCAATGATGTATGTAATATTGTGTAATAGTGTATGATTGCCTGATAACCATTGACAAGTATTACATACATGTAGAGAAGTGGGTATGCACAGATAGTAAGATAATAGTATTATTAATGTGACCTATTTATAACTCTAGTCTCAGCAGGCTAATTATATCATGGAGTCAATTACCTTCGGTTATACTACTGTTTATATAGCAATATTATTATTGCATATTTATACATTTGTGAATTATTTGAACATATTTAGGAATATGTATTATTTAAAAATAAATATTAGTGATAGAAATATATCATCTGTTATTATGTAATGCAATAGTGGGAAGAGTTTACAATTAATTATGAAATAGTATACTCTCAATTTATCACTAGTAATGTGAGCTAGTATACATCAAGAGGTATCATACAGAGAGGGGGGGTGTGTGTCGTATATCATAACTGTTCTACATGACTAATAATACATTATACACATAGAATAGAGAGGCGACCACAACACATGGTGATGGTGAATAGTAACCTATGGGGTGGGAGTGATATAGAGTGTAATATTTAGGTTTAGTAATAAGCTATACTTGCAAGTAGGGCTATGGTTAGTGTATAAGGCTTACCTGTATACTACCACATTGCCATAGGCAAATAGTTTAATAACAAATAGAAATGTATATTATATAATTAGGTAAATACGCTAATCTAGATAATTGTAGTCATTCAGGTAGTAATGTTACTCATTACCGTTTACTTTGATGTTAAGATATCATTGAGAGTATATGTAAGATAAACTTGTCTTCGAGTACACAAAAGTCATGGGGTTAGATGTGGAGAAGATAGTTTATCATGGTGTAATTATCTAAAGCATAATACAATGATTAGAATGCTAAAACTATTATTCATATTATGAATAGGAATAGTTTATTAGGAAGAATATAGAGATATGGAGAAACATGTTATAACATCTATTTCATCATGTATATGTATCTATTTCAATGTGGTGGCTTTAAAGTATTATTTATATAATTAATGTGAACATATTTCATAATTAGAGAAATAATGAATTATACATTCTCCAGTATAAGGTATATATGTATTATATGTCAGCTTAGAACTAGACCATGGTTTAAAGATGTGGATAAGGGCAGGTTATCAGTATACAATGGTTACAATCATCATCTTGTTCATCAACCAATTATAACACATATAATATGATATATGATATTTTATATTATAATATGAATCACATTTACTTTATAACTTTCATAGGCAATTCACTATGTTAATTAATTCATAGGCGTAATATAAATGCTATGTGTGTGTGTGTGTGTGTGTGTGTTGTGCAACATAATGTATAATCTGCCAGTGAAAGATACAGTATAGCCATATGTGAAATGAGTATAATTATATAACACATGTGTGAGTGTGACATCAGTGAAGTATAGCTACACTGTACACATTGATTATAGCCAGAGGAGAAGGTATTACATAACATGATGATAGTAGATAATGATTTAGTCTGGTAGCTTCTATTAACATCTAGTGGTATCAGATGCTATAACCAGATGCTATAACCAAGCAGGCTATATCACTAAGTTTGTTTAACAATACATTGATACTCTCTCATTAGTCTAATGTTAATAATAACCTACTTTATTATCACTAACCCAGTAATAACATTAAACTAATGCTATCACTAACCCAGTATTAACATTAAACTAATGCTATAACTAAATCACTTAGATACTATATGCTACGAGATGGGGGTAGTGGTAGGGGGGGTAGTGGTTTACCTGGAATGTGGCGGCCTCTAGATTAGACAGAGCCACGTAGATGAGATTATTCTGAAGCATGTAGACCACAGCGGGTACTGCGACCTTGACACAATCCATCGGCTGCTGGATGATGTGCTCGTTCAGAGACTCCCCCAGTCTCCTTACGCTGTAACCTACGATGAGATGGAATGTTACAGAGGTTGGACGCACCATTATTGTGTAGCTAGGCATGTGTCCACTGACAGCCCATGCGATTGTATTGAAATTGAAAATATCCTTCTACAAAAATGCCACCCTGATATGATTTATATGTGATTTTAATGATCGGCTCATAGTGTGACATACTCATTCTCCCTGATATTTAATGAAATAATATATAATCATGTTTAACTTTTCGATAGATAATTAATTAAGCTTTAATAATATTTTAAATATTTTAAATATTTGTTTACTATTAGAAGGTATGAAGAATGAGAGAGCTGTAACCACTAAAGAATTACAAATGTGAATATAATTGTCATAGGTTATAAAGCTAGGGAAATAGATTTTCTGAATTTGTGTCCAAGATTACAAATTTATAAATTAATATCTCATTAGAAATATCTTGATAATGGATTCTAACAAATAAGTTTATTATGAAAATATTACTATTATCGAGAGAATATTTAAATATACTATATACTATTTTTGTTATCTATTTATACTAAAGTAATATAAGTTGGGACAGTAATATTTAATTCTCAATGAACATTAGACATTTTTGTTAATATTTAAATAATGATTCTCATATTACCACTTTATTACTATTGTACATATTATCAATTAATAAATAAAAACATAAAATTAAGAATACAATTCAATTTCAATAAATGTTAACATTTTGTTAACTGTGAAATAACTATTTTATAGTATTAAGAAGAATAAAATAAAGGTAAACTTTTTCATATTTCGATTAAATATTGAATAATATTTGTAAGTGATAATCTTTTGGATGTATTAAAATTAAATTACGAGATAATAATTCACTAGAATAAGAGTAAAATAATATAATGAACAACTAGACGGACCCTGTTCGCAGAAGATGAAAAAGAGACTGGAGATAAACTTGCAGAACTCCTGCATGACAACGGCTGTGGATGAGATGTACATGTCCCCCTTGCGTATCCTCGAGTATCTCATAACCAGCATCAGCACGGCGTTCTGGAACATCAGCACCGATAGACTCATGTACTTGAGGTTAGAGTTAACTGCTGTGCGGGGGGAGGAGAAGTTAACAATGAGGAGGTTACTGTAGGGTTCGATGATGTGATAAAGGGCACACAATGGAGGACAACGATACAATATTATTGTTAACCCTTTAGTTATGTGATAAGACCGACAATATTTATATATTTGTTGTTCTGAATCAAAACAAAAAGCTTCAGATTAATAATAATTAGAATGATATAATCAGTAATGATGGATATCAACAAGTTAGTAGTGAACCTTTGGCTGCATTTTTCTCCGCCATATTAGAAGAGCTCTCTATCTTCTCGAAGCTTTAACTCCTATCTACAATATTGTGATGGGTAAACTACAGAATGATGTAACATGATAATCAATATATTCATGTTACATGAGTCATGGCGTGTGATTTATACTTATGCTCTACCATATATTAATAATAACCTATAGAACATGAATAATAATTAATTATATATACAATATTAGTGTTGTAAATGGATTCGGGTAATTGACCACGAGAACAGTTTTAGTTTCTAAATATTATTTAGGGTCATGTTCTAAAATATCTGCTACATTCAGATTTTGTTTTGGGTTTGATCTGTTTTTTTCCGGATTTTGGTTATAATCAAAATATTCGAAAATTGTTCATAAAATCTTTATTAGAATGTAATTAAATACAATATACTATATTAAATATAGTATAAAGCATATTATTTTATCATTCTGAAGATATTACATACCTATTATTGAAGCTGTAATACATTATTAATGGTTTACATAAACATTTCATTACAAATGATAATAGTTGTACAATGCATAGGTAACTTAACGATGTATCTAGTTCATATAAAAATGTACTTGAAAACTACTCATAATTTAATAAATTAATTGAAATACTTCTGAAACATATCATCTGAAATAGATTCCGAGCTTATTAGTTGAAGATATTGATTTAGTATATAAGAGTATCGTAAATTAAAAATCACGATCTGATAATAAGACTAATATATATATATAAATAATAATGATGATAATGTGAAATGACCTAGTTGAAATATATTAATTTATTAGATGTACACGCTATTGTTACATACATAATTGATACAGTGTAGCTACTACACCATAACTCATAGGTAGGTATCCATTACTTATTGGTATCGCCAACCTGTGTTGTCTATGTGATTAATAATGTTGAGTAGGCAAAGGATACTTATCCTGATAGATTAATCTATTCGAGTAGTATAATTTTAGTTTTATAATAGGAAAAGTATAACTTATCTTGATAGTTGTTTATATTAGAATTTGTTAGTTTATGTTAATAGCTTATAATATTTGGTTATGTAGGTTATGTAGGAGGGGCCTACAGTATAGGGCCTACAATGTAGGGCTTGTGAATTTCATTATTCATATGTAAAATATAATCATATATATATATATATATATGTTAAAGAATGTAGATCCATTTTTTTATTAAATATTCTATGAATATTGAGTTTTACGCTACTATTTAATATCTTACTAATGAGTCATAAGTTATCAATACAATGATGACTCATTAGTAGACTGAATAAAACACTAAATCACTATGGTGTTATGCATCCACACCTCTATCGTTATAGCAAATAGAATAATTTTATTGTATATACTATAGTAGTTGTGTATATAGTAGTTGTATATATATATATATATATATTAGCTTAGTTATGACTTGGCTTCAATTTAGGATTATGAATAAAGATATTTAATATATAAATATATACAAATATTGAATTAAAATCAATATCTATTTTAACATTAACAATTAGCTGAAAGTTTATACACTATAAAAAAATCACCGAATTTGCTAAAACACTCTCAAATGAGAGTAAATCGATAATGTATTATATTTCTATAGTATATTTACATCGAAACTATACACCATTGTCTAGTATCCTTGATCTAATTCATCCGCCTAATACATTGTGATCATTGAGGTCAGTGATTAGACTACAGCAATAAAAGTATACGACTATAATATATGGTAGTCGATCATTGCAGTACATCCTATTATAGGATACTATATCGCGGAATATTCTAACTTATGTGACTCATGACTTATTAATAAAAGTGCATGTTTTCATCATAAACTTACAATATATAGTATTTAATCTAAAGGCAGTGCTGATTCAATTGCTATTTTATTTATTTAGTAAGTTTTGTTTCGTTGTTATAATGTTATTTTTATTTATATTTTATTATTGTAATTGTTTCTATATATATAACACTAAATAGCACTTATGAGATGTTTAAGTATATAAATAAACAATAATAATAATACAAATTCTATACTAAAAAGTATAAATAAAAGTATAAATAGTAAATTATATTATATATTATATATATATATATAAATAGTAAATTATATTATATTATATATATATATATATATATATATATATATATTATATATAATATTAAATATAATATATATATATATGATAGATTAACATAAAATTGCGTACTTTATATTACATGGATAAGAGTGAAGTGACTACAATTAACTGCATTATAGATTAACATTATGAAACTATCAAAGGTCCAGGAGTAAATACATATTTAACTTTCGAAACTAATGTCAACTACTAATTAAAACTTGTTAAGTGCATCTACGTAGAATTGAACACAAAGAAGATAATTAGGTATGTAAATTAAATGTGCTTTCAGGTATAAAATAAGGACTTGATTTCTGTGGCTCGATATTAGTTCATTTATTGAATACATTGATCAATATAAGTGATAATAACCCTACAATTACTAATTGTTAATTAGTATTACCGGTGAGTATATATATCCGGTATTAAAAGTATATATATATATATATATATATATATATATATATATACACACATATATACAGACATTTCATATATATATATATTCAATCTAGTAATTTGTATTAATACAATTTGTGATTGACGCTCTTCATAGAAGTATTTTGTATAATCATTATTAAATTAATGTTAATTGTATAATCATTAGAATATAAGATTTCCACGTATCATTGAAACTAAGTTAAGGAGGGAATTTATATTGAACTAACAAATAGCGAGTTAATGATCAACACTACTTTTGATTAATGTGTAAGAGATATTGAATAAAGAGCTGACCAGCATTAAGGGTGGCACACATCGAGAGCAACAAGCACAATGACTTGTTTCTATGTTTGTTGCTCAATAACAATTATTTAGGGTATCCACACTGCGATCAGCAGGTACTGCAACTTGCTGTTGGGTAAACATTGTGTATGTGTTCAGATATTGGGCACCTTTTGCTAGTTTATTACGAGTTCAAATAGAGAGCAACAGTACGAGCACCCTGAATCAGGTTACCTGATGCTAGCAAATAGAACTTTTCAGGTATTTTATCTAGATACAGGGTGCCAAACTTATTGCCCACTGTGTGTACACCGCTTTAGAGTAAATTATTAAAAAATTTCTCGAAAATCATAGATGTACAAAATATGTAAATATCGTGGAAGACTTATTCCTATGTTTTATAGATATATGAACACGTATGTTCATAAAGATTCATTTTTTCATTGCACATCAAGACTATTTTCCTGCTAACTGTGTTAATATAATGAAGAACAAGGAGAGTGCTTTAAACAGAATATTATGTCAATGGAAGATAGATACCAATGAATGTAACTATAAACATACTAGATGATTAATGTAGGAGTCTAAAAAAGGAATATAAAAGACTTAAAATATAAAAAAATCATTTTAATAATCTTTTAATTAATGATTATTATATTATTATAACTATGTACATTATTATTTTATATAATTATATATTTAAATATATCAAATACTATTGAAATAAATTCATTACATTTCTGTTAATTTTCTTTATTCTTCTTATATTTTTAATTTTTTTAAAAATTTTAAAAGTTAAATAATAAAAAAACTTGATCTGATGTAAAAATATTAATTTCACGTTTGAAATAAATGTGAAACACTAGTCTAATTAGTTAACATAACCCATCATTGAGAATTTGTTTTTAAATGCAGACCAGTGTTATCTAATAAATATAATCTAATAGATTATTTATATTGTTGTACATACAAAATAAATAATTAATTATAATGTTAAATATCATTATCATAATGATTATGATAATAATATACAATTATTTAAAAAATTATTTTTGATTTTAAAAATATGTATAATAATTATCAGCGTCCTATACTTTATCAAAATACATATTTATAGTGTAATAGGATATTCAGATACATTTCTTCTTAATTACAATATAATAATTATTAAATAAAATATTTAACATGATAAACTTTGACAGAACAAAATTTACCTCAGGAATTTAGATATATTTAATTGATAAACTTTTCATAAAGGGTGATGTATATATTATATATATATATAATACTATATATATTATATATAGTATTATACTTACACTAGTATCGAAAAAACTATTTATACTACGGAAGATATAATTTGCAATATATAATGTACATATAATATATGAAATATATATTACTTTAACTTTTAAACTTATAATAGACTGATTAGTAAATTAGAATAATACCAACCTATATAAATGAAATGAAATAATTTTGTACGTGTATATAAAATACCTGTCTATAATCTGTGGTAAATAAATTTTTATTTTTATTTAAATTATTGATTTGAATTAAAAATTATATATTTAAATTACTTATAGATATTTTATATTAATAATATGTCATTTTGTCAAAAAGAAGGTCTTATTATATAT
The DNA here is from genome assembly GCA_964019155.1 of Osedax fenrisi. Lineage (NCBI taxonomy): Eukaryota > Metazoa > Annelida > Polychaeta > Sabellida > Siboglinidae > Osedax > Osedax fenrisi. Next base: position 27,983,646 of record OZ025241.1, on the reverse strand, counting down.
TGATATTGTTATTAATTTCATTATTATATTTTGTCATTTAATAAACTTAATAATACCGATAGAGTATAAGAATGCCCTTCATATTCTGTTACTACGAGCGATAATTTATTGATTTATATAATATTAGATTAATGATTAATCAATTTTAAATCATTTGACTAATAACCTATTTTTCAAGATTATATGTTATAGTAAATAGTTTTAATTAAACTAATTTGCGATTATAGTCACCTTATAGAAACATACAATACATTTAATACATGATTTATACTAAAACATATTTATACTTTTGTAAACTTTAAGTTTAACCTAGCAAAATATTAGACAGTTTATACTATTATAGTAACTATAGTCTAATAAAATCGTACGCTGTTTATAAAAAACTAGACCAAGTCCGACATATTCACTTCGTCTAAAGGCAGCATATCTCCAAATGTATAAGTTTCTACTCCTATCCGTTACACTGTATAACCTATACAGTGTTACACTGTACACTTTATACTAAATGCTTTTTGCGAATTTTTGTATTCCGAATTAGTGATTTTAAAATAGCGTATGATTGGTCATTATAATTAGCGTATTTATATGTAAAGACTATCATAGGAACACGTTCATAACCGGCGCCAAAAATCTATGACTAAGTTTATTCAATATCGGAGCGCGCGCTATTAATAGATGGGCGTGTGTGTATGTGCGTGTGTGTATATGTGTGTGTATGTATGTGTGTGTGAGTATATAAAGAATGTATCTTTGTCAATATATATATATATATAGAGAGAGATATGTGTGTGTGTGTGTGTGTGTATATAATATATATATATATATATATATATTATATATTATATATATATTATATATTATATATATATATTATATATTATATATATATATATTATATATTATATATATTATATATTATATATTATATATTATATATATTATATTATATATATATAATAATGAGTATTTTACGTGTACACGTAGTATATACAAGGACATACGTGTCCTTGGTATATATATAGGCGGAGTATATTAATTATGACACGCCTATATCTACTCCGAAAGCGCGAGCTCCGATATCGAATTAACTATTAGTCATATATTTTTGGCGCCGGTTATGAACCACAACCCTATCATACATACACATTCTTATCATAAACACACATATATATATATATATATATATATATATATTTAATAGGCTCACTCAGGATGTAATGCAGCTAAAAAAAACTCATTTTTTATAATAATTATAAGGATTATAGTCAAAATCTTCGCGATGTATGCCCGATGTGAACACCCGCAAACTTGTTTATTCAAATTATGGATTTTATAATAGCGTATGATTGGCCATTATAATTAGTGTATTTCTATTTAAAGACTCATGCATGCAAATGCTTATCATAAACATATATATATATAATAGGTTATAGACTCAGTCGGGATATATGCAGCTATAAAAACTTGTCAATATCAAAACTAAACCCAATCAAACCAAACCAAAAAAGTGAAAATAACTAAAAATAGTAATGTTTGTACAAACATACGCTATTGTAAATTCACTAATTCGAATAAACAATTTTACGGGCGTTCAAATCTCACATCAATCGCGAAGCTTTTGACCAGGTACCTATTATACTGAATAAACAGTGTTATTACATTGTAAAACTTTATGATATAAAGGATATCAGACAAACGAAATTCTAATTTGTATAATAGGCCAAAAGCGGCACTGATAATTTGTATATAATAGTCGTGATAGGTTGATATGGTGGTGAGTGTGAATGGTGCAAGTGGTATATCACAATGAAACCTATATATGTATTGTGTAATATCTATTAGCTTACCATTACATTTGACCTATTTTTAACACTATAATTATATATATATATATATAAATATATCATTAGTTTTATAGGCGATATTGTAATAGCCAATTTTCAATATTAGATTATAGTTAATTAAATGTATTAAATAATATTATGTAATTCCATAATTTGTCCACACCAACCTACCACAGTTATTATATATAAAAATTATTTTGCACATTTTTTTGCGGCCCCCTAAATATGTGTATGATATATCGATTATTTTACAATGTCTTACATAGTTCTTCTCAAATTTAAATTCATCTATTCTAAATTTATTTATATATAACTTGATTCTTTTACAACATTACGATGATCGTGTATATAATAATGATAAGAATTAACAAAATATATGTAGATATTATGTATACATAATAAATGAATAATACGCATCATAGGATATTTATAGCGTATAAATAAATGTAAGTACTTATCTACTTAGATATTATATTATATAAAATAATCGCAAACATTATTCACATAACTAGATGATGACACATTCAATCGAGTTCCTCAGTGTAGATAGTGTGATGTTTTAGACCAGTCACCTACCTGACTTGTATGATCATTAATAAATAAATACAGGTGTTATGATTTCGTCACAATTTATTTGTGTTATTAGGTTTATTTACAATACATAATATATGGAGATAATAACTGTTTCTTTCTTTTCTTACTTCACTTCTACTTTTTTGTTGTGTCCAATTAGTTTTCTTTTCAAATACAATAATTAATACTTTTACAGTAAAAGTAAAAGTTTTACTATATATACCTGGCATGTAAAATCATCAGATATAGTCGTTTTTTTTTATTTGTTATATTAATCATTCTATGTCATCGCGCGTGTTTCATATAACCTGCGATAACGTCTACCTATCTGCCTTCAGGTAAAGATCACGTGGTGTTTGTTAGCAGAGAGGATCACGAGAAGCCTTCCACCGTCGTACTGGATGATGACACGGATGAAATGCCAGGTTAGGCAATGCCTCGATGTACGAATGTATAACTGATCCCCGCCATCTATGTAGTGAGAAAGTGGATAGGCAAACGGATGTAGTGTATGACACTTTGTGGTAGAGGCGCTGCAGTCGAAATCTACTACTTATTAATAATGATCAAGTTTAATGTACTTTCTGTACTAAAATAATTGTTATATAAATATATTTAAAATACAATATATAAACATATAAACGTATCAACATTTATCATTATTTTTCGTATTTAAATTTATTAAAATTGAAGATATCATACTATTTTATTGAAATATATAATCTAAATCCATAGTTATACTGAAAATCCTAATGTTTTAATATTTGACTTATATTATATAATATAAATCAAAATTGATGATGCCATTTTGTTAATTTATCAAGAAAAGTGCATATGAGAATCTTTTAAATGTATTATGTTCATAAATTTCTTAATCCCTTTCTTTATATCTATGTTCGACGCACACAAGAGCTATATAGAGCCATCAGAGTGTGGCAATAGCCAAGACGAACGAAGAAGAACAATAGTTTATCAAGTTATTCACCATTAATAGACTAAGAGGAGAACAGTACATAATTCACATAATAATGAGATAATAATAAGATATATATATACGCGTACTTTCTTCATGTATTATAGCGATGCCTGTATCGATACCTAATAGGTTTAATACTCGCGAACGGGGATATCAATTGGGAGTGTCCCTGTCTCGGAGGTATGGCTACCGGACCCTGCGGGGGTGACTTCAGGGAGGCGTTCTCCTGCTTTCATTATAGGTCAGTGTCCTTCACACTTATAGTGGCACTAGTTCATTACTATTTACATATGTATCTTATCGTTAATGTGTTATGTAATAAACTGTTCACTAATCGAAAAAATAAAATATATATAGATAAATTATAAGCTTTATAATTTATATATTAATTTTTATAAATTATTCTGTTTTATATCTATTATTCTATTTTAATAATTACTAGCTCTTAGTTATATTACAATAGAAGTGATATATTACTAAATAATTGAGCATAGAGCATTAGAAATTAAATTAATAGTTAAACCGTAATAGATACCAGTATTTAACGATATAACCCATCAAATTGTAAGCATCCCCCCTCTCCGTAGCGAGTCCGAACCGAAAGGCTCCGAGTGTTTCGAGGCGTTCCGTACGATGCAGACGTGCATGTCGTCCTACCCCGACCTGTACGGAGACGACGACGCCTCCACCGATCAAGAGAAACTCGCCGCGGTAGACGAAGCCATCGCTAGACTAGACCTCGACAACACTGCAGCGGCGGGGGGCGACGCTAAGGAAGGTGGCGCCACCACCACCGGAGAAGAGAAGACCGACGCGCCCACTTTAGCGGAGATCACCGACGCTAAAGTCGATGAAACTATAGCCAAGACGTAGCGATCGTGTGATAGAGAGCCCCGCCAACCCCCCCCGCCCCCCGAACCCTCGCCGTAGCCACCACTATTACGTGATAAGTCGATTCCACTTATCATCACGACCTCGTTTCATTTATAGATATGTATCTATGCTATATTTATACCGTTTATATTTGTATTGATATAGGATAAATTACTACCGCCACCGCAATCCGATTAATATTATATTATTGACACCGATATTTATGTGAACGTAAATATGTCAGAGACTATGTGTTAGATACTTTAATGCAATGTATACTACTGTTAATAATCAATAGTATTGTTCTATTATTTAATAAAATATGTATATATATATTATCATTATGTAACTTATATTTTATATATTAAATTTGTATATTACAGATTCCTTTATACAATTTTGATACAACTAATAAATATTAAAATCATCATTTTAAATTTATCAATGATATGGCAATTTAACTTAACTTCATTAGATCGTGAATATTTTTTGAAAATCAATTCTTAAAATGTTATTAACAAATTATTAAATATACTATTTATAATGGGTTTAAAAAATGTAATTGTATTTATAAATTGGTAAATTATACAATATTGTTAACTTATCCTATAGCATTCCGGAAATGTGCTGTTGATTTCTTCACAATGTCTCTCCATGTATTTCAGTTCTTCGTCGCTTTCATCATTTCGCTGATTTCTAGTCCATTCTACGATGTTATCTTGCTATTGAGTTTTTATTTTTTTCTATTCTTTATGTGTTATCCACAGTAACTTGTAGAATAGTCTTTACAATTGTGTTGGATCTTGAGATATGAACATAACATTTCAGTTTTCTTTCAATAACTATACCTAAGTTTAAAATGTGGCACAATTTCTTATGTTACAATCTTCCTTAATTACAGATTGATGATTAGATTATTTTACTTTATACATTACATTTAATAGTCTTCTAAAATTCCTCATATATAATGCTTTCATTCATATCTTTTGGTATTTATCTAGGGTCCAAGTTTCGCTCACATATAGGATAATTGAGTTGACCAGTGATCGAATTATTTGGATTTCTGATTTCAGCGATATGAAATTGTCCTATTATATGACATTTAATTTCGTTAAAGCTGATATTGTATGTCCAGTTCTAGCTTGGATGTGTAATTACAGACCCCCAATAACGACTATAATATATTTTTTACCGAAAAAATAGATATCCTTCACGAATATTTGTCTCGTACTACAATTCTTACCAGTGACTTTAACTTTCACTTTTACTTCGACAAATGTTCCCTTTCCGATTTAATTGCCCTTTAAAATCAATTTAATCTCAATAAATATAACTACTTCCTAACACATATACATGGGCCATGTAACATGGCCACACTATTTACCTCATAAGATTCGGTGCAAATTACTTTCCCTCCTACACAATCAACACTCAATAAGGTATAACCTAATTTTTATGTTATAATTAAACTAATTAATATATATATATATATATATGTTAATTTAAATATTTATATATAGTAAGTGATACATAGTAATACAAACATTGGATCATTTTAAAATAAAAATATGGATATAAATATTACATTAACATTGTAATTGAAACATTTATAATACATTTCTATAAATAGTGCATAATTATACCAATGCCATGTTCTCGATAATACTTTCTCAAGGTTAATACGATATGTTATTAGTGGGAATATATTTGAAAATATTATCTTATATAATATGTCTTACAGTTCGAAATTAACTTAAAAATAAGTAGTACAACTAGTAGTAAAATTATATTAGTAGATTTATATGAATGCATATATATATATTTGTTTTTAATTTTAAACCATGACTTTTGATTCGTAGGGAAATATTTGCATACAAAAATGCCGCCATTCGTTTCCATCATTTGTCATAATCAGTAGGTCGCCAAGATCTTTGGATGTCCATTAGAAAATGTTGTAATGCATCCATTCCGTATTTTAGCTGCCACGAGGTCTTGCACCTGATATGTGGGAAAATATATTTGTATACTGTTTGTAAATATTTTATATGTATCCACATAAATATATCGATCTTTTTATATTTTTCTCAGATAATAAGGATTTTGACTACTTTTTATTACAATTATATTTATATTTATATAGATCCTGTATAATATTTGTAACTCAATTATTTTTTTAACTAATTTACAATACATTTTTTAATACATAATACATTAATGTTGTCACTTTTGAAATAATTGAAATTTTAGATTTTAAGTTAATATTCTTAACTTATTATGGAAAAGTTATTTTGTATCATATATATTTTAAATAATTAAATCTGGAAATTTCCTTAAATATGTTTTCTAAGGTAGAATTATCCAGATTATTTAATTAAACTTATCTTTATTCAGAGATTTTGTTGTATATTTCCAATACTAAATCACTATCAAAGTCTATTTATATCAGTTTCAGGATATGTTCTCGAGCTCGTTTTATAATAAAATATTTAAAAACCTGCCGTGATAGTAATCCTATCTTAATCCTATCTTAATTAGTCGATTCGGTTATAACCACTCTGGGAAATATTAAGTATTGCATTGAAATCTTTGTGATGTATATAAATCAAATTATCTTTTGAAATTCTATTAAATCCATAAATCTTTAACTATAGTTATCTTTAACTATAGTTATCTTTAACTATATATATATATATATATATAATTATATGCTCCTTATCCAAAACGAACTATAGTTAAACTTGATGCATATATGCCTATAGGCACCATCACATTTTTTGCCATAAAAACGGACTCTTTTTTTCCCCTGTGAGTTAGTTATAGTATCTTCTACTAACTTCTACTAACTTCTACCAACTTCTACTACCTTCCACTAACGTCTACTAACCTCTACTATTTTCTAAATATTATACTAACTCATACAAATTATACTAACTTCTACTAACTTCCATTAACTTCTAATAAATGTTACTAACTTCTATTAACTTCTACTAACTTCTAATAACTTCTAATAACTTTTTACTAACTTCTTCAAACTTCTACTAAATTCTACTAATTTCTACTACCCTCCACTAACTTCTATTAACCTATACTAACTTATACTAACTTATACATATTATACTAACTTCTACTAATTTCTACTAACTTCTACTAACTTCTACTAAATTCTTCTAACATCTACTAACTTATAATAACTTCTACTAACTTCTTCTAATCTCTACTAACTTCTGTTAACATATAATAACTTATAATAACTTCTACTAACTTCTTTTAGCCTCTACTAACTTCTACTATCTTCTTCTAACCTCTAATAACTTCTAATAACTTCAACTAACTTCTTCTAATCTCTACTAACTTCGACTAACTTATAATAACTTCTACTAAATTTTAATAACTTATAATAACTTCTTCTAATCTCAACTAACTTCTACTATCTTCTTCTAATCTCTAATAACTTATAATAACTTCTAATAACTTCTTCTAATCTCTACTAACTTCGAGTACCAGTAAACTCGGACCAGGTAAATTCGGACCAGGTAAACTCGGACCACTTTTGAGGTAAACTCGGACCACTTTTAAAGTAAACTCGGACCACTTTTTAAAAACATAAAGTAAACTCGGACCACTTATTAAAATAACTATATTTTGTATATTTCTATAATATAATATGCTTTAACTTACCTCCACCTTATATAATTATATTATATTTGTTAAATAAATTATAAAAAGAGTCATTTAATATGATATTTTTGTGGAATTATATATTTAAATAGGTAAACATTTAATTTGAACTCGCACCACTTGTGAAGTAAACTCGGACCACTTGTGAAGTAAACTCGGACCACTTGTGAAGTAAACTCGGACCACTTATTAAAAATATAAAGAAGATTCGGACCAACCGTATAAACTATATATTGTATATTTCTAACATATAATATGCTTTAACTTATAAGTTAAATGTATAATTTCACTGTATATAATTGCGAGTATTCCGATATTACTACACATACATAATTTATCATTTAATAACTTTAATAACATTTAATAACTTAACATAATTTAAATTGTCGTATATCACCACAGAGCTAGAGAGAAATTTCTCTCTAGCTCTATGTATATCACCGACGAGACCCACGATAGAAGCTATATTTATTATGATAGAAGTATACAATATATAAGTTATTTTAATAAGTGGTCCGAGTTTACTTCACAAGTGGTCCGAGTTTACTTCACAAGTGGTCCGATTTTACTTCAAAAGTGGTGCGAGTTCAAATTAAATGTTTACCTATTTAAGTATATAATTCCACAAAAATATCATATTAAATGACTCTTTTTATAATTTATTTAACAGATATAATATAATTATATAAGGTGGAAGTAAGTAAAAGCATATTATATTATAGAAATATACAAAATATAGTTATTTTAAAAGTGGTCCGAATCTTATTTATGTTTTTAATAAGTGGTACGAGTTTACTTTATGTTTTTAAAAAGTGGTCCGAGTTTACTTTAAAAGTGGTCCGAGTTTACCTCAAAAGTGGTCCGAGTTTACCTGGTCCGAATTTATCTGGTCCGAGTTTACTGGTATTCCTAACTTCTACTATCTTCTTCTAACTTCTACTAAATTCTACTAACTTATAATAACCCAAGCTCTGCCACTACGCAATATTTGAGAATATGTGTTTTGATTGACAGATTTACTGGCCGCCATTTGAGCAGATAATTTTCATATTGATAATTATATTTTAAATTCATTTTGTAAACTTTATATTAAAATATGACACATAATACTAGTAAAAAAGGAACAAGATGCTCTGTATTTAATTGGGATCAACCGAACTATTGGTCCACCGGTCGAATCTACGGTCGTTTTCACGGTCATTAAATGACCGGTGGGGTCATATCTCCGTTCACTTCTCCGGTCATAACTATTGGTCCACATGGTCATTATTTTATAATATATAGTGAAATTATAAAAATAATGATTTATTTATACCTACTAGAATATACGTATTATAATTGGATTATTATTTAACTTATATTTACTGATAACATGTATATTACAGTCATTTCTCCGGTCATAACTATTGGTCCACCGGTCATTTCGGTTTTTATAAAAATAATGATTTATTTATACTAGAATATACGTATTATATTTGGATTATTATTTAACTTGGATTATTATTATATTTAACTTATATTTACTGATAACATGTATATTACGGTCATATGACCGAAATGACCGGTGGACCAATAGTTATGACCAGAGAAATGACTGTAATATACATGTTATCAGTAAATATAAGTTAAATAATAATCCAAATATAATACGTATATTCTAGTAGGTATAAATAAATCATTATTTTTATAATTTCACTATATATTATAAAATAATGACCCTGTGTACTAATAGTTATGAACGGAGAAGTGAACGGAGATATGACCGGAGATATGACCCCACCGGTCATTTAATGACCGTAAAAACGACCGTAGATTCGACCGGTGGACCAATAGTTCAGTTGATCCTTTAATTGTGATGTGCACATGAATACATGTATTCTGGAAATGATACATTTCACCATCATAGATACCCTACTAAAGAAGAACGGTAAGTTGAATTAAATTAGATTAGGGTTAATGGGTTATATTTATTTTATAGAATATACTTGAGTTTTAAAATATAAAATTAAATCAAAATTCTAAAAGCAAATTCCTTCGGAAAATCTTTGATCAAATTAAATTATAACCAAACTTAAGATTATATGATATCGTATAACCCCTAGATTATAACAAGAGTGAATAGTTTTATGCATAGAGAACGAATTGATAGAGAGGAAGCTTATATCTAAATACATTGAAAATTATGGCCAGGATTTCGGTCCCTATCGGTGGATTTTCGCTCCATATAGTTGTACCGTAAACCCAAACGCTGCCACTACGCAATATTTGAGAATATGTGTTTTGATTGACAGATTGACTGGCCGCCATTTGAGCAGATAATTTAGCTTATATACACGCATCAATGCATACAGTTAATAGATAAAGAATAGAGTATACACTCGTATACAAGATAACAAACTCGTTATGCTTGACCACATACACACACATATAATATATGTGATATATATATATAATAATAATAATTATATTATATCATGATACTATATATGATACTATATAATACATAACAAACTAGTATACAATGTAACATTGAATGTATTATATATATATATATATATATATATATATACACACACATATATATATATAATATATATATATATATATATATATATATATATATATATATATATTATATATATATATATGTTGTGATATAAATGCATATATGTATCATATATCAATATGTTCATCAATATATATATATATATATATATATATATATATATATATATATATATATATATATATATATATATTTATATATATATAGTTTATATATATATATAATATATATTATATATATATATATATAAACAATCATTGGATATTTGTTCTAATGAAAAATATAACTATAAAATATTAATTATTATATTTTATTATACTATATAATACATAATAAACTAGTATACACATTTAATAAGTAAGTATAATATTATATGTATACATTATTTATATAAATGTTTTTATTATAAACGCTTTTGACTATGATCTATCTTTTTCTTTCAGCACACTGTACTGTCACGTTACATAATATCCTACTGCAGTGACATGTTACCTTCCAGCACAATATACTGTAATGTTCTATGATATTGTAATTTCAGCACTCTACTGTCAAATTACATCATATCATACTGTCAACTTCTAGCATAATGTACTGTAATGTTCCATGATATTGTAATTTCAGCACACTGTACTGTCACATTACACCATATCATACTATCACCTTCTAGCACAATGTACTGTAATGTTCCATCGTATCATACTGTCACCTTCCAGCACAATGTACTGTAATGTTCCATCATATCATACTGTTACATTCCAGCACAATGTACTGTAATGTTCCATGATATTGTACTATCATCTTCCAGCATAATGTACTGTAATGTTCCATCATATCATACTGTCACCTTCCAGCACAATGTACTGTAATGTTCCATGATATTGTAATTTCAGCACACTGTACTGTCACATTACATCATATCATACTGTCACCTTCAAGCATAATATACTGTAATTTTAAGTGATATTGTACATTCAGCACACTGTACTGTCACATTAAATCATATCATACTGTCACCTTCTAGCATAATATACCGTAATGTTCCATCATATCATACTATCACCTTCCAGCACAATGTACTGTAATGTTCCATCATATCATACTATCACCTTCCAGCAATGTTACATGATATTGTACTATCAGCACATCAATGCTTCGTGTAACCGAGACTGAGACTACATCGATGCTTTAGGTAACTGTGACTGAGACTGCATCAATGCCTTAAATTTGAGCATAATTTACATTACTAGTGTGTAGGTATGCATGTATGTATGTATGTATGTATGTATGTATGTGTATGTGTGTGTATGTATGTATGTGTGTATGTATGTATGTGTATGTATATATATATATATATATATATATATATATATATATATATATATATATATACAGTATATAAGTATACAGTATATATGTATATATATATATATATATATATATATATATATATATATGTGTGTGTGTGTGTGTATGTGTGTGTGTGTGTGTGTGTGTGTGTGTGTGTGAGTGTGTGTATTATAGATGTATAGTTAAATTACCTAGTAAAATATAACTAAATATACACATGTGTGTTTAGTCTAATTAGTAATCGTATTTTATCAATTACTGATTCAATATATGTATCATACATTGTATGATTCATAAACTATATTATTCATTATATTAATATATGGTGTATGCATTGATGCGTGAATATAAACATATACTCTATTTATAACTATCTACGTGCGTCGCGTGCTCGCGCGTTCGGCACCCGCCTCAATTGCATCCCCCTAAATATTTTAATATCTGCCGAACATATTGTTTAATAACATTAATTATCCTGACTTAATATAATATTTATTATAATAATAATATTATAAATAATAAATATATAATTAATATAAATTACAACCTTAATTTAATATGAATATTAACTATTAATGCTTTATAAAAACTATAATAAATACCATAAATAGTTTAATATCTGCCGAAAATATTGTTTAATAACATCAATTATACATGACTTAATATAATATGTATTATAATAATAATGGTCTAAATAATAAATATATAATTAATATAAATTATAACATTAATTAATTATAAATATTAACTATTAATGCTGTATAATAACTCAATAAAGTTTAATGACATTATTTTTAAATATCATAAAAATTTGAATTATCTGCCCAAAGTATTGTTTGTTTACATTTTAATGTAAATAAACAAACTTTCTCATATTACCATTGCGAGATAGGGAGTGGCACCGCTTGGATAATAACTTCTAATAACTTCTTCTAATCTCTACTAACTTCTAATAACTTCTACTAACTTATACTAACTTCTACTAACTCATAACATTATTCTATAGAATTATACTTCTTCGCCTGACTGATGAGAATTATGCGCATAGATGATACATAGGTATGTATTTCTGTAGTTTAGTATATAGTTGATTGTGTATTCGTTAACTATGACAACTATGTAGTGTATAGTATACACTAAATACTATAAAACAATCTGTTACCACATCGATGAATACTTACTTACATAGTTACTTTAGTCAATCTCTCGCACGACCAGATCTTGCAAGTGATTTCGATATTTTTCTGTCCATCATTAGTTTTCGTAGTTCGTCTTCTTCGCATTCGCAATCGTGTTTTAGTGTTTCGATAAATGTTTTTGATTGTTTCCCTCTAGTTCATGTGCCCTGTTTTGGAGTCCATAGAATTTAATTATGTATAACTTCTTCAGGAAGTCTTACACAGTGTCCTGCTAGTCTCATACGTCTTAATTTATTATTTCTGAGATCTTTGGCATTCCTCTGTATAATTTATCATTGCTTAATTTTTCTTTCCATGATATGTTGGAGGCCATCCTCAATAATATCGTATAACAGCCATCGATTTTCTTACGTAGAGATACATTTATTGTCCAGGTTTCGCTTCCGTAGAGTAGGATTGGTTCGTGTGACTTTAAAGGTTTTTATTTTTAGACATATATTCATTTTCGAATTCCAGATTGATTTAATTTTTGTGTATGCTAACGCTTTTCTATTTTCGAAGACTTTTTCTGAGCTTAACTTCCACGCCCCCAGATATTTAAAATTTGTAACATTATTGATCGGGTGATCACTATTTTCAGATTTTATTTTGGGTGGCGTATTCTGGTTAAAATACATGACTTAGGTTTTCTTTGCGTTAATGTGTAATACGATTTTGGAGGCTTCTTTTTCTATAGAATTTAGAATTATTTGAGCTTGTTCCACTTCTTTCGATATTAATGCGATGTCAATTGCATAGCTTAGATAGGATAGGTGAATCCCCGGGTGACGAGGACTTCGTCTTTTTGATAATTCAAACCCTATATAGAAGAACTATAGTTCTTCTTCACGACCTTCAATTGCTTGTCTAATCGCGTAATCAAGAGTGATTACAAATAGGTATGCATAATACAAATCATCGCACTAACTTATAAGAACAGACACGCTAAGATTATAACACCAGACGGAGACACAGAACATTTTGAAATCACTAAAGGAGTTCTACAAGGAGATACACTAGCTCCATGGAGTGATTTCAAAATGTTCTGTGTCTCCGTCTGGTGTTATAATCTTAGCGTGTCTGTTCTTATAAGTTAGTGCGATGATTTGTATTATTATGTCTGGAATTCCTTAAGCTTCTAGGATCTGTAACATTATTGACCTATTGATACTGTCGAATGCTTTCTTAAAGTCGAAGAATATTATTGTTGCTTTTAGGTTATGGCTTTTTACTCCTTCGATTAGTCGTCTAAGAGTGAGAATATGAGATATTGTCGATCTTCCAAGTCTAGATCCATTTTGTTTGGGACGTAAAATGGGGTCTATGTGTGGTTGTATTCGGTTTAGTATCATTTTGTTAGTTATTTTTGATGCTATTGTAGAAAGTGCTATACCTCTGTAATCTCCGACTTCTTCGAGATTACCTGATTTTTATCGATGAATAACCTATTTTAAAATGTCCATAAATGGAAAACCTTAATGTTAAATATGAATAAAACTTAACTTCTAATTATATCTAGAACATCATCAGTTTCCATTATGTTATCATTGATTCTGTCATAATTTGTCCTTGTAATAATGTTAAAATACTTGGTTTTATTTTCGATGATAACCTCTATTTCTCCGATCAGATAGCTAATATATGTAAATCAACCATAATTATAATTATTAATTATATAAATTAAGGAAATTCTTACCTTTTAGAATATCTAAAATGTTAATATAATAATTAGTTATGTCACGTATACATTATTAGTTACATTAATGGCCATCCTGCTATTTCTACAAAATCTTTAGATATAATTATTAGATCATCGATAAGAGTTTAACATTGAGTACAATTATATGATCATGATTATGTCAATTATAATTTAGTTAATTCTAAATGCATTTAGAAAATTATAACCATGGTTACAATTTTATCAGATATCTACCTTCAGCTCTAAAATTAATTTGTAAGGTACTAAATAATCGTATTCCTAGTATTTTGAATTACATTCTACAATTAAAGTTTAGGGGAAAGTAACCTAATACGGACACTTTAACAATAAATGGTCTTAATATTTTATGACTTAATATTTGTATTCAAAAATTATTATATATTAATGTTATATGATTATAGATATTATTGTGATTTTAAAATTGTATTCAATCTTTTTATTCAATATATAACGGGGTGTCCGTATTCGGACATGGGTACCGAATACGGACACCCTATGTTATAATACGGACACCCTATATACCACTAGATAAACTATATATTATTAGTGAACTAGTCAGATAAATTACAATTACATTATTTATAATTTATTTTATGAATAATGTAATATATTTTAATTAGTAATTCATTTATTAATTTTTATTATTTTATTAATAAATAATAAAAGTTAAGTATCTAAATAATAATATTTATAGATTTAGCTTTATTGGTGGTATTAATATTATAACGCACGCGATTTTTATAAAAATCAGAATAATTCACACTCTGCGCGCTGATTGGTTATAGAGTGTCCGTATTAAGATATTTAGAGTGTCCGTATTAGGGGCTTATATGACCTCTATATATGCTTATAACTTAATTAATATTCCATGAAAAATATAGAAATTATGTATATAATGTTTAGAATGCTTTAGTTTTTAATAATATATTGTTATGTTTTATATCGATACATTTGTATATTCTTGAGAAAGTTTTAAGTTCAAATTTTTTCCATAAATTTAAAAACGTAATAACAAAATTGTTTATTGGATATATCAGCACTAGTTTGAATAATTTAAAAATAAAAAATACTTAAACTATTTATATAATTATAAATATTGTATTCATTTAACATTTTTTTTGTAGGAATTATGGTTTCTGATATACCGAGAGTGTCCGTATTCGGTTACTTTCCCCTATAGGGAAGATCTACGAAAATCTTCCACGACAAAATACAAGCTATCAAGATATGGTGAACGGTCATTCAGCTGATCTATGTATTGTGTTCCCTTAGTAACTAATATAAACCATTATCCGTTTAAATTACATGTATTATTATTAATTTTATATTTTTAATTTATAATTTTCAACTGATTTATATTTTGATACTTTTTATATATTTTATTATGTTTATATTGTTTTACACTATATAGAACGTTTAGTATATATATATATATATATATATATATATATATATATATACTTTACTTTTTACTTTTAATCCGGTGACTCGGATATCGTAGGGGTATTTAGCACACTTGCATTTGAAACACATTATCTCCATCCATGCATATCGATCATGTACCAAATCATTAATATCCATCGTTATCCAATCTGAAAACTTATCTAGCCATTGCTTTTTCTGGCGTATGCGCAAGTATACTTGCATGCATATAACATTATATATCTGAAAAACTATTGGTTATAATGAATTATACATTATACATCATAAGGTATACACCGGATATCAGTGCCAAGGTATACATTTACAATCAATATGAATGATTCCATTATGAAATGTCGGCCGATATTACCCGTTATATAAATACACCGGTAGCATTTAGCCGGTTATTGTAAACGTCGTAACACATACGTATATCTATACTATAGGATCCTATGACTTTAGTATAGAAATATATATATATATATATATCTATAGTTGCATAGATTGAAAATAAATCATATTTGAAATATTATATATATATATATTGTTTTATATATGTTTTTATATTATTATTTTATTATGTAAATTACCATATATAGTATACTAGAATATACATCTTTAATTATGATACATACATTATATAATATAATGTGTGTAGTATGCAGTACATACATCGAATACATATGATATCATGTGAAAGTGTTGTATTATTATGTATACACATGTACACACATGTATAGGAAATGTATACATTTACTTTATTCTATATACATGTATGTGGTGATCGCGACTCTCTGCTACGTATACGCCACAATAGATAAGTGATAAACAATAGATGTAAACAATAGATCACTAATAAGGCTAACACAAGTTATTAATCAATAACAGGCGACCTAGCAAATGTATACAATGTAAACAACCGACTGATGTGTTTATTGTCTTACTGTTAGATGCTCGATAGTTGCATAATAGCGCGCTGATCATCGGATGACATGAAACATATATCACCTAAATGTGTTAACTATAATCACATTATTAGAGTAGCGTGGTATTGATCCAGGTGACTTCCTGCTGAAGCATGGTTTAGAAGGTAGATATTACCTATACTATGAATATATGCTAGGTATACCTAGGCTATAAAACCCCTTATAGCGACCATTACGTAATTATAGCTATTGTTCCGAAGATATATCGACAGAGTTATTATTTCTCACGACAGGATAAACCTATGGGTTTCGAGTACCTCTAAATCCGGTTCGATGTGATTTATTCAATGATCGATCGTATAACTATATATATAGAATAGTTTAAATATCTATTTAATTCACTTTCTCAGTTTATAGAATAAACTAGGGTGTGTATAATACCTTTCGTAAGTTTCGTTTAAGCTACCAACACATTATCAAGTATCACATATAGTTATAACTGGTATATTATATTGGAGTTTTAATACAACTGGTGAAATCGTAATCTTTATATTATACTGGATGTTAATATTGTACACGAAAAAAGGTAATACTATATATATATATATATATATATATATACCTATACATTTTATATATTATATAATTAACAGTATTCTTGGAATTACTAGTATAATTAATACACAATTATTTTAATTACAATGTTATAATTATGTATAACATATTACATTTGATCACAATTCCATCAATACAGAGCGCATACATATTATCATTAAAAGAGACTATAGTGGATATCTATAGGATCTATAGAGGATATACAAATATGTATACATATTTGTACCTCTAAAATAAGGTAAATATATATATATATATATATATATATATATATATATATATATGTAAATATACATATAAGTATGCAGTATAGAATGCAGTATGATATGTATTTATTAAATATAATTATTGATTATATTGACGATAAATATGTAAGTTCTGGCGTTCTAAACGTTCTCGCCCTGTTCATATCTAGGCCACAGTACAACGCATCTATGTAATCGCGTGTAAGCGAGTATGTACTATGCACACACACACACACACACACACACACACACACACACACACACACACACACACACACACACACACACACATGTATAGTAACCGTGCTTATAGTTAGTAATAAGACATAACCGGGGGGGGGGGGGGGGTGGTGAGGGTCTGCTTGTTACCCAGCTAGCAATACCTAACAATGCCTAACAATGCCTGTAATAGGTGACCGTGGCCTACTAGTACTGCTGTAGCGAGAACAATAGTAGTATTGTCCTAGCTAGTATCACAGGGTAGACGTGAGGGCGAACTACAATTATTACGTAACGGTAAACCCATCACGCATACACACACACGCACACACACTGCACCGCGTAATAGGTATGTATGACGTAACGAGTCTAGTCCGAGTGCGATATAGCAGTGTGTGTTAGCAGCGCCATAGTGTTCACAGTGTACATCGTACACCGGGTGGTATACCGTGTGTACAATACATTATACAGTGTACAATGCACATCACTAACTATACACTTTATTACACACGTTTACAACGCTATATACAAGCGCGCCCATATACACATACACATACACACACGATATGTAATGTACTTGATGATTACATACTATGTATGGCGTACATCTTATGGTATACATTATACGGGCTAACGTTAATATCTAAACCTAAGATAAATATGGAGGATTTCTTATGCACATATTAATTAAATCAATTAATTATTATTATGTGATACTTTAGGATATACCATTGAAGTTTATATATATATATATATATATATATATATATATATTAGTATATATTATTTAATATTATATATATAACATATGTAAACTATTCTATATAGAATAGAACTATATATATTTCTCAACATATATGTATTTATGGGATACATTTGATAATTATCTCTTGTCCATCAATATTTTATGTTTAAATATGTTTAACCTTAACTCTATTATTGAGCACTGTTAGCATGTGTATGGAGCAGCGCCCGCACAATGCTATATTAGCTACCGAAAACAAATAAATGACACACTTACAACCAACAAATTTATCATACCGCATCGCTCGACGCTGTCAAACAAGGAGCGCGTCCTGTAAAACCACCTCAGGTTACAGTCGAAAAAATAGATACTGAGAAATCACCAAAATCTGAACTCCCCAAACTACTAAAGGCAAATAAAGTTCTCATATTTGGAACACTGAATACACAGACACTTAGACAGATTTGGAAAATACCAGAGTTAATAGCATCAGCCGAAAAAACAAATCATGACATTATCTGTATTCAAGAACATAGAATAATTCATGATGAAAATATTATGAAAGAACATGATTATGGAACTTGGAAACTCATAACCTACTCAGCTTGGAGACATTCTATAAATGCATCCACAGGTGGAATAGGTTTTCTAGTTAATAAACAAGCATATGCTGAAATAACAGATATAGAGAAGATAAACCCTAGAATAATGACTATCAATCTTTCTGGAAATCCACAAACGACTATTATTTTATGTTATAGCCCAACAAATGTAAGTGACGAACAAGAAACGATAGAATTCTATACGGAACTAAATTCTTTAACAAGACGGATCCCGAAACATAATGTCCTAATCATTGGTGGCGATTTCAATGCTCAACTCGGACAAACATATGGTTTCAAATATTATTATCATAAAACAACAAATCGAAATGCAACAATGCTAACAAATTATCTAGAGGAAAATAATCTCTTATGCCTGAACACAAAATTTCAAAAAAGACTAGGACAAATCTGGACACATAACTCCCCGAACGACTATAAGTTCTAAATTGACTTCCTAATCATTAATAAGAAATGGAAAAACAGTATTATAAACTGCAGAGCATATAACTCTTTTATAAGTATAGCATCTGATAATCGTATTTTATCAACTAAAATTATACTAAGTCTCAGAGCTAATAAGAAGAAATGTAGCAAAAACAAACCTTACGACTGGTCTAGGCTAAAATATGACCGTGAATTACGAAATTCTTTTATTAATAAGATAAAAAACACATTTTCTGTACTACAAGATACATCAAACGATGAATCAAACTCGTCTGCAAATACTAAATATTTACAGTTCGAAAAATCATGTAGAAATGCTGCGGCCGAAATAATACCATTGACACCGAAATTAAAACAAAGATCACCCTGGGAAACGATAAATATCAGTCAAAAACGTGCTTCTTTACACGAAGCTGCTAAATTGAAAGATCAAAATCCAACGCCCGAGCGCATAAAGAACTTCAAACTTATACAAATCTCATTCGTCAAGCTGTATGAAAATGAGCAAAATGACTACATCGAGAATAAAATAGAAGAAATACAAAATGCAGCGACAAACAAAAAGTCAGATTTAGCCTGGAAAACGGTTAATGAAATAAGTGGAATAAAGAAAACAAACAAAGCCAAATTAAAGCAAAAAACGAGAAAGAACGTATCGATCTATGGCATAATCATTTTAAAGATTTACTGGGCTGTCCAATAAGCAACCAAACCAGTTCAGAAGACCATCCTACAGAATACGATCAACTTGATATTAAAACTGACAATTTTACATCTGAAGAACTAATAAAAGCGACTAAAAGTATACAAAACGGCAAGGCAACTGGATTAGACGAAATACCTGTGAAAGTATGGAAACTATACGAATTTCAAGAGTTCTTACTTGATTCATGCAATAAGGTATATTGGCAAGAACCGATTGAAAGATGGACTCAAGGCTGTATACTTCCCTTCCCAAAAAAAGGCGATCTATCTGTCATCAAAAATTACAGAGGTATCACATTAAATCCTATAGCAGCAACAATTTACAACCTGATGTTACTAAACAGAATTAGACCAGAAATTGATCCCATACTAAGGAAAAATCAAAATGGATTTCGAAAAAACCGATCTACAACTGGACAAATTCTAACAATTCGCCGTATACTCGAAGGTGTAAAAGATAAAAATCTACCTCTCACACTACTCTTCATCGACTTCTCTAAGGCTTTCGACACCATCAACCGCGAAATGATGAAAATAGTTCTAATTAAATATGGTCTTCCTTCAGAAACAGTAAATGCAATAATGATTCTATATAAAAACACTCGGTCCATGGTTAGATCAACAGACGGTGACACACCTTTCTTTGAAATTACAACCGGTGTACTACAAGGTTATACACTTGCTCCTTTCTTATTCATAATATGCCTTGACTATATTCTAAAGAATTCCCTGGATTGCAATAAAGAACTAGGTTTCACCATTTCGAAAAGGAAGAGCAGTAGATATCCAGCAGTAAGTATCACATATGCAAATTACGCGGACGATATTGCTCTAACAACAAACGACCTATCAGAAGCAAATACTCTATTACTTTTAATAGAAGAAAAAGCAAACGAAATTGATCTAAAAATAAATTCAGGAAAGACGGAATACATGAGTTTTAACCAACATGAGAAAACAAAGTCGATTATTAAGAGTTTACACGGAGAAATTATTAAAAAAGTAGATGATTTCAAATACCTTGAAATTATATAGGTTCTACAGAACATGATATAAATATTAGAATTGCGAAGGCATGGGCTGCACTAAACAACCTAAATATAATATGGAAATCAAATCTTAGAGAAAACCTAAAAATAAACTTATTCAGAGCTGCTGTAGAAACTGTTCTAGTCTACGGTTCCGTAACCTGGACAATGACAGTAGCTATGGAGAGAAACATTGATGGAACATATACGAGGATGCTAAGAGCTATTAAAAACAAGCATTGGAATCTACACATGACTAACGAAGAACTATATAAGAACATCCCGAAAATATCTGACACTATTAGAAAACAACGACTACGTTTCGCAGGACATTGTTGGAGGAGTAAGGATGAACTGGCTAGTGATCTACTAATATGGAACCCAAAACATGGTAAAAGATCCCGTGACAGGCCCAGGAAATCATATATAGATAAGTTAAAAGAAGACACAATGCTTAAGATAGAAGAATTTCCGACTGCGATGAATGATAGAAATTAGTGGAATGAGTGAATGAATTAATTAATTAATGACTATTTTATTTCCCTGAATATTGAATTAATAGACGGAAGGATATTCAGAAGCTATACATAGTTTATATTAAAAATAACCATATTACAAAAATATCAAATAATGATGATAATATAATTATAATAAAATAAAAAATTATAATAATAATAATAGTGTAATACTAGAATATTAATATCGATATTAACTATATTATTAATAATACTATTGTGTCTAAATATATATATATATATATATATATATATCTAATATATATATATATATATTATATATATATATATATATATATATATATCATAAATTTAATATACTAGATGTAATAGCATAATTATTATATGAATACGATACATAACGCCCCCAATAAGATAACAGTAGTATTATTACACAATTGTGGAGGCATTAATGCCTATATCATATAACAATACAATATTATATTGCCAATGTATGTATAATTGCAGTATCGTGAGAGATTGTGAGATTACCGTTACTATTGTCGTAATCTTAAGAACAAGGTCATACCTGAGGTCAAATATAACAATTGAATATATATATACATATATATATATATATATGGCAATCATCTTGATTTATGTCAATATCATATTCATCTTAGAACTGCAAGAGACAAACACACTCGAATACAATGCCTCTACTACTATATATCTACTACTATACCTCTATTATGGTATCCGTATACACCGATTGTGTTTAATATGTTGTTTACTCGCGGATTGAAGGTAGAGTTTGAATTTGTATTCAATAACTATAGTTCTATTCTATAGAATACTAAACGTGTCCTTATACGAACGAGTAAACATACACGTTGTACACACATACACACGTACACAAACACGCACACGAACACATATACACACGCACACGGCCGCACATATATACATATACACACACACACACACACACATAAATACACACACACACACATACATACACACACATACACACATACTCACATACGCACACATACAGCGTATGTCATACGTACACACATACATACATACACACATAAGTTGATGTCCTGTCCTTAGTAATAGATATGCACTGATAGGTACTACTAATAACGAATAGCGTATTAAATGGACACATATAATAACAGAAACTTAGAAATTCAATTAGGCATATATGTAATAAAATAACTTATTACAGTGATTTAACATCCACTTAATGGAGATATCTATAGGTACAATTAAGTTCATTATCACACAACAAAGAATGATGTAATCGTTAACTATTCCATACAGTATGTTAACCTTTGTTATGATAAGGACTGATAATATAACTTATTATTTAGGTAATTATTATTTAGAAATTGTATAAGGGAAAGTAGCGAAATACGGAAAGTGCCCGAATAGGGACACTCTCGATATCTCAGAAACCATAAATCATATAAAAAATGTTTAATGAATAATATATTCATAATTATATATATTAATTATATAAAGTATTTTTTATTTGTTAATTATTAAAAATAGTGCTAATAAATCCATATATTCTATAAACTGATTTTTTTATTACGTTTTTTAAATTTATAAAAAAAATATCAACTTAAAATCTTCTCAAGAATATACAAAGGTATACCTTTGTATCCATATATGGATATAAAACAACAATATATTATGAAAAACTAAATCATTCTAAACATTATATACATAATTTCTATATTTGTTATCAAATATTAATTAAGTTATAAGCATATATCTAGAGGTCATATACGTCCATAATAAGGACACTCAATAGAGATATACATAGATGTATTAATAAGGACACCCTGTAACCAATCAGAGCGCAAAGTGTGAACCATTCTGATTTTCATAAAAATTGCGTGCGTTATAATATTATTACCACAAATGAAGTTAAATATAAATAGTATTATTTAGATACTTAAATTATATTATTTATTAATAAAATTATAAAAATTAATAAATTAATTACTAATTAAATATATATTAAATTATTCATAAAATTAATTATAAATAATGTAATTGTAATTTATCTCATTGGTTCATCAATAATATAATTTATCTAGTGGTATATAGGGTTTCTGTATTATAACACATAGTGTCCGTATTCGGACATGGATACCGAATACGGACACCCCGCTATCTAT
This sequence comes from Osedax fenrisi, assembly GCA_964019155.1. Lineage (NCBI taxonomy): Eukaryota > Metazoa > Annelida > Polychaeta > Sabellida > Siboglinidae > Osedax > Osedax fenrisi. The sequence goes on along the minus strand of OZ025241.1, from coordinate 27,959,287 downwards.
TAAATAAAAAGATTAAATACAATTTTAAGATAACAATAATATCTATAATCATATAATATTAATAAATTATAAGTTTTTAATACAAATATTGAGTCATAAAATGTTAAGACCATTTATTGTTAAAGTGTCCGTATTAGGTTACTTCCCCCTGATTATATAGCTCAAATAACAAAGTAAAATTCTGATGAACTATAGTTGATACATAATTATTCAATTTAATATATATTCACTATAATATATACTAATATTCTCTTAAACAAATGCTAATATTATCTCAAATAAATAATAATATTCTCTGACAAAGTGAATATACATCCCAGGAAATATAACATATACAAATATGACAAAATAAATACAACGTATACAATAAAAAAATGTTGACAAAAAAATAAAATATAAAATAAAATTGAATATAAGTTGTCTTTAATATTTCAGCTTTCAGCTTTAAACTTTAATATGGGTAGGTATGAAATTGTCGGAGTCGATGGATAAAATGAATAAAGGGAATACTTCAAACGATGGTACTATATAGGAACATGAACGTTTCCTAAATGTGAGGGAAAATAGAGGAAGACGAATACAATATATAGTTGAGATATAGCGATGGGAATGAGAAAGGAGAGGGTATTCCTATAGTATATATACTTATACCTCTCCATATTATATATAATATGTATGTAAGAAATGTAAGAATATATGTAACAATGCCTAAGTAGAAATCATTTTTTATAAGGATAGGGTCCTATAGGTATACCAGCTGGGGAATAATTTGAAGGAGTTTAGTGGTTATGAATTCGAATGATGAATATTGTCCGGATAATTATACATAGAAAGGAATTAAATTTAATTCCTTAAGGAAGTAGGTGATATAAAAGGAAGGAATAGAAATATATACTGGGAAGGAAAAGTTTATTTACAAGGACAGTAGAAGGAGGACTAGTGATATTATTCCGAATACGGCGAATCCTAAAATGATGGAAGTGTTTCACTTTTTAGCCATATACTCAGCCATACATTATTAGGTGTATGGTGAATGGTGAAGGAAATATCATTGTCGAGAAGACCCGATTATATAACACAAAGGAGGGACGAATTATATGGATGACTACTTACAATGCGTAGATTTAAATCCACTATTTGGCCTAGGCTTATTTCATAATACTATTACGTAAGTTTATTCACAAGGGTATTCACAATGGTATTCAATCTTATTGCGGTGTAGCTTAGCTGTGACTTTACGCACTATTTAAATATAATATAGGATTAAACTATATAGTTCAATCACCGATAATCTATAAATAGAACTGCCGTAATCGTTAAGATAAATACGCCCGCGTTGAATTACGTAACGGCCATTGTGTTTACTTTCGAGATGCTGATTCTACTGGAGCTACTGGAGCTACTGATGATGCTGCTGCTGCTGCTGCCCATCTCTATTGACTCGTTAACTACCAGGCAGCCCTCGCGTGACTCATGCGTGTGGCATGCGTGAATCATGCGTGTGGTGTGCTACCACGTACAGGGGACATGTTAGCATGCGTACATTGTACCCTGTATGTCTACACGCGCGCTTGTGTTTCTTCGAGAGATAAGCTAGTCAATAGACAGTATACTTCCTAGTTGTCCATCTTCCTTATCTTCTCTTATCGTATAATTATTAGTAGGGTTAAGTCTTGTCGTAAACAAATACGAATAATATAAATCATAATAGAAATAATGGAAATATTTAAAATAGAAGCTAATAATATTAAAAATTATAATAATAATTATATACATAATATATACACTCATATAATATATATAGGTATATATATATATAAGATAAGATAAGATAAGATAAATTGTATTATTGTGATCATTATAAAAGAAAAACATGCATATGTATCATCCCATATAACCACAGTACACATTTGAACGATGCATATAAACCAAGTAAATAAACGGAGTGTATAATCATAATAATACAAATAATAAAATAATAATAGCATTTAACAAATAAGTTCTCATTGCAGCATTTATGATATATATATATATATATATTAGATGAGCAAATATTATACTATAAGTAAATAATATTTACTGAGTACTTAAAGACACTTACATAATCTAACTAGCATATTAATTTACAAAGTTCAACGTTATATAATATTGACTTATATAATAGCATTTATAATATAATAATAGCATTTATGTGTAATATATTTATGAATATATTCATATTATTGACTTGATTATTATTAAAACAATAGGAAACACAAATAACAATTAAGATTCCATATTTTGTAAATAAAAGTATATTTATTCTTCTACTTGACAATATTTATACTCCTATAACGGAATATAGTAATATATTTATATATTTTATATATATCAGGACTATCATCAAGGGAAAATATTAAGTATGAATTTGTTTGTTTATTTTATTATGAAACATTTTTTTTTTTAGATCTAATCATTTATATATTTTCACATGCTGTAAGATTATTCACATATTATCAAATTTTATGGAAATAATAGATTAGAAATCATTAATTATCATATATGTATGTAATAATGAGTGGTCGAAATAAGTGTTAGCAATATTATACCACTCAAAATGATAGAGGACTATTGTATTTAAATGTATCTTTATTAATCGATCAACAGAAAAACCATACACTAATGCTGTTTAAATATATACAACATTACAATATATAATATTACAATATTTAACTTTGTACAAACCTCCACGTTCAAAGGTATAATCAAAAATGAAATAATATTATTAAATATAATATAATTCAGATTATAATATTGCTACGCGACAGTTAATTGGTTCAATCAATTCTATTAAAATAAACTAAATAACACTAAATAAAAAAAACACAAAAATCAATATACACCAAATCAATATTTATACTTTTTTATAATTATTCCATAACATAAAATAAAAATAGAACCAACTAAAAATATATAATAAACTATATGAAATTAACTAAAAAAACACAAAAATCAATATATACGAAATCAACATTTATAATTATTACATAATACACAATAATAAAATAATTAATTAAAAATAGTATAAACTTAAAAATAACTACATAAAAATATATAAGACGTTAGTCTGCTACATATATATATATATATATATACAAATATTATTATTTAGGTATTATATATACATATCAACTATCATTTATGTATAAAATACAATAATTAATAACAATTTGTTTAGAACTTAATTTTTTGATCGGAAATATCTTTTTCTTCTTTTTCCAGTTTCATTAAGTATACCTTTAAAATATGACTGTTATTTTCGTTTTACCATATAAGACTGACCGTGCTTTATTTTGTGCTTCCATTGTTTAATAGCTGGTCTCGGATCCCAATATTCTATAGCAGGCATATTGTAATATATAAATATTATTAAAAATCAACTATTGATATTCAATAGATAATTGCTAGATAGATTACAATTTATCAAACCATGTATAACTTTTATATTTACATCTTCTTTTAATTATATAAAAGTTATTAATTTAGAGAAAATAATTTCTTTGGTAGAAATACAATCTCTCGTTGAGATAATTCACTAATGAATTGACAAGTTCTGTTTTTATTTTATCATCGTTTTTTTTCCATGAGATATAAATTATATTTTATATTTCTTTTTTCTCAGACGTATAGGTGGAGGAATTTAAACTATAATTACAAATATTTATAACACTTTATTTTTGAAACTGATTGTAAATATTTTTGATTTCGTGAAAATAAAATCATTAAATCTGTTGTAAAGAAATTAAAGTTAAATTATTAAATTACTAAGATATTATGTAAATAATTCTGATTCTTTAGCATCTGATTATTGCGAACGTAGCATTAAAGTATGCCATTATACAAATATACTCTCTAATAATTAATAAATAAATTCACTCCATCTTATTTCAAATATTTGTGGTATTTTTCTTATACAATGATTATTAATTTCTGCTATTGACTTTAATTGTCAACATCTAATTATAGATTTAGCAAAATATGATGAAAATACGTATAATATAATTATTAATTAAACATATGCTTATATCTCACATATATTGAATATATTCAATATATAATCATAATAATACAAATAATAAAATAATAATAGCATTTAACAAATAAGTTCTCATTGCATCATTTATGATATATATATATATATATATATATATATTAGATGAGCAAATATTATACTATAAGTAAATAATATTTACTGAGTACTTAAAGACACTTACATAATCTAACTAGCATTGTGTATACATGTATAGTCATAAAATATAATACATTTATTAAATTACAATTATATATTACGCATAAGTCGTTATAAGCAAATGTCTAATTTCAACAATATTAACACTCGTAGATTTCCAGGAAATACTTGATTATATTTACAACACCATATCGCGTGTAATTACAAGACACATCGGATCCCATAAGAAATAATAAATATTATTAAAATATATGTATAGGGGAAAGTCTCCGATTACCGACCCCTAAACGATTATTTGTAATAACTTATTCAATATTAAATATATTTATTTGAAATTTTGTAATTAGGGTAATATTATGGCAATGAATAATGTGCCTTTTTTAATTTTTGATATAATTATATTTACAAGAATAAACAGGGGTGGTGGTCTGTAATCGGATACCTGTTCCTATTACCGACCCCCTTCTCCATTACCGACCCACTAAAATAATCGTGGTATAACTAATTGTAGTATTATAATACCCAATAAAAATAGTAGATATACATAAATATAATTAATTATAACATTCAGGACACTTATTTGTTATTGAATTTATATTTTAATAGTAATATTAAATTTAAATTTAAACTTTATAGTAATTTATTAAAATAGTGTATATTATTATTTAATATTTAGTTATTAATCAGTATGTATATAATCGAATGGAATCATGAATCCTTAATCTATATCAATGATACACAAACAACTTATGACATATATTAAAGTAAAATACTGATATATTTGGATTGGATATTATAAATCACATGGGGTCGGTATATACGGGTTGCTATACTTAAGATATATTGGTTATTAGTTATTCAAATTAAACTATTTTGATAATAGTTATTAAAATTGTATTGGTATACAATATTATGTACAATATTAATTTTTCTTTTAATTTATAAAGTATTTACAATGATTTAAAAATAATTATTATTCAAATATTTAAAAAGTAAAAACAGTATATCACATTTGATCAAATAACAATTGTAGGATTACATATTTTTAAAAACAAAATACTTATTCATATTTATCATTAAATTACTAACAGTTCATGTATATATACTTTTTTGATATATTTTATAGTTACTGAGATACGAAAGGGGGTCGGTATTAGGAAGGGGTCGGTAATCGAGGACTTTCCCCTATATAATTTTACTACATATTTACTACATTTTATCTAATATATTTTATAATATATATATCTTTTCATGTTATTTCACTGTATCTTAACCTCTATAGAGGTACACTTGAATACATTGTTCAAACGTAAGTTCGATTTTAGTTGGTGGTAATATATTAATTTAAGTTTAAAGTTTATGTTCAACTTACGTTCTACACTTAATTTCAACTTAAGTTGACTAGTTTATATATAAACATATGTATACATATAATATATATAATATATACATATAAATATATCATTAGGCTATTATAATCCTACTATTATATTTATTATCAGCAAAGTATTAACTCATATAATACAATATATTATTATTAATTTCATTTAAGTTTGATTCAAAACTTAAATTCAATAATAATACGATTTTAATATTGAATATAATATCGGGAAGACGATATAATCAATTTTGAATTATTATATATATAATATATATTGCGTAGTTATATATTGAGTAATTAGTTCAACATGATTTTAAATTATATTATCAATATAATTATGATACAACTGTAGTTCAATGTGTCGCTTGTATGATATTATAATAATTAAAAAAACCCCATAGGATTAATTAAATAATTTTATTTTTATAATAATTACTTTATTTATTAAATTAATAATATTAACTTAAACATGAAATTAATATAATGATTAATTATTAATTTACTTTAATAATAATATAATAAATATATTAAAATAAATAAAATGTATAATATTGAATTGTTTCTATATTACAAAAGAATATACCTATAACTTAGGTAATACTTACTAATTTACAGCAATACATTAAGTTGAACTTAAGTTACTAAATAAAGTTTATAATATGTTTAAATATATATTATTACATTGTAATAATATTCAACATAAGTAATTTAACATATTTACTAATACTTATTTCAATATGTGATTTTAAATCTAAACTTAAGTTCAACTTAAATTTATAACTTAAGTTACTAACTAATTAAGTAGAATTTAAATTATGTAATATATATTGAACTTAAGTTATGAACGTAAATTTATAATATATAATAATAAATTATACAATCTTGCATCATTTAACTTAATTTAAATAAAATTTCTACTTTAATTAATTTGATTTTAATAAGTTATAAAATAAATTATCAATCAATCAATAAGTTAATAATACATTATTAAATAATATTAATACAACACTTACATCATAACTTAAGTTGAACTTATATGAGAACGTAATGTCAACTTAAGTTCAACTTAATTTAGATGTAAGTTAAATGCTGGATCAGGTATTAGGACATGGGTTCACGCCAAATAGGTATTAACATGATATTTAGAAATGATCTTATATAATAGTGTATACAAAATATTAACTAACGAAAGATAAGAAGAGGAAGTTACGATGGTAAGGACATGTATGTCGCAACAACAATTCGATGTCGAAAGTCATATGTCAACGTACCGTAAATGGCACAAGAAGAGGACGTTCAAGGATGAAATGGTCTGATAACTTACAAGACTGGACATTAGGGTAGACCGTTTTTGAAAGTTTTGCTAGCTAGCTCACAGTATGTCATAAATGTTATATTAAACATATTTGTGATGATTCATCACACAATATTTAATATTGGTAAAGCTAAGTGCACTTTAATGATGACATATTCAATGAATATTTCTATTTTACTTATATATTTGATGTATTTGTGTAAGTGTGCGTTATCATAAAAATAAAATATTTGACATATATATGTATACATATATTATATTATTAATAAAGCAAAAAATTACGTAAAAATTAAAAATTTTAATTTTGTTTAATTTGTATATTAATATAATTTATTCGATTATTTTTTTGATAAATTATTTTAATTAAGCATCAAACTTTGTTGTTTGCTTATAATGGATATCTACGAGGTATAATAAATAACATTTATTTTTCTAACAAATACATTTTTTTACGACTAGTATATGCTATTTTTATATTAATACTTATAATTTTATATTCATATAATGATGATAGACATACATAATATAAAAAATATATTTTTATTATTCCTTTGATCATTTTTTTTTTGATTTCTTAAATTTCAAACTAAATTACAATTTCTGTCAGATTGATTTAATTATTTAAAAAAAATGTTTTAAATATTTTTAAAGGATGTTTTTATATAATACATATGCTAAAATGCAATTAGTACTTGTACACATTATTTCCTTTAATATATTTGTAATTTTTTTTTTCGAAATTTTCAAATTAAAATTCCTATCTTTTTAAAATATTTGTTAGATTTCAGAATTATGTCGGTTTTGAATTCCTTTTTTTATTATATCTAGAATTATTAAGAAGAGTTATCCCGAGTTAACTGGCACTTTTCTATGAAGGGAACTAAAAATGTTACCAAAACAGTCTCTCCTACTGGACAAGCCTCAATCCTTGTGAATCCACGCGAGCGTCAAACGACAGAGAAAGCGGAGAAAGAATGTGAAGAAATCATCAGCGCTCATACGACGTATACGGCCCTATAGGGTCTATTGCTCTATCGCCACGGGATAGGTAATCAGGTATTCATACAACATATTAAGGGTTTCGTTACAATCGTGGATTTCTAAATACGAAAGCCACCCCAAGGGATATTAGGGCCTAATAGTTATAGATACAATTTCATCTAAGTTCCTGCAGTAATTCATGGATGGGATAAAAGGACCCCACACTAATAAAAAACAATACAAATATATAGTATTTTCGAAGAATGTTCTAAGAAAATATATACAAATTACAAAAAATCCTGTAATTATAATTAGAATACAAAATCTATAGATGTTGTGTATAAATAATGACCAGAGCCACCTATGCAGGTTCATATTTCGGTTAAATATGTTGAATATATAAACATTATAATGTATACTTATAATCAATACCTATATTTTTGCAATGTAAACAATGGGTATTAAATTATAATGTATACGATACATACTAATACAAACTTCTATTGCACGTAAATGAATAGAACACCGACAACATTTATGTATAATTACCGTTTCAAACCGGGGAGTTGTTATCTTTGATTCGTAAAATAGTTGGTATAGACCTTTACAATAGTATATATATATATACCTTTGTACCAAAAGGTATACCTTTATCATATACTTCATTGGTTACATATATATATGTATATATATATATACACCTGCATATATTTGATGTAAATCGATAGTTTTAACCTATAACCCCTATCATCACAAACAACCCGACATATATCTATATCCTTCGTAATCTCAATAATAAACATATTACTATTACTATAATATCTATATTTTCCAATAAACACAAGTTTCTGAATAAAATACACTCATTCAGCATCCGTGCCTGGTCCGTACCCTCACTTATATATTTACATTCCTCCCCCCCGACATGCTACAATCATAATTAAAACCTCCATTAGGTATCATCTTAAGTTCAACCTCTTTTTACCAATCAGGATATCTATAGAATCTATAGTATAGACAAATATTTTGCGAAGCAAAGATATAACACTCCCTATGCATGCAACGTAATTTAGTAATATCCCCAGCCGCTGCTAGCAGTAGTATCGAAATCACTGAAATAGATTTAGGTTCGGATCTGTTTGCATACAGCAATGTTTTCATTGCTCTATTAAATTACATGCAATATAAATTAACTTTTACTTACTAAATATATACTTATAGCATTTAAAACATAAATATCATATTTGTTTGTTATATATTAGTAATGAACACTTAGTTTTCATCATATAAATATTAATTTAAAGCATATTATTTAACATTTTAAAAGTGTATAGTTAAATACGAATTTACATTATAAACAACGCATAGTTCCTAAAAGTAACCCGCTATAGGTGGCACCAGGGTATTTTGTATACAAATTCGAATTACACGATTTCGCGTAAGTGTTATATCTTTCCTTCGGAAAATCTTTGGTATAGGTGTATACATTCACTGATTTATCCTACATGTGATGTTATAAAACTTTAAAAAAAAAAGTAAATAAACAAACTAAGTAAATATGTTTATATAAATAGATTCATATCAATGCCAATACATCATACTATTTGTATTATTATATAATTGCAAGTTTTTATAATTATATAAGTAAACGTTTTAATAATATAATATAATATTACTATTTCATTTTTATATAGTTATCATTTTTTAATAATATATAATTATACATTTTAATAATATAATATCTCTATTTGTACTTGTATATGGTTTTAAGTTTTTATACTCATATAATTATACATTTTAATAATATAATATAATATCAAGGACATAGTGTTATTATATTTATTTATTTATTTATATATCTACAAATATTTAACTATTATTGCATCATATTTGGTCAACTATAGTACAGTAAACAGTCGCGTAATAATATATATATATATACTTTTTTCCTACTGGCGAATATTAATTATATATTATAATTTAATTTCCAGACATAATTTCACTATATATATATATATGTGACTATATATATGTCTATATATAGAAACGTAGTACACTGCACGGTGTGAAATCACGCAGTACACGTATATCATCACTTACGACGTACCATTATATAATACGATATATATATATATATATATTACTTATATATTACTTATATATGGTTAGTAATACTCAAGTTTCACTTGATTGCTATCCCCTCAAGTAATATAAGAGGCTGCCCTATCAGCTTATCCCGCTAATCCACCGAGATTGTCTAACAGTACCGAGATAAATCCACGAATCTAGAAGGGCGTTGACAATCGTGACAAGAATTGCGTGCGTCGCGATTTAGTGTCTCGTTTCAATGATACTATCGATTCATTCCTATTAATACCTATTCCTATCATTATTTTAAATACGAGGATATTGTATACATTAAATATTATTTAAATTATCCACGAAACTCACTAATTACAAGGTTAATTCAAATATTTAATACATTCTGAAAGATACTAAATATATATTAAATATATATTTATTTTTAAATTATACATATATTCTTTAATACAATATTAATTTAATTTAATTTAATTTAATTAACTATGTAGGTCGTATATATAAGATATATATATATATATATATATATATATATATATATATATATATACATATTTACCATTGAACATATACGTGTATCAGCATATATATACGCCGATATTAAATATAGTAAGTATGGTATACAATCATAGATTTATAGTTTATGTAAACTATAAATCTATGTATACAATGTATACATACTATATTATGTAACATTGTATACATTGTATATTACAATTATTGACATATAGGGATAGATACTATTTACCTGTGTATATTATAATAACTAACAGTTAAAACCACCTTAGTAATACGATACACCGATATAGATATATCTTACTCGTACACATATATATAGCACTTAATGCACATCAATTAAAGTGTTGTTTCTGTACTTATTAAAGTATATAAACACATAACATCATACTAACTGATATATATATATATATATATATATATATATGAATATTACATATAGGCACAAATACATTCGTATCGGCTGACGTTATTGTATAATGCATAGGACCTATAGGTCTAGGTCTCTATAGAGGAACGCACACACACTTCCATACACATACTCGTAATGTACCGCACATACACACGCGCATACGTATACATATGTGTTAATATGCAAACCCGTACTCATACTTCATTAATAACGATATGTGTAAAACGAACACGTCACACGATATACCGAGTCTGTGACCTCTAAACTAACATGAACACTACGGAAGTAGTTAATAATAAAACACGTGGTGTAAGAGTGCACATATCCGCAGACTTATTAACACAGGTATAGAGACACTGGCTAATGCGAAGTCAGCAGGGTTAAAGCGCATATATATATATATATGAATGAATGAATGAATGAATAAAGGAAAATAGTTTATTGAGTTCAGAAAGTAAATTTAGCAAATCACATTTCTGCTCAAAGAAGAGTACCAGATATTATCTCGTAATCTATACTACAAAATATGGTCTTCTCCAATAAAGAATTATATATATATATACGGTCATTAGTTAGTTGCATGTATGTATTACCATATACACTGAATATTGTATAATGGTAAACATTGTACACTGCACTTTGTACACTATACTTTGTACAGTGTACAATGTGCAGTGTACATATAGTAATACTTCTAAATACTAAGGTCGCTTAATAATATAAAAATAGCCGCTACTATTGCACGTCTCCGTATATGTTGCCGGGTAAATACATACAGTATACAGTATACAGTCTATGCCGAGTATACCATACACGAAGATACACTAAGCAGATTAATATATCACTATTGTAATGACCTTGAGATGCTGGGTAACACCTAGCGGCAGGTAAATCAACACCTACCACGTGATACCATTAAAATACCCGATAGCAGTGGTTGACATCACCTCAAGGTCACGCCCCCGGAAGTATCAGCGCCATGATTGTACTACTACTATGTGGATGTGACGTCACTAAATTACCACTATGTTGGCGGTAGTAGTAATGGTGATGGTGATAGTGGTGGTGTTAGTGGTGGTGGTGGTAGTGTTAGTGGTGGTGGTGGTGCTAGTGGTGGTGATGGTGGTGAAGTTAGTGGTGGTAGTGATGTTGGTGGGGGTAAATGTATTAGTTGTTGATGATAGTGGTGGTGGTGATGTTAGTGGTGGTGAATGTATTAGTAGTGATGGTGGTATTAGTGGGGGGGGGGGTGATGGGGGTAGTGGTGATATGGGTGGTGATGATAGTGTTGATTGTGGTGGTAAGATAACTCCGACTATGATGTCAAACAGTAAAACTAATGCCGAAGACCTGCAGGTCCTACATCAATAGGAAGCCGTACGAAGCTGCACATTTAGTATACAGATCTATCTACTATATGTTATTCATGCCGTCAGCACCTTCGTAATAGATATAGGGGAGATGTGTATAGTGTATCTTGGTACACATGGGTATGTTACAGCACACTACACGCGCACACACACACACACACACACACACACACACACACACACACACACACGGGTATGCTACAGCACACTACACGCGCAGTCGTGTATTACGTAATCACATCACGTGACATCGGCGCAGTCACGTGACAACCACGTATGCCCCCTAGCGCGCAACGCTACGGAGAACGCGCCGGTCTGCGTGACGGGGTCAGAGTTCACGCGTCCTGTTCACCTATGTAGGCTATAGTACGACGTAGGTAATTTCGGAAAATATCAAAAAATTGGGGTCTACGTATTTAGATAACATCTATATAAAACAGAATCCGACAACAAATTCAAATTGACCCACTGCCGAGCGAGTTTACCTATACATTTAACATGGGGACATACCAGAATACAACAAATACATACACATACACACACGAGGCTTATGCGTGTACGCGTGAAGTGAATGACGTAATGATGTTTACATTTATCACGTGACGTGCTATGTTTACGTTTTTTAACGGTAATGGTATTTATTATATAATACGATTTATACAGCACTATAGAATAATTCAAAATATATAAATATAATTCGTAATATATATATATATATATATATATATATATATTGCGGTTTAACACATTTATTACGCACTCTATAGTGAAGGTAACCAACAGTTGGTCACAGCGAAGCTAGCTTGCCAGTGTAACACTCGCAATAATAAGCGTACGTCATAAAAGCGAGTCGATAATGCATACAGCTATAGGTATACCTTTAACTCATACACGCGGATTGTGTACACACATGCATACTGTCACTGGCGCATATATATATATATATATATTTATATATATATATTTATATATACAGTGCGCTCTCGATATACCGGCACCATCGGGAATGAGGAATTGTGCCGGTATATCGAGAGTGCCGGTATATCGATCTAGCAGAAAATAAAGAATATATGAAGAAGAATATTAAATATTATGTTTATTATAATGGTATAAAATAGATATAAATACGTATAAAATGGTATACAATATTATTATAAAGGTATGAAACGAATGCAAAATAAAATAAAATGCACTACTTTTAATTATTATAATGGTATAAAATAGGTATAAACTCGTATAAGATGGTATACAATATTATTATAATGGTATGAAACGAATGCAAAATAAAATAAACTATTTTGAATTATTTACAAAAGATAAAGTAGTTTGCTTTTTATTATTAATACATAATATATCCAAACGTTTAGATAATAAATTTAATAAATGTATATCATTTGAATCTTTGGAGTAACATTCAAAGTATTCCGTTAGTGATTCAAACCCCTGTATTGCTTTCTCTGATGATGGTGGTGGATAAAATACAACCTAATGTCTTCGCTATCTTTATTATTATTTGTTAATGAATCTATAATTTCAGTAATATAACCTATTTCGAATATTTCAGAAATGTCATCGACTGATGTAAATTCTTCTAAAGTGAGTCGATCATCAATATCAATATTGCATTTATTATAAATGTCATTATTTATTTCATAATTTTCATCTTGAGTGAATGATTCTTCGTCTATACGATCTAGTAAACCGACATGCACCCAGCAGTTTCTGATACTTTCATGTTTTACTTTCTTCCATGCAAATATGTATATATATGCCGGTATATCGATTACAATTCAACTTTTGTGCCTAGATATTAGGCGCCGGAGCCGGTATACGAGTGCCGGTGCATCGACAATTATTATCATTGAAGAGATAGGAAAGAAATCGGCCATTCAGAGATGTGCCGGTATAACGCGTTTGCCGGTGTATCGAGAGCAGGTATATCGAGAGCGCACTGTATATATAACTCGATGAAAACTGAATATTTTCATAACATACATGATGACAATACCGTCTATACGAATACCGTCTATATTAACGTTAATATGCATGTAACGAGTATCCACCATAGTAATAATGCATATACACATGTTTCATGTTCATTCATACATATATACATGATTGTATACGTCGACACATTGTTATGTGCAATATCGCATGCTATCAGTTGTGATAAATGTCGACATTATCTAACACTAATTAATAATAACAACTAATTTATTTGTTTGAAAAGTAATACAATTATAATATATAACATAATAGTATTAAAGAAATGACCACGTTTAATTTATTTTCATTACGTATCTAAAGAAAATATCAACATTAACACGATCAACATTGTAAATTAATTTTATATTAACTTATAATTGTGTATGTCATCTCTTATAAATAAACTTAATTCATCTATATATATTATTATCTACCCATACCTATGCATGTATGATACAAAGTACACACACAGTATGAACTTCTGAATTTGTATAAATAGAAAACAAAACATTAAATACCCCACTCTATATTTGTATATCTTCAATACGCGTTACTAGTATGTATGTATGTATGTATGTACGACGTACATTGTACGTATGTATGTATTAACATAACATAAAATACTCATAGCAAACTTAAAATTAAAAAAAAACACTGATTATGAAAAACATTTAAGAAAAAGTATAATACTTAGTTGAGATTATTTTATTATTATTTGTAAATTTAGCTTCAAGAATATAGATATATCTATACATATATTTATATATCTATAGATAGATATAAAGTTTATTGGAATAAACAAACAAAATTATACGAAATGAACAAATGAATATATATAATCATTGATACATTTAATTATTAATTTATACGAAATAGCAAATTATTGTTAATACATATATTAGTAATATTAGTACTGCTACACAATGATGTATTCTAGGCAATAACAATAGTGTATACACAGTATAATATAGTATCCCTTCAGTAATAAAACGACAATCCACTAATATAACTATATAACTGTTAACTATATCTATTAAGTATAGGGATACAAAGCACAATTAGAAACAATGGCACGCACACACACATACACACACACACATGAACATCTATTACACTCCAGAGATGGCGCCATCTCGCACTGACCGCGACAAGTGGTGGGTGGTTCTCTAACCGTGGTAATCACGTGACTAGGGGGATACTAGTGCGGCTATTGTGCGGCTATTGTGCGGGGGGGGGGGCGTGTTTAGATGTTAATAACAACCCTAGTCACCACCCTATAGGGAACAGCGCCCCCTACGACAACAATACCCCGCCCGCCCGCAACAATATAACCATACACCACACACACATACGCCCGTGTGCATGTGTGCATCTATAATTAATAACTGGGAGCCTCTGTTCGAACGCCGCACGTGTTTGTGTTAAATTAGCGTTCTCGGAACGTGTTAAACGCCGTTGTCGTATTGAGATGATACCAACTATCGATATGATACCAAATGAACTTTGACCCTTCTATTATCGCCCACATATATTTAAATTCACATTTACAGTGTTATAATAGCATATTATAATATTGTATATTAAATAATTAGCATTGTATATAATCATTACCATGTTGGTAATGAAAAATGTATTTTAAACGATATAATCGAATTATTTTTTGTGATAGTATTTATTTCATTTAGGGTTTATTTAAGGGTTTATTTATTTTCAAATTAAATTAAAAAATTTTGAAATAATTAATTTATTATAGATATTTTGAAATAAACGAATGTTAATGTATTAAAATCATAATTACTTATATCAATTAATTAAAGTGAATAATATTACATGTGAATACAATAAATTAGTTCAATTCTGAATTTATAAACTTAATAAACAAGTAGAATTATAGGTTTCGGACATTTATAATTAAATAACTTTAAATAAATTCATTTAAAAATTGTTTCACAGTTATTAATATACTATGAATTCAGAATTGAACTAATTTATTGTATTCGCATGTAATATAATTTACTCTATTGAATTAATATAAATACGTATAATGTTAATACATTAAAATTCGTTTATTTCAATATATTCATAATAAATTAATTATTTCAAAATTTTTTAATTTAATTTGAAAATAAATAAACCCTAAAATAAACCCCAAATGAAATAAATACTATCACAAAAAAATAATTCGATTATATCGTTTAAAATACATTTTTCATTACCAACATATAAATATGTATATACAATGCTAATTATTTAATATCCAATAATATAATATGCTATTATAACACTGTAAATGTGAATTTAATAATATATGGACGATAATAGAAGGGTCAAAGTTCATTTGGTATCATATCGATAGTTGGTATCATCTCAATACGACACCGTACGCGCAATACCGGATCGTGCCGTTAAATACGCCCACATTACGTCAACAACACGCCCACGTCACGCCCACTCGATACTCGGTATCTCGTCCCACCTATATTATTAATCATTATGGCAATTTTAATATTAATGGAATAGGCCCCTGTACGGGTTGCGTTGACACACTTCTGGTTATGAACGCGCACACACACGTGGGCATAAGTGAATGCACACACATGCGCGCACACACACACACACGCACGCGCATGGACTCGGTTTCACATAGCACATAGTTATACGAGCCCAGAAATGAATATGCTAATGGAAACATAAATAACGGATATAAATGTTCCCCTCGAGAAGTCCTAGAAATGTACGACATACATGTGATGATGGCCTAGAACAATACAAAATAAGGAATACAAGTTGTATTCATTATTTCATGTGGATTTATTGTGTATTAAGTTATATTTAAACACGAGAGAGAAACTAAGAACAACTTGGAGTGGAACCCGTGTTCTCTCGCTTACCAGAAAAGTAATGTGCTATTGTGCTACATACTATGGTCCATATATGGATATACATACATTGTTTATATACATATACTGTTATATACAGTTATATATATAATTGTGTGAACATATTATTATACATTAATAAGAAATTAAACATCATAGTAAGCTACTAGGGTAACTATGGTTACGTAGGAGTGTCATTGTTGCGGAGGTATCGAGGAGGTCACCGAGGATGTGTATGGCCACCGCGGTACACACGTCTAGTGTAGACAGTGTAGACAGTGTACGCACGGTTATATCGTCACGTGGGACCATTGTACTAGGTCACGTGATATTACACTGTCACTTGACTCGATGTACGATACACTAGATATACTAGATATATATATATATATATATATATATATATGATTGCATATCGTTACCGATAGTGAATTGTAATGCATTACTTTCACCTACCGGTACCGATATGCAGGTCTATCTATAGATATATTATAGTCGACTCTAGTAGACTATATATTTATATATATATATATATATATACATATATATATATATATATATATATATATATATATATATATAGTCTAGTGAATTATAAACAGGAAATGGAGGTGTACCAGAGAGTGACCTACATATGTAAACATTATGCAATATATTATATATATATATATATATATATATATATATATATATATATATATATATATATATGATATGTATTACATATCGTACTTGTCACGTGTGTGAAATGTATTACAGCATAATAACAATGTCATACGAGATATTATTGTATAGTATGGTGAACATAACATGAAAGTAGTTAATATTGTATTGTCATA
The DNA here is from genome assembly GCA_964019155.1 of Osedax fenrisi. Lineage (NCBI taxonomy): Eukaryota > Metazoa > Annelida > Polychaeta > Sabellida > Siboglinidae > Osedax > Osedax fenrisi. The sequence continues at coordinate 27,941,280 of OZ025241.1, read as the reverse complement.
TACAATTATTTTATAAAATAGTATATTACTATAATATAAAGTATAATTATATATATATATATATATATATAGCCTGACTATATGCACACCTATTTTACCCCGATTTAACCGATATGATCGACTATAACGTATTCCCATTTATCGACACCTCGTTACTACAAACAAATAAATATAATGAACATATACATTTATATTTAAACATTTTCTGCGCCGGTATTCGACGCCGAGACCCGTATACGGGCTATAGCCCGACTGTAAACTGTCAATAAGGCCATGTCCTCGGATATAACGACTCCGAGTTAGCCGACCACCTATCTGATACATCAACAGCTATAGCTACTGCTGCTGCATGCGTACGTGCGCACGTCGTGCGTGCGTGTGTGCTTGCTTGTGTATGCGCGCGTATATCGATTCAGTTGAAGTCAATTAGCCCCCCCCCCCGCTAGGTTACCTTCAACACCAGTCACCTCCTCTTCTCATGTATTCATAATGCTGTATTGTTATTCATAGTCAGACACACACTCCCATAAGTATGGCACACATACTCACATACATATATACACTACCCATACATACATACACGATTACATATATATCAACATATATATATCAACATATATATATATATATATATTAGGTTAGATTGAAATATAAAAATTTGAATTTTGAAATATGTCAATCAAAGTCTAGTATATAATATTGTATTCAAATATCATAAATAAAGAGTAGTGTATGTATTTAAGGTTACTATAAATTAAGTTAATTTTTATTAAAATTAAATGATTTTAGATTATAATTTATAATATTGTATTCAAATGGCCATTTTAAGTCTAAATTATCATAAAATAATATGATTGGGAATTGTAAAAATCTTTGCAACATAAAGTAAACAATATTACTTAAATATTTAATTGCAATCCAAGGATTTCAATATTACGTTGTTTGTTTTGATAATAATACGGTTTGTATAGCTTATATTTTTTATATTTGAAGTCTAAATATTATATATTACATATTTTACATATTACACGTAATTAAGTTTATTAGTAAATTAACAAATGTCATTAAAATTCAATAAATAACGATTCTTAATTAAAATTATCTAATCATTGATTAGTAATTCATTATGTCATAAGTATTATGACATTATATTGACGAATTATTAATTCACCAATATAATATTCACATGTATTATTATAACTTGAATTTAAAATTGTTTATATTAAATTACATATTTAAATAAATTAAAATATACAATATTATATACTTACACCATAACATAATTTTCCATATTAAATAATATTTATATAATTAAAATATGATATTTATTAAACAATATGATATATTATAATTATATTTATTTAACTATCTGTTAATTATAATTACATTATGCTTATTTAATATACAATATATAATATATTATATTATATGGTATATACATGTAGAGCTGCCACCACACCAACTATATAGCAATATTATCTAGCAGATATTTCTCCACGGATATCCACAAAAATGATTTTATTTAATAATATCATCTATTTAATTAATTTAATTTATAGTTAATATAACTATATAATATTATAATAAAAATATAATGATATACTACAAATACAATATATCATAATATATAATATAATATTGTAGATATATATACACTTAATAATATTTTTTTCTATCACTAGCATATTTACAATTAAAGTACATGATATTGTCAAATCCATTTTCTGTTCTAAATAAAAAAAATTAGCCTATACACATTCTCGCTAATATCCGTGAAATATCTTCCAGATAATCTGACAACTTGTTGGTGTTAACTAGTTAAATGATAATAGTATATCTATACAATGATTATATTTGTATACATGTTATTACTCTTCCATTTATAAAATTATATCTTTTTAATGATATATATATACACAATATAAATTATTTAACTCGCTAGACCAACTTTTATTTTGTCGAGGTACAGCCAAGTCAAATTAATTAACGGACCATCCACCAATGCACTCATATTTTTCTCGGTTGAATAAAGTTGAATAATGGAACACTCACAAAATATATAACAATATTTCGACACACCCATTATATAGGTGTAACTATATTTTTAGATATGTACATATCAGATAATTTAGTAGTATGTTTTGTCGAGCGATTTAAATGAATTTAACTAAAAATGGATAAAAGTTTACAGGAGCTCACTAAGATGCAAGCAATAGCGTACCCTAAAACTTTTCAAATAATTATAGTATAGATTTAAATAATTTCATTGGACATTTTCAATTTTGTGAGATAGTACTGTGTCTTTAAAAGTAAATTTATTATAAACAATTCTATATTCAATTTCTTATATTTAAATACATTGCGTTCTACTTACAATAGGAACCTACATTATTATAATATATAATATTAATTTAGAATATATAAATATTTATATTTAAATGATTATTGGTATTATTTTAGATATGTATATTAATTTAAAAGTTGTAAAGAAAATTATATTTAAATTATATATATGTTAGATGTGTATATTAAAATAAATTATATAACATTTAAATATTATTATTTTAATATTGCACTATATAATTATTTAGGTATTGAATTCCTTAAATTCGATAGAAGTCGTGTTGGACAATTATTTGCGAATAATAAGTTTTACTACAAAGAAATAGAATTAAAGGTTATTATTTATATTTATTATTATATTATAGGAGATCTATATTGAAAATTATCATAATAATTTCAATCATTAATACTTGTTAAATAATTTATTATAATAACAAAAATAAATATGACATAAAAAATAAATAACAGATAATAAAAATATACGTTATTATATATTATACTATATAGTTATAAATAAAATATTATATAATGGAAAGTAAAATATGATCAATAAATAAATACACGGACATAAATATTTAATGAAGTTATATTTTTTAATTAATTATTGAAAACAAAATCTTTTTTTGTATTAAATGTTGGCATAGATTTTCGTGATTTGATTTTATCTCTAGATTGTTCACCTGTTGTCATTTGAGAAACCTGGCTGACATCTTGAATATATCTCTCGACGGCTTGATTATGGCATGGATATTCAAAAGTAATTTCTTCAAAATTCATATTCAGGTAATTATTGAGTGTACTATCTTCAATATTATAAGTTAACCTTGATTCATATATATTTATATTATAATTTATTTCGTAATAGTAATCCGCATTAAAATTTATATTTGGTAATTCAAAAGTTCTAATATTGGTATTATTATTTTTTCTGATATCTATTATAATTTTAATTGCTTTTCTTCTAATATCTATTTCCTTGTCTTTTAACATGCTTAGTAAAACACTCTCTGAATATGCATAGTAACAGTTATTTGATATGCTCTCATCAATGATATCTCTATATTGTATATCGATGTATCTTGAATTTTTTATAATATAAAATAAATTTGTTGTGGCATCAGATATAGTAGGGTTTTTTTTTATTGTAAAATATGACGTCGCATATACTCTTACAATGTAGTTTGATATTATATTTAAATTTTTAGTTGGATTAGTTGTCGATATGTATAGCCTTAATATATTATTTGCCAGAGTTAACCATCTGGCATGGTGCATTTTTCCTGGTTCCCTATTTTTTAAAGTATCATCTACCACTCCTGCATCTATGCATTTACATATTTTATATAAATAATCTGCATCGCAGTTATTTTTTGTAGTAAAATCAATTTTGAATATGATTTTTTCAAAATTAATTATATCTAATTTTTGCAGAGACTTTAATTTTTTCCCTATTTCTCCTGAAAATGGGGTAGGTCCAATATGTTTGCCATCTATATAAATAAATAGTTTTCTAAGAGGTAATTCATTCATATGTAGTTGACAAATCTGTAAACAAATATGTTTATAATATAATCAAATATCTATAAATAGTGGCCGCTAGTATAAGAATATGTAATAGGTGTCTCGTAATGTATTCGATTTATATTTTTTTAATTATTTAATATTAAATAATTATATTTATGATGCATACGCACCTTAATTTGATTCAATGATTTAATTACATATACACACACCTTACATACATAAATAAGTATATATAAATATTCATGTTTTTGTTAAAATTTGAAAACAAATTATTACGTAATAAATTAGATTAATTAATTATTTTTTTTTTAAATTACCGACAATTTGATATTTAATTATTGTATATAGAACTTTTTATCATATTTAGGACTATTTATGCGTTTATTAAAATGACCACTACTCAGTTCTTGGCCGCTACCTCATTCCATCCCCTATATATAAAGTTGTGTTGAATATAACTTTTATAATATATATATCTGGGTTGTTAGTTTTTTATAACAAATTATTGTTAAATAAATATTAGACTAGTGTAATTTGTGTTTATGATAAGATATATTATTTTAAAAATTAATTTATATTGAATTATTTGATCTATAACAATAAAATATGAAACATTTCATAAATAACTAACGTTTGTTATACTAACTATAGGTTATATTAATTGCCTAATAGTATTATTATTTTTTAAATTAATTATTAATTATTATTATATTTTTTGATATTATATATGGTATACTTTATATAGTCATGTCACCAGACCAAAGGGGCCATCCAAACGAAACCTACAAGACAATATAGAAGGTAAAAGAGAGCGAGGCCGGCCAAATAAGATGTGGATAGACAATATCAAAGACTGGACAGGAGGCATGGAGATTATTTGTTAAAAAATAACGCGCCCACATTCCCCCAGTTAAAAAGCTAATGGAACAAGATAATGAGGTAATACTTTATATAATATATAGTGTAGTTTAGTAAAATATAGTATATTAACGATATTGATACTAATATTAAATGTCTTCAAATTAATATATATATTTATATGTATATAAATAAAATGTTGACCATTATAGTAATATAGTGATTTGAAAATAATATAATTATATATGATTAAAACAGTTTTATGAGATTATGTTTATATATAAATATATATTATTTTTTGCTAACGGCCCAGTGTACTTTGTGAGTAGAATATTCTTCAAGTTTTCGTATTACCCCATTATATTTTCCTGTGTTTACACATGCACCATCTGTTCCGACAATTAATAATTCTTTTAGTTTTCCATCAAGTTTCTTTATTATTGATGAATATATTTCAATAGATGTCGATTTATGTGGAGAAATGTGTCCTATATATTTATTTCCCGGCTCACTCAATAACGTTATGTGTTCTTATTTTTTGTTTGTTCCATTTCTTAATCTAGTTATATCATTTCGTCCATCAAAATATAAAATAAATGTAGGATAAAATATGGATAAATATGGATAAAATAATAATCTATATATAGATAGCTTATAAATGAATATAATAATGTATTATGATAAATTCAGATGTAAACTAAGATACAGATATAAGGACAATAAACTAAGGCATCTATACGATATTATATGATACGATATGATCAAGGGTAAACTACGATGCTGTCAGGGGTAAACTACGATGCTCTCAGGGGTAAACTACGATGTTCTCAGGGGTAAACTACGATGCTCTCAGGGGTAAACTACGATGCTCTCAGGGGTAAACTACGATTCTCTCAGGGGTAAACTACGATGCTCTCAGGGGTAAACTACGATGTTCTCAGGGGTAAACTACGATGCTCTCAGGGGTAAACTACGATGCTCTCAGGGGTAAACTATGATGCTCTCAGGGGTAAACTACAATGCTGTCAGGGGTAAACTACGATGCTCTCAGGGGTAAACTACGATGCTCTCAGGGGTAAACTACGATGTTCTCAGGGGTAAACTACGATGCTCTCAGGGGTAAACTACGATGTTCTCAGGGGTAAACTACGATGCTGTCAGGGGTAAACTACGATGCTCTCAGGGGTAAACTACGATGTTCTCAGGGGTAAACTACGATGCTCTCAGGGGTAAACTACGATGCTCTCAGGGGTAAACTACGATGTTCTCAGTGGTAAACTACGATGCTCTCAGGGGTAAACTACGATGTTCTCAGGGGTAAACTACGATGCTCTCAGGGGTAAACTACGATGCTCTCAGGGGTAAACTACGATGCTCTCAGGGGTAAACTACGATTATATCAAGGGTAAACTACGATGCTCACAGGGGTAACTACGATGCTCTCAGGGGTAAACTATGATGCTCTCAGGGGTAAATTAAAACATATTATAAGTTACCCTTAGGGGTAAACTACTGCTCCTAGCTAGTTTACCCCTGTGAGACTTCTAGTTTACCCCTAATTTCTAACAGTGTATATCTGCATTGATTTTTCTTGCTTTTATTCTTTCTCTTCTTAATTTACATCTATCAATTATATACTTGTTGTCGTGTCCATTGTTGTCGACATTATTGCCATAGATGCAATCGCAGCACCCTTCCTATCAGGTATATTGTATCGGTCACATAATTCCTCAATCGGCTTCAGATTTAGTCTATTTTGTTGACATGATGATGATGGTTGTTGCTCTTCTCTAAAATAATTAAATATGTGGTTTTATAATTTTTAATTCAATTAATTTATTGCATAATCAATATAAATTTTAATTTTCTAATATAAATTTATACATAATAGATTAATTTATATTCTTTATTTTTAAATTAATCTACTATTTAACAATATGTATATGACATACCAGTGTGAGTATTAGTTTGCAATTCAGGATTATGTTCTTCTGAAATTTGTTCACTTACTTCATAATCATTATTATCTTCAATATAATTAATTTAGGATTAATATAATTTCAATAAATATCATTTAACTTTATATTTACCATTTACAGATTCAATTTGTCCATCTTCATCAGAATCAATAAGAATTGTGTTTTCTATTAATAAATTATTAATTAATATTATACACATTGTCATTATTTATAATATTAATTAATATATAATTATCAATATCAGATATAGCAATGTAGGGTAATTATAGAAATTTATATATTTTCATATTATTTAAAATAATAGTACTTTTTGTATATGTAAATAGAAATAAATATAATAATATATTTTGGAACATCATTTAATTGATTAAATAATCATGTAATATATACCAATATTATATTTAATCACAAATACAAATTAAAAATATAGGACGTTATTTTTAATATTAATATATTATAATATTAATTCAAATAATAACCTTCATTTTCTGGAGCAGTATTACAGTTATCTATTTTTTTAATATATTTACCTCCTAAATTAAAAATATCTTATAAATTATAATAATTAATTATAAAATTGCTTCTTAATAGGGGACATCCACCATAATTTCCATTTAGAAATAAACTATTTTTTTTTATATAATCATTAATATATCATTGGGTGTAAGAATTGTATCTACAATTTCTATATAAATAAGTATAAATGATATTTTATAATACCTACTATTAAAAATAAACATTCAGTATTATACTGAGTATAGTATAATCAAGATATTACACTACGTTTTATAATAGTGAAGGAAGTCCCCCTGAAATATATGAGACATATTTTTATTATAAATTACACTATATTATGTATGTTATTACCTCCTTTACTACAAGTTAAATTCCCATTCATTAATCTTATTTTATCTCTTTGATCTAAAATAAAATCATGATCCTCTAGAAATCATACAATCTTGTTTATATAAATCAAATAGCGTATCATATTCAATATATAGTCTTTTCAATCTTAATTTATTTGTATTATATAATTTATATTTATTATATATAACTGTAATGTTAGTTATAGTTTGATTTAAATGGTAATGTGGGACACTAGCACAATCCCAAATATTAATTATTTTTAAAGCAGTTTTTTTTAATAAAAATAAAATCATTTGATTTGCAATTCGATCTTCCTTTTTTTTCGAAATATATATCATTAATAACATCACATTTAGTAGGTAACATAAATAAATCCATTTGTTTATATTTAAAACTCATAATCATATAATAAGCGTTTTATAGAGTTTAATATATTTAAAAAATTTTTAAATAAATTTGGAATTTTGATTGGATCAAATTTAATTTTACTATCACTATTGTATAATCTTTGGTAAATATCATATGATATCTAATTTCAACCCCTATATTTAACCTTATAGAAAAACACCGATTTTAATTTAACAAAATCGTTAATTAAGACATACAAATATATATAATTTTTAAATCTAGATGAAATATCACATTTAAATGTGATTCTGAAAAAAATAAAGTTATAATATATAATATATGTTAAAATATGATCATTATTGTGATTTATGTATTCAAAATGGCGATTTCCCAATCTTATAACATGGCAACATTCAAATGGTTATGGCCAAGTTGATAGTTATTTTCAGAATACAAAATTTATAAGTAATAATAAAAATGTATTACTTATTACTATTAACACCTTAAATGCTATTTTACATTTAAAATAATATGATAATAATTGAATTCAAAATTTCACTCCACCCTAATATATATATAGGTATATACATATATGTATCATAGCAGTTACCCCACAATAATATAACACGTTATAAATATACTGGCTAATAATCCAGCATATTTACTAGCTGATATTTTTCATCCTCACATGGTGCACCAATATTCAATAAATTCCATCTAAAATAATTCACGATGAAATACAGATATCCGCGATGACATATCCATCCTGTAATCCGGATACATTGTTGGAGTATTATCTGCAACAGTATTATACAGAGTTATTACATAATCTAAATGGTCAGATATTGATATTTGTAATGTTCTGATAAATAGTATTATTATTATTCCGCGAGGTGCTAAATTAAGTGTTGTATTATTAATCATTTTATTTCCTATAGGAAATTATATTTTTTATTATACATTATATATATATATATATATATATATATATATATATATACTATATACATAGATATGTATAACTTATACATATCTATGACTATATATGATCGATATATGTGTATATGCCAAATATATGCCAAATATATATAATTAGAGTAGTTTATATACATGTCTATATACAACATATTATATTATATATATATATATATATATATATATATATATATCTTCAGTTTATCACATGTGAGTATATACAACAATCGTACGAGAGCACACATATCGTATACACATGGATACATAACACTGGATACGGAACAATACTTGAGAATGCGTCTTAACTATTGATTATATAATGAATCACGTGCTATATATCACGTGGTATACCACTCTCAATAGTGACGCTAATCTATAAATAGATATTGCATAATAGCCGACGTCTACGTATAACGGATACCTTTTATATCGAATTTGCGCATGTACACAAATATATAGAGTGTGCAAATAGTATTAATTTATAGATTAAATCTGTATATTATCTATGTAAATATACATACATACTATATTTTGACCAGTCGCTTGTATTTTAAAATAAATAATAATAAAAAAATCATGTAATATATTGATTACCGATATACACACACATATATATATATATATCTTTATATAACATTTATATTATTATATTATAATATATATATATATTGACTTATTTGTATAATAATTCTTGAAATAATAATTGATATAATAATATTTTTTACAAATACTAATACATTTTAAAATATTTACTTATTCGGTTTGATATATATATATATATATATATATATATGTATATATATTATAATGATAGTATATATATTATAATGATAGTATATATATATATATATATATATACAGTTTAATAATTGGCTAGTTATATAGATATGTTATATAACACACCGAGACTACACTATACGAACAATCATATGTCTAGCTACTGCTAGATAGTCGTGTGTATTCGATGATGCATACGCTGATCGAATGATAAATATATAACGTAGAAATCACACACACGCACACACACAACACACACACGCACACACGCACACACGCACGCACACGATACGGAGACACAATATCGCCGTACATCGTACAGTGTACACCGTACACGTATGTTTAATAACCGCATTACAAGTGTGTGCTTGTGTCAACCACGGTAGACATCCACTACTGTCCTCCGTGTGTACAACGCCTTCGTATCGATCTGCGTATCGCTATAAGAGATGATACCGCGTTATGCGATACGTGACGATATGTGACGATGGGAATGTACGGTGCGGTTTTGGCTAAGTATTAGAGTGAAGTCGACCTCGTAATGGTAACACGATACGGGTGACTCACTGACCGGTGGTCCGTATTACCAGCTACTGACCAGTGATCCGTATTACCAGACACTTAATGGTGACCACCAATATGGTAGTGTTTCGTAACATAGCTGCTATAACTTTGTTACTTTAACCACGTGACACGTGTATCTTTAAGGGGAACATTTCAATAACTTCAATTATACATGGTGACCAGTTTCCTTTGTCCGTAATAATGTCAAGTGTACCATATAGACTATATAGTTCACCGGGCGACATACACTTATTTATATTACATAGCCAGTTTGTGGTATTCATCTAGTTCTTCTTAAATTTCTCCTCGAAGAATTGTTTTCGTAAGAACACCACGTCGACATTGTCGTTAGATATGGCTTAACATGTTACGTCATAGATGTCAGTTTTATTCTCTTTCATGTGGATAAGAGTAATTCATATTTACCAAAGTAGATATCAACCCCACGAGAGTTTCTTGAACAAAAAATTAGTTTTCTCTTGATATAGGTTATTCCAAGTAATCTTTTGTGTTTCTTATTTACGAAAGCTCTATATTTATTAATATTTCTCTCTACCGATATTCAAGTTTAATACTCAAATATATTTTTTGGTATTTTTGATTCGCATAGATTAAATTTCAGATTGATTCTGATATGATTCTATTCCATATAATATTAAGACGAAAGATAATTATCATTTATTCGTTAAAGTAGTTGATAAAATAAGAACTTTATTTTCAGAAGGTACTTTAAATTTCAATTTGGTTCCAATGTATTTGAACCTTATTACCACTTCTAATATAATACTTGCATTAATGTATATTCCAGCGTGGCTGTTTGCTCGTTTATAAATTACATTCGTTATTATTTATTTTTTCGTAATTGCTTCAAACATGTTAAGAGTAAACTACTCTTACTTTGTGTGAGTTTTTATTGTATACAAGATCCTATAGGATCTTGTAATTTTGTATTTTCACAAGCACCCATATCGATATAAACGTATTATCTGAGGTCGCTATACTCTAATCGAGGTGGTATTGTGTAGATATTTAGTTAATTTATAGTATATTCGTCAATGTTAGGTAGTTACCGTTTTGAAGTCGAGTATAGATGTTGTAAATTATATGCTGATACACTCTTCGTTTGAGCTTCAAGTAGATTTTCACAAAGGCTAACAACTTATCGATGTGCATTATACATTATACATTGTCACTTCACCTTAAGAGTAATATATATAGACGTATATATACGTCGTATATATATACTATAGTATAACCTAGGGTATGTCTCATTTATAATGATCTAGTTATTTTGAAAATGTCTCCAATTTACCAAAACTTCTAAGCGTTATGTGTCGTGTACCGAAGATATTTTTACTTTCACGTCTGTTTTATATCTTATGTTATCTACAGTGATTAGTTATACACTGCCAACCTTAGATAAACTGCACTAAAGAGTGTGAAGTTTACATGTATATTGTGTACTCGATACAACATATTTGTAATTGATATTTTAAATATAGTTTGTATATATTCGAGTATAATATATCTACGAAGAATGATAATTTAAATGTTGTTTCCATAAGATTAACTATTAATTAGTATGATTACTAAACTTAAATAGACTTTAATTAGAACATGTGCATACTAAATCCGTTTTTGTAGCAATACTTGATAGACCGCAAACCTAAATAATTGAAAACTTACACAATAGGTTGTGTTTAGTGACAGTTTAGGGATTTATATATCAATCATTATGTAATATTCATGAATAATATACATTATACAATGTTTACGTAGTGTACAGCGTTTATCATCAATGAGTAATTATCATGATTTATTAATTAATAGTATAATAGTTTAGTTCGTATTCATAATATAGGCGTATTTAAATCAATAGTACTGGTGATGGTGACATGATTCATTATTCATACACCTTTACTGTACAATGTACATTTCACACTGTACAATGTACACTGTTGGTTGTAAATAGTACGTTGTACAGTGTACAATGTACTATTTATAACCTGTATACACTGTACGTTATACACTGTTTACATGTACACTACATATTGTACACTCTACACTCTACAATCTAAACTGTACTATGTACACAATGTGTGCGTGATCATACATATATATGAGTGCATGTATGTGAATGTGTGGGTGATATGAAATACCCACTATGCACGTGTACGGAGGCGCGTGTGTGCGTATGTGTGTGGGTGTTCATGCATGCGTTCGTGAATGAGTGTGCTTATATGCTACTTGTGATGCCAGCTGATGCAGAGATCACATCGTGATCGCTATTCTTTAACAATAGGTTATTTAAACAATAGGTTATTGCTATAATCGATAGCAGTATCTGCATCGATTACATGCGCATACACCTCCCCCTTCAATACACTCTACAAGCACACACACACATGCGCACACACCTCCCCCTTCAATACACTCTACAAGCACACACACACACATGCGCATACACCTCCCCCCTTCAATACACTCTACAAACACACACACAAGCGCACACACCTCCTCCTTCAATACACTCTACAAACACACACACAAGCGCACACACCTCCTCCTTCAATACACTCTACAAGCACACACACACAAGCGCACACACCTCCTCCTTCAATACACTCTACAAGCACACACACACACACAAGCGCACACACCTCCTCCTTCAATACACTCTACAAGCACACACACACATGCGCACACACCTCCTCCTTCAATACACTCTACAAACACACACACAAGCGCATACACCTCCTCCTTCAATACACTCTACAAGCACACACACACATGCGCACACACCTCCCCCTTCAATACACTCTACAAGCACACACACACATGCGCATACACCTCCCCCTTCAATACACTCTACAAGCACACACACACACAAGCGCACACACCTCCCCCTTCAATACACTCTACAAGCACACACACACAAGCGCACACACCTCCCCCTTCAATACACTCTACAAGCACACACACAAGCGCACACACCTCCCCCTTCAATACACTCTACAAGCACACACACACATGCGCACACACCTCCTCCTTCAATACACTCTACAAGCACACACACATGCGCACACACCTCCTCCTTCAATACACTCTACAAGCACACACACATGCGCACACACCTCCCCCTTCAATACACTCTACAAGCACACACACACAAGCGCACACACCTCCTCCTTCAATACACTCTACAAGCACACACACATGCGCATACACCTCCTCCTTCAATACACTCTACAAGCACACACACACAAGCGCATACACCTCCTCCTTCAATACACTCTACAAGCACACACACAAGCGCATACACCTCCCCCCTTCAATACACTCTACAAGCACACACACACACAAGCGCACACACCTCCCCCTTCAATACACTCTACAAGCACACACACATGCGCATACACGTGAGTGTGTGCGTGCGTGTGGGGTATTACGGTGTTATGTGTGTCGGATACACAAACTGATACTTATTGTATAGTTAATAGATTTACGATATGATTAGATAATTGTAATTATACATTTATATGTATAAACAGAATTGTTTGTATACAATTATGCATACAATTATACCCTGGTATAAATAAACATAATATAGATTATATATATATATATATATATATAGAGTATACATATATGTAGTTATTAAGTTTATTTAAACACTTCAGATATTCGAACGCGCACCTTTCAGAAGTATATCGAGAACAATAATCTAATAACAACAATACTCATATTTGAAGTGCAACCATTAAAGTGGTAATTAAAGGGGTAATTAAAGGGGTAATTAATGATTATTTGTTAAATAGTGTATGTTATCATAGTAATGTATGAAGTTTGATAATGTAACGGCTTAGCCGAATCTCACAGTAACAAATTGTTAACAATTAATAATATAACGAACAATTGTATGAAAGTATTAGTGACATGCTAAATATGACGATTGACCTATCTCTTTAATGTATACGTTATCTGTTGATGAATGAATCATGAATAATTTATCATCTTCATGATCATATTATTCATCTATATCAATAAAAGCTTCATTAAAATGATAATTATGATAAATATGTAGTGGAAATTCTCCGATTACCGACCCCCCTCCCAATACCGACCCCCTCTCGTATCTTAGTAACTATAAGAGATATCAAAAAATTAGATATAAATGAACTGTTAGTAATTTAATGATAAATATGAATGAATATTTTGTTTAAAAAAATATTTAATCGTACAATTGTTATTTGATCAAATGTAATATTCTGTTTTTGCTTTTTAAATATTTGAATAATAACTTTTTTTAAAGTATTTTAAATACTTTATTAATTAAAATAAAACTTAATACTGTACATAATATTGTAGAACAATAAAATGTTTATAACTATTATAAAAATAATTTAATTTGAATAAATATTAACCAATATATCTTAATTATAGTAACCCATATGAATTTCCTATGACCGACCCCCTAAATTAGCATAATACCGACCCGGATCTGTTAAATCACATGGGCCCATGTGATTTATAATATCCAACAAAATAGATCCATATTTTACTTTAAAATATGTCGTAGGTTGTTTATGTTTCCAGTTGATTATATAAATACTGATTAATAAATAAATAGTAAATAATAATATACACTATTTTAATATAATAACAGTAAAGTTTAAATTTAAATTTAATATTACTACTAAAACATAAATTCAATAAAAATAAATTGTGTACATGTTATATTTAATTATATGTATGTATATCTACTATTTTTATTGGATATTATAATACTATAGTATAATTGTATACAATTATTTAGACAACGATTATTTTAGGGGGTCGGTAATATGAGAAGGGGGTCGGTATTAGGAACATGTATTCGATTACCGACCCCCCTGTTTATTATTGTAAATATAACAATATCATCAATTAAAATAGCTACATAATTCATTGCCATGATATTACCCTAATTACAAAATTTTAAATAAATATATTTAATATTGAATAAGTTATTACAAATAATCATTTAGGGGTCGGTAATCGTAGACTTTCCCCTATAGGTATATATATATATATATATATATTTAACAATTAATTAATTAAAATTAATATAAAATATACACATAAATGGAATACATTTATAAGAAATATATATCAATAACGATATAAATAATAATACTTATTATTGTTTAGGTAGATTATAATCTACATAAACCTATTAGAATCCTATTAATAACTTATGCGTATCTAGCGATACTCATATCACTCAATAGGTTATAGGAAACGTTATCTATAGATCGCTGCATGGAGAGTGACATATATATGAACATAGATAGTAACATAGCGAGGTACATACTATTCAGTAGCATACCTATAGATATAATAACATACACCTGTATTGCACTGGTATGCGAGTCAATAATGGTAGAGTTAGTGACACAAAGGCATACTACTAGGTAAGTAGTACTTACTTAATAGGACTTACTAAGTAGTACTTACAAAATAGTACTTACTTAATAGGACCTACTAAGTAGTACTTACTAAATAGTACTTACTAAGTAGTACTTACTAAATAGTACTTACTAAATAGGACTTACTAAATAGTACTTACTAAGTAGTAATTACTAAATAGTACTTACTAAGTAGTACTTACCAACTACACATATTCTAGAATAAGTGAAGTATTTTTAGTACCGTTGAAGTAATTTTTACTTTAGTTTCTCTAAGAACTATAGTCTGCAGAGAATAATCTGCACACATTAGCATTCCGCGGTTATTGATTACAAATTACGACATTTTAGAAATAGGTATTTTGTAGTAATATTTTAAATGTTGATGTTTATTTGTTAATTATGAGAAATGATGGTCACGTATAGGCCCTACACTGTTTACAGTATACCCTACAGGGGGCTGTACCATAACACCCCATAACATATATCTGCGGAGTAGAGTTTATATTTGATGGAGTTTTAATAAAAATGCATTAGAAAATCGTGTAATGAATTTGGTGTTGAAGTTGGAGAATTAAACTATATTCTGAGTTGTCAGCTAAAGAATAATGCATAGCTTGCATAGCTTCATGCATAGCTTTGAGTGAGCCCACAATTGAGCAGTATTCATTGTTCTATTAGTATACAGTGTAGTTTAATAAAAATAAATAATTAGTTTATTTTGATTAATCAATACTCCTGACCAGGATCAAAAGACAAACAGACGTTATTTATTAATTGCACTTTATTAATAGCTATTACGTAACGCGTTTAAACACCTGATTATCGTTCGGTTGCGATGTGATTAACCGTTATAAACGTCTATAGTCAGCGGTAACCAATCGATACCGTCTCCTAGCGGTGGGCCTCCTCCCCACTAATTGAGAGATTATCCTTAATTACGTAATAATTACTCGGGGCGGGGGCGGGGTGGGATGAACATATCGGGCCCTGGCTAGTCTCACAACGGGTCGACGTGATCGCGTACGTCGTCGATAACTGTCCGATAGTGCACGTATAATTAATAGTACTCGAATCAATAGCGTACACTGTACACTGTACGCCGTACACGGCTATTATAATAATGAACGCATTTACGAATTTATTTTGTCGGTTTGAATTGAAAGATGTTTTTCTATTCTATTGATATCATCTTTCTAAATAGTGCGTATTAAATTATATTATGATTTAAATATATCATATTTAAATAATTAATTAAAAATATAAAATATAAAATGTATATATATACTTATATACCTCCTAGACCACGTTGAAATACAATAACATCATTCAAGTGTAACGTAATATATCATATCAGACGTCTTTATTATAATTTTTACTTTGCAAGTTATTAGTCTTTGATATTATTTATAAATATATATATATATATAAATAATTAGTTTATTCACTAGGAAAATCTAATTTTATTTTTAATTATTCAATTGAAAAACATTCATTTACATTTTTCTCTCACGAGGTAGAACAATTTCTCTGCAAAGTAATTATTCTTGAATTGTAACCCGAATGTGAATATATTTATATTCTAATTTATTTTATTATAATATTATTCTAATGAGAATCCGGACTATCTCCAATATCATGGGTGGGGAATTATAATGGTAGGGATATTAATATTATATTATTGATAAATATCCACTCTATTCCATACCGTAGTGCACCATGCATTCCATACCGTAGCGTATCGTATTCATAGTATCGTATTGCTACCAAGATTGCTATGTAATACTAACACCTATGAATTATTAGTTATTAAATGCAGACGTCGTACGATATATGATACACGCGTGTCCGGTACGCCTACCTAATTAGGATGACGTCACGATGTCGTAATGGCCGCCGGTATTAGGCGTAACGAAGGTCATACCTTATTATCGCCCTGTAGGGATGTGTCACGATTAGCCGTAGCGGAAGTAGCGTAGTGGTCTAGCCGGATTATAGTGGTCACGATATAATAAGAGAATACTCTGATTAATAAGAGAATTGGATAACCATGGTGGCATTGTGTTAAGGGGAGTATAATAATGGGATAACCGATATGACGAGTCGGCTGATTATAGGCTAAAGGCTGCATATAGGCCTAGCCTATATAGTATATAACTGTATACAGTTATAATACCTACCTATAATACCTATATGTAGTATTGTAATATTCGATATTCAATTATATAGTATGTATTTATTAATATAATAGAATATAGTTATAAAAACATATAAATATTGGTATATATATGCGTTTATTATTAATATATATATATATATATATATATATATATATATATATATAAAATTATTATAATTTCATGATACACAATTATTACAATATATGTTGCGATGTTACGTCATAGATATTTAAATCAAAGAAACACCGATACCACGTATAGGGATGTGTATGAGTAACGTGATGCAATACGCATAGATGACGTCATAATTAATTAAGAAACACCCCCGCGTATTACGTAACCTCTTGATTACGACTACTCGATGCCCTCTGACCCCTGCACTACGCATGAGCAACGGAGCCGTCTCGGTCACTTCCGGCGCATCCTAATCAGGCGACCGCCTACTCCCGCCCACTCGAATAGCACTAATTAACAAAAGAGCACACATTTCTAACTATCTAGGAAATAATAGTGTTTTTATTCCACGTAGCCATTTAAATTGTGTTCACGTAACTTCATTAAACCTTCTTTAGTATACACTTCTTCTGTATATAACATCGGATTATACGTTTTAAGTTACGCAGTTTATCACACATTCATATGGATTTATTGTGGTCGATGAATGCATTAACCATTAATAATATATCTTATATGATATTCTTCTATAATATATATATGGATATCACAATTTTAGCTGTCGAGGTAGAACTTTGCATAGTACAGCTGCCCAATTCAGAAATGATATTTTGCCATATGTAGCTATCCTGAACTTCGGTAACAATTCTATCGATTGTACATTGGCCCAATGACACCATAATTTATAACATTAATATATATATATATATATATTAATGTGAACATATATGCGCGTTATATAATACGAATGTTGCAAATTAAATCAATTTGTTCGAAAATTCTGGATATACATGACATTTTAACATTTAGAATTATAATACAGTATTTTATCAAAATTGTATTGTCGGTATTTGATATTTTGTTATTGCACTTATTGATTGTACTTACGAATATTTGCACTACATATATTCAATATAACTTACAAAATATATTTATGTATACATATATAATGTATTATATGTATGTATTATATTGTAAATGTCTCAACTCAGCTCGGGTTCGTTTGGCTAGAGTCTCGGCTCGGCTCGGGCTCGTTTGGCTAGAGTCTCGGCTCGGCTCGTTTTTTTTCCGAAAATGAAAGTCTCGGCTCGGCATTAAAAACTAAAAGTCTCGGCATCATTTACACCACTACTACAGTATCATTACAGTAACACTATAGTATCACTAGAGTATAACTACAGTATTACTATAGTAGCACTAGAGTATCACTATAGTATCATTACAGTAACACTACAGTATCACAATTAAATGTAAAGATGCCATCATTTTGAATTTGAATATATCGATATTTGTTTGGTTTTGAACATTAATCGATTAAATAAAAATAGATTTATTTGAAAAAATAATATATATTAATATTATATATATATATATATATATATATATATACATTCTATGATTCTACAAAATATATTATATATAATTTAAGATTGAATTAATATTAGTAATTCTATCGGCCTACTTATAAGTTATTATGTAATTATATATTATATATATATATATATATATATATATAAGTATACTTAATCATATATGATTATATACTTATATACTTGATTATATACCATGTTCGCTAAATACATAACTAACACACTACCGATAGCGTCATATTACCATGGTTACTAGCAGGTATTACCTCCGCTCAGCATTAATTAGTAAGTCTAGACGTAATACTACCTCTACTTCTACCTCTACCTCTACCTCTACCACTACCTCTACCTATACCTGTACCTCTACCTGTACCTCTACCTCTACATCCACCTCTACCTCTACCTCTACCTTTACCTCTACATCCACCTCTACCTCTACCTCTACCACTACCTCTACCTCAACCTCTAACTCTACCTCTACCTCTACCTCTACCACTACCTCCACCTCTACCACTAACTCCACCTCTACCTCTACCTCTACCTCCACCTCTCCCTCTCCCTCCACCTCTACCTCTACCTCTACCTCTACCACTACCTCCACCTCTACCTCTACCACTACCTCTACCTCCACCTCTCCCTCTACCTCTACCTCTACCTCTACCTCTACCTCTACCTCTACCTCTACCTCTACCTCTACCACTATCTCAACCTCTACTTCTACCACTACATATACCACTACTGCCGCAGCCTCTTCCTCAGCTAATCGTGATGATGGAGAGGTATTATTACATTACGCAACACGGAGGTAATAGGCTGACGGATACAACGATATAGCTAATAGTACTGCTGAGTCGCTAGTCGGTATAGGCGTGGGTGTACTGTGTAGTGTAAGATATATAAACATCTCAGATGTATTTATAGATTATTAAATAGTTGATAGAATATATATATATATATATATATATTATTAAATTATAATTTAATAATTAATAAATTATAATTATAATATGTTTAATAATTAAATATAGCAATCAATTAATCGATTAACATATTCACATAACATACGCCTTACAACACCTTATAAATGCGTATGGAATGCCTGCAATAAATGCCTTACATCACAACAATGAAACTTATGGGGTTATTACCTATTCATACTTGGTACCTAGGTCATTATATTATTACTCATTCATGCGTGACAGATAATAATATTCATGAATATTTCGAAAAAATGCCAAGTATATTGTATATACTGCACAATGTCATAGACTTTGTTTACTGGATATATAAACATGCATGTACATGTATTACACATTTATAATGTTAGAGCAAAAATATTCAAATAATTATTTATATATGTTTGCTACTAATTAACTATAATTCATAAAATTGTAATATATAGTATAATATTGTATATGCTATGATACTATTACAGTTATAAATTATTAAAATTTAAATAGTATCCTAAATTAATCTACAGTTTATTAATTAAATCTAATATTGTCTGTGTTATTAAATACCACCAATAGGGGTCACCATATGCACACGCATACACATACACATATATAGACCAATGTACATATATTGATATCCACGAATTATATTTCTAATAACCTTTAATATAGTCATGCATTTAACTATACGATTAACTGACATTAATCTAAATTGACTATATATATAGTGCATCTTAGTGCATATTCTATGTGCATATATGCATGCATATAATATATATATATATATATATATATATATATATACATCATTTTAAAATATGTACATCTAAATTGATCTATATTGACTATATACATGCATAGACAAAATATACATATATATATACATAATTTTAAATTATATACATCTAAATTGACATTTCTTGTTATTTTCTAATATTTCATTCACTATTTATTAATACGGAATTTTAATGATTTATTATATTCGATTAATTTTATTCATATTTCATATTTGTATATCTTATGATAATATATATATTAACGAAGTATTAACTTAGGAGTTGACACGGTAACATCCGTTTAAATACGATTATAACCGTACGTATATATACACATAGATAGCATCGTGCATATCATCACACTCATCGCAGCGATGAGTTTAGACAACCGAGGCGATATAGGGGAGGCGAGAGTGATGCTATCTTTAAACGAAAAATAAAAAGTATCTCGGTGGAATATAGGAACACGGGCAACGGAACACACATAGACTAGCCGCAGCACACACGTATGTTGCCTATGGGCTATATTTAGATTAATCGATACCAGTGTGATGATAACACGGACACAAACATGCGCATGCGTGCAACATCGCCTGTATAACCCAGGGGCTACCGTTGGGGCAGTGCTGGGACAGTATCGCACAGTGCACAGTGGACGGTGTATAGCGCACAGTGGACGGTGTACAGTGGACACAACACACACTGACACACATGCATTATATATTTATGAATACGGATATACGAGCACCGTATATAGCTAATATATATATATATATATATATATATATATATAAACAAACACACATACACATACATACATAAACACACATTGTACACATATAAATACACAAATATATATACAAATGTATATATATATATATAGATATCTATATATATATATCTATATATATATATAGATATATATAGATATATATATATATAGATAGATATATATATATATATATATATATATATATATATATATATGTGTGTGTGATTACAACAGTGCATATCATAGCACACACGTGATGTAGTACTGGTACTGATTACATAACACACACACTCGTAATCATTACGTAATACAGTGAGATACCGTATGACGTAAGTGTATACAACGTATACGTTAACGTACAATGCACGCCATACACACGCGCACACACACGCGCACACATGCGTGTATGACTTCAATACGATCATATATTGTGCAGTACTCCGGATCGGGTTGGTAAATTATTTATACATTTTGATCGCCAGCATTTTACAAGAACTAGATAACATAATTAATTAAATAAAAAAACATTAAAACAACAAATTAATTATTAGAGCGAATTTTCGTCATGACGTCATGAGGTGATCCTCATTAAAGTTTGATGTTGAAGATATAGGATTTTAACATGTATGAAATAAGAGTATTAATATATAAATATTTCTATCGCTTGATTTATACAATTTTCTATAAGGTATAGTTTAACTAATATTTTTTTTCGATTTACCACGAATTTTCCAGAAAATGTCGGAAAAAAATTATATTATTTTATTATTTTAATTATAATTTGAAAACTTTATATATGATAAAATATAAAGTTATATATATATATATATATATATATATATATATATACATAATGATAATAAGTATATGATTGTAATATTACAATTATTTTCAAGGAAATCTGAAAACAAATTTTTACAACAAATTTAATTTTATTAACAACAAATTATATAATACATTATAATAATAATTTATAATTATAATTAATCATTCATTTAAATTCAGGGTTAGCTCTATTTTATAATGATATGTTTATAATGTAATTGCCACGTGCAATGCACGTCGTGCATTCAATATAAACAATAGCGGTATTTTTCTATATTAAAATATTTATATGAATTTTCAAAAGCTCTTCGGCAAGTCGAATAGAACCTATAACAAAGTATACCATAGTAACAGTAATACGCTAAACATTATACGTTAACTTCGATATAAACGTATGTAACAATTGAACAAGCTTATTGTACTCAGCGTTGCACATTAGTAACGGATGTATATTGTGTATTCGCTATAGAATTCCGTCTATAATACTAAAACAATGTATGCATGTTTGGGCATATATTATACATATCAAATAATATAAGAAACGCCCACTATGTGTGTGTCTCATACATATATGTACTATTATTATATTTCCAAATATATATATATATATATATATTCTAAATATAATATTAGTAGAACATTCGATACCGAATATTTAACGTTTGATACCAAATGTTCGATTATGGTAGTAGTGTTGCTACTCGTGTATTTCCATTATTAAAATAGACTAGTCTAAATATAGTTAAATTAGATATTTAAATATTAATAACATATTTAATATGTAATTAGTTTGTTGTGGTAATTATATTATTTAATTATTGTATATAAAATAGTGAACGGAAATCATATATATTCGCGATATATAATATATATATATTCAAGTGAACTTAATATAATTATATTAATTTAATAATAACTTAAACAAAATTGTAATACACTATTATTTAATATAAACATATCATATTAGAGTGATGGCATATATAAATATACCAACATCATTAATGCAGTAATGCATGAACTTCCCGATGTGTGTAACTAGGTAGCTCTATAAAGCAATAGAATTAATATATATATATATATTATTATTATCAGATTTGGTTTTAACAACCGGGTAATTATAGAAGCAGAACCACTCGAGACAATTACCCTTTATCATTCTGACAAGTATTAAAAAGTACTATATATAGATATATATATATATATATATATATATATATATACATATACATATATGTGTGTGTGTGTGGGCGTGTCTATGGGTATCATACGCATGCGCATACAGACACACCACTACGCATGCGCGCTACTGACCTAATTAACTTAGCGTCACGTGACGTGAACAAGCGTATCTATTACGTTACACACAAGTATTGTTGAGTGGTTCGAGTGCAGCTAAGTGCGGCTTATGGTGGTCATGCGTGCAGTCGTCTACGTCTATATATATATATATATAATATAATTATATGTTATGTAATATGTTATGTAATATATGTAATACATTAATGTTATGTAATATATCGCTAAATGATAAACAACAACATTTCATTACTTATCAATAAACATACTTGGTATACGAATACGCCGTACAATAACCTATAGGTTACAATAACATGCTGTTAATCTCCACTTATTGCGTAATACATATTACGTAATATCGCACAACGGAGCGCGTACGGTGCGATGTGTGTGCGTGCGTGTGTGGACGCGCCTCTAGTAGTTGTAACAGTAGTACCGTACTGTGAGACCGCACGTGGTACCCTAGCGGCTCGCTGGTGAACTACTAATACATTATTCATAACCAGTAGAGGTCGCTCTATAGCGCATGCGCTAACATGCCGCACACGTGACCTATTAGTGCGCGCACACACATGCGCGCGTGCGAAGACGTAGGATAAGTGATATCATCAATTAACATTGTATATTGTAGGCGGTCATCAAATGAACGACGGTCGGCGATCGTTCGAAAAACAAATTTTAATTTTTTCAAATATTTTACCAGCCCCAACCAGTTCTAAAACCAAATGACTAAACACAATGTAATCTCGACATATACTAAACGCGTTCACTACATCCACGTACGCGTGCACATCGAAGTTCTATTAGCACCGCACTCGAGGTGTCCGCTTTACGAGAAGGTCGCACTAGTCAAGGTCACGTTATTATTACCATGACCTCTGACGGTACCGGATGGTAGCGATGAGAGATAGTGCTGCAGCCTCTTCTCAAGGTCGACTATAGCCGATAACTATAGTTACAATGTGTGTACGGACGACGTATGTGTATAGTCAGGGATAACACTCGTGTATGTGTGAGTGTGTATGTGTGCTTCATTGTCTGTATATATTAGTTTATTAGTATGCACATGTGCATATGTATATGTATACATGTATGCATATATATATATATACATCAATCTACGTATTTATATATGAAGTGCGCAGAATCGATACCCTATTTGCATGAAGAGCCGAAGAACTTCACTTTTTACGACCTAGCGGATGTATCGCGCATTAATACGAAACCAAGATCATAAAAATCGCTATATAGTCTGTGGTATTAAAGCATCGTCTGTATTCGGGATGTGTTATTCGTCCTCCAGGAATCTTCTAGACTAAACACGTGGCTCATCCCACCGGTGATAACAATATTAGTCACCAATATTAGTTACCAATACATACATATAACGACATACTATGGCGGTATGCATTACTGTTTACCGACCTTGACATTGTAATTTTGTTGTCGAAATAACCGAGATTATGTGATTTCTCCATACGATAAAAAAAGTATACAATTTTATATTCTAGGGTATTACCATATATAGTAATATATATATATATATATATATGTATATATATATATATATATATATATATAATATTATACTCTACAGTAAAACAAGTAAGTAAGTAGATCATTTATTTATACACTCGTTATATTCTAAAATCTCACAAGTTTTGAGAATCTATAAAAACAAAAAATAAATAAATATATAAATTAATCAAATTGACAACAACAAAAGTCGTAACATTGTCTTCTTGAATTGATGATGACTCATAATGAGATGTAATCTCTCAGTACTAATCTATAGCCATATATGGACATTATAATCGAGTATCGATGCACTATACTGGTATCCCGCCTTATACCTTTGTGTACAATTGTGTTCGTTATTAGTAATGGTATCCACGTTACTTATTTAGCATGCATTATTGTTGTATTTAGTTATAACTATAGTATTATATAACTATAGTAGATTACCTGATTAACACACACATATATATATGTCGTGGTATATGTATACGTTAGAGGTACATAATTATATTATTAGTGACAATTATATTACAATTTTTACATACAATTTACAGAAATATAAACATCGTCTGCTCGAATAAGTTGGATAAAGATTAACAACTCGCATGCCAATCGTTAATAATCAGGTATATCGATTAAACCCATTGTGAATCATGGAACTAAATGAGAAGTCTCACATTATCGCTCATGACGTTAGTATTAATAATACTAGTATATATATTTAAACCATTTAACTCAAATTGTGACATGTATCCATTATTATAGTTTCTCTTATATATTAATTATAATCTATATAAATATATACATCACATTTAATATAATTAATTTATTAATATGTAATTAGTTATTCTAGTATGTATATATATATATATATATATATATATATATATATATATGTGTATTTTTGTATGTATATTTGAATGACTGTAAACACTAAACAAACACACGCGCATGTGTGTGTGTTACATGTATACAGTGTTACACACGGTATTGATTATCAGGTGATAGATGACCTTGTGATATGTGACCTTGGGTATCTATTATTAATGAATACCACTCATATTTCGCGCTTTTGTACGTGTGTGTGTAAATACTAGACAACCGTGAATATAATGTATATTTTGAACATTTGTGTAAACTTCCATTATATATATATATATAAACTTCTACGACATATAATGTACGTTTAATAACATATATTTGTTTAATTTATATATATATATATATATTTAATTTGAAATACTAAAATTATGCACTTGTTGATTTACGTGCAAGTTTAGTAAGCCTGATTTGTCTATTATGGTGACTTATATAGCATTCATTGTTATTAATTATTATTAATATTCAACCTAAAATAACTAAGATTACATTACTTCCGGGGCTCCCGGACTTAATTAAATGTTTAATTATTACAATCATATAAATAAAGTTATGGTTTATATTTATCTTATTTACATTTTTCATACATGTATGAAAAATGCAAATAAATTTTCAAATTAAATTGTTCCACTTTAAGAGTATATCTGGCTTCTATATCGTGTTTCTATATCGGGGTTATATATCGGGGTTCTGTATCGGGCTTCTATACATTCTAAATAGAGAGAGGTAGCAATACCTATAGCAAAATCTTTTCTTAGAAGAATATTTGCCTATAGGTCGTGCATTGTAAACAATAATCTACTACACTATATTGTAGCTGTATATATAGCTTTATACAGCATCGCTGTAAAACTTATCAAACATGTCTGTACATTTGTGTGGTTGGCTACCCATTACAGATATGTTTTACATAAATATAATGGATTATCTTATAGGGTTAGCTAATGGGTTAGGGTATAGGGTTGAGTAATAGGTTAGTTTATAGGGTTAGGTAATGGGTTAGGGTATAGGGTTATGTAATGGGTTAGCTTATAGGGTTAGGTAATGGGTTAGGGTAATGGTTAGGTAATAGTTTAGGGTATAGGGTTATGTAATAGTTTAGGGTAAAGGGTTAGGTAATAGTGTAGGGTATAGGATTAGGTAATGGATTATTTTTATAGGATTAGGTAATAGGTACATGTTACAATAAGTGATAATACATACACTATTAGAAATAGGTTAGAATACATTCGTATAGCTACATGATACACTTATTTGCATCACATTCGTAATATAATGAAACCTACCTTACCCCTATAGGGTATTAGTAATGGTAATGTTTCACTAACACATACTTGACATTAGACAACATTTTATTATTATTAATTCATACCGATCTATATCACAATCTATATTTAAATATGGATTAACATTTAAATATTGTTTAGTTGTACCTTTAGATGTTAATAAACGTATAATACAACAATAAAAGTAGTAATAATAGGACAATTATATATATATATATATTACTATACATATATATATATATATATATATAACTATATATTAATGTAATATATCCTAATACCTGATGTATCGTATGTTTCGTTGTATTATCAAAAGTCACATGATTAATATTATCGAAATATAATTAAATATAAGCAAATAATATTATTGAAATTATACATATATGTTGTATATATATAGCGCGTGTAGATAATACTACATGTATTAGTATTATATGATCTATTTCAACAGTCATTAATAATAAGAATTCTATAATAAATAATATAAGTTAGTTAATGAAAGAAGACTACTGCTATGCGTCATAAACTATAACCTACATTTTATTATTGGTATATCCGGTATACCACAACACTATTGTAAACATTGTATTGTAATGTGTATACGTAGCCTGTTATATTGCTATATATTTATTATATATAATATGGTGTAATTAAACCATATATTAATGTGTAATAAACAATATTAATTAATATTGTTTATTTCGTATTAATTAATAGATATTAATATGCATGACTTATAATATATTTTAGTTTAAATAGTTTTGTTATATAATTTAAGTTATTGATAATTGATTTTACTAAGGAGTCGTCACATGTGTTCCATTAAGTAAACATATTAATTACAGAGTGTTAACAACACCATATATGGTTATATTAACACCATATATGATTATATTAACACCATATATATAAAACATACATTTTTAATTATAATAAGAATTGTTTTTTAACTGATTTTATGAATTCAAATTTGTAGTAGTAAAATATGAATAAACGATATATATTAAAATGAAAACAATAACATATATATCATTGGTTACCCCACAATCACATGGTATACGTATAGAATTGCATTGCGATAGGGTGAAGGGTGATACGTGTGTCACGTATCACCCTTCACCCTTCACCTGACACGTAACGTGTCAAACTTGAAATACTATTCAATTCAATTCAATTCAATTTATTTTAAAGACTCTTTGTGCCATAGCAATCAAGCGTCTAAAGTAAAAACAAAAAATAATATAACGGAACATAAACGAAAATAAATAACTAATAATAATATAAATAGGAATACAGAAAGTACTCAACATTAATATAAATTGTAAATAAAATTGTAGATATTGATAAATAGTGATACAAAAATGACCAGGGAAATGCAATATATGCAAATATATTAATCGATTAATTGATTGATATATTTAAGTATTAAACGTATTATAATTAAATTATTAAGTTATTAAATTATAATTGTATAATATATATATATATATATATATATATATATATAAATATATAATTAAAAATATGTATTGAATTCTATCAACTATTTAATAATCTATAAATACATCAGAGATGTTTATATATCTTACACTACTGAGGTATACCCACGCCTATACCGACTATCGACTCAGCAGTACTATTAGCTATATCGCTGTATCCGTACCTATTACCTCCGTGTTGCATAATGTGATAATACCTCTCCATCATCACGATTAGCTGAGGAGGCTGCTGCAGTAGTGGAGGTAGAGATAGAGGTAGAGGTAGATGTAGAGGTAGAGGTGGAGGTAGATGTAGAGGTAGGGTAGTGGTAGAGGTAGATGTAGAGGTAGATGTAGAGGTAAATGTAGATGTAGAGGTAGAGGTCGAGGTAGAGGTAGAGTCAGAGGTAGAGGTAGAGGTAGATGTAGAGGTAGAGGTGGAGGTAGATGTAGGGTAGTGGTAGAGGTAGATGTAGAGGTAGATGTAGAGGTAGAGGTAGATGTAGAGATAGAGGTAGAGGTAGATGTAGAGGTAGAGGTATAGGTAGATGTAGAGGTAGATGTAGAGGTAGATGTAGAGGTAGATGTAGAGATAGAGGTAGATGTAGAGGTAGATGTAGAGGTAGAGGTAGAGGTAGATGTAGAGATATAGGTAGATGTAGAGGTAGAGGTAAAGGTAGAGGTAGAGGTAGAGGTAGAGGTAGAGGTAGAGGTAGAGGTATAGGTAGAGGTAGAGGTAGAGGTAGATGTAGAGGTAGAGGTAGATGTATTCAATTCAATTTATTTTAAAGACTCTTTGTCCCATAGCAATCAAGCGTCTAAAGTAAAAACAAAAAACAATATAACGGAACATAAACGAAAATAATAAACTAATAATAATATAAATAGGAATACAGAAAGTACTCAACATTAATATAAATTGTAAATAAAATTGTAGATATCGATAAATAGTGATAAAAAAATGATCAGGGAAATGCAATAGTAAATAGATCTGTTTTAATAGAGATTTAAAAGAGGTGTTGGATTGAGTGGAGCGTAGATTATGTGGTAGTTTATTCCATAGATAAGGGACCGATATGTGCCATGCACGAATATTAGTGGTATGTAGATTAAGCTTAGAGGGTAGATGTAGAAGGTAAGAAGTAATTGAACGGAGAGAGATAGTGTGAGTAGGAATAGAGATTAAGGAAGATAGATATTCAGGTCGGTTGTGGTGAAGAGAGTTATGAGTTAATAGAAGAACTTTAAATATTATTCTAAATTGTATTGGTAGCCAATGCAATCTATGTAAATATTGGAAAATATGTATTTGGGAAAATCGATCAATTTTAAAAATTGATCGTACTAACGCATTCTGTAGTATTTGTAATTTTTTAATTTGATAGCCATGTAAGGAGAAAAGGAGAATATTGCAGTAATCGAAAAGCGGTAATATGAAAGATGAGGCGAGAGTTATAGAAACACTTAGGGAGATGGAGTTACGTATTTGACGGAAAGAGTGAAGATGAAAGTTTATAGAGCGAAGAAGATTTGAGATGTGGCGATGAAAAGATAAAGAACTGTCGAAATAAACATCAAGATATTTAACATTATCAGAATATAAGATATTATGATTATTAACCATGATACATGATGGGACTGTTAATGGGCGTCTGGGAGAAGGGATGTGAAGAAATATAGTTTCTGTTTTATTGGGATTCAGTGATAGAGAGTTATTTTAAAGCCAAGTATGTATAGATTTAATACAGTTGGACATAAGATTGGGAGCAAAATTTATATCAGAAGTGCATTTTACGTTAAGTTGTATATCATCAGCGTATGAGTGGACTGATATAAGGGGAAATTTAGAAATTATATCAAAAATAGGAAGTAGATAAATATTAAAAAGAATCGGTCCTAATACAGAGCCATGGGGGACTCCGTAAGAAATATTTCTAGGAGATGATATGTGCCCATTGATAAGAATAGAAGAAGTACGATCAGAAATGTATGACGTAAACCATTTAAGTGCATTACCGGTGATACCAATATTAGCCAAACGTGATATGAGAAGACTGTGGTCAATTGTATCAAATGCTGCGATAAGATCAAGTAGAACAAGAAGTGTTCCATATGTATTATTAAGGTCACATAAGATATTTGTTATTACCCTGGTTATTGCGGTTTCAGTAGATTTGTTCGGTACATAAGAAATTTGGAAAGTACAAAGTATATTATTAGTAGTCAGGAAAGAAGATAGTTGTTTTGAAACGACTCTTTCTAAGGTTTTAGAAATTATTGAAAGATTGGAAATAGGTCTATAATTATTAAAGGATGAGGGGTTAAGAGAAGGTTTTTTAATGATAGGATTGATAAGAGAATGTTTGAAAATGAGGACAGTACCAGAAATATGTGATTCATGGATAATATGAGCTATATTTGATATTATATAAGGAGCTATGTCATTTAGTAATTTTAAAGGAATTGGTTCAAGAGAAGAAGAGCTGCGAGAATTTTTAAGTAAATAAATTAGTTGATCATTAGAAGGTAGGAACAAGGAAGTTAGTGTATTAGTTGTAGAGAACGATAGAGCTATAGAGTTTGGGTAATGACGAAATAATATTGGTGATTTTATCATTGAAAAATGAATCAAATAAATTAGGTAATTCATCATTAGTAAAGTCAGGATATGGCGATTTTTGTCTTCTACCATGGTCTACTTGCAAGTATGCTATTTACTAACTTAAAAAGTGACTTGCTATCATGTTGCATAGAAATAAACTTTTCATGCGTAAACATATGTTTATATAGCTTTAGCGTTAATGAGATCGATAAGATGTTTATTTTTCAAATGTTTATATGTGGTTAGTGATGATGAAGATTTTTCTGTTTTCCATTTAGATTCAAGCATGCGTAGACATCGTTTTTGACGATAAAGGTCAATAGTATACCATGATGTATTAGGGCGTAATATAGTGGCTTTATTAAGTACAGGATCATGGATATAAAGTGTGAGGATTAGTGAATTATGAAGAGATTGAGCATCATGTGTAGGCAACATATTTAAGTCAGTTAAGAACTGAGATATTGATATATGATTTAGATGGCGAGTAGAGCGAGAAATTGTAGGACGTTTAGGCTTATTAACTGATATTTGAAATAGTAGGGCGAAATGATCAGAGAAAAGAGGTCCAGCTCTTATCGAATGAACTAAATATGAATCAATAGGATGCATAATGAGATAAAGTGTGTTTCCTAATTCATGGGTGGGAAAGTTGACAAGCTGCGAGTAATTTGAAGAGTTGAGTATATTTGTAAGTCTAGTAGAATATTGAGAGAGTAAGTTAGTAGGGATATTAAAGTCTCATAAAATAATGTTTGAATTATAGGGATGAGTAATGAAATTATTAAATTCATCGAGAAATGGGGGGATTGGATAGCTAGGTGAACGATAAAAGACAGAAATATTAAAGGTTCGTGAGCGGGGTGAGCTTACCGAGCAAGAAAAAGCTTCACAATAAACGTGTCTGTGGTCAATTAGTGGTGAAATATGTAGAGATGACTTGTATAAAATGCCAAGTCCACCTCCCCGCGTTCCTAATGATCGCGGTAAATGAGATAAATAATATGGATCTATATTTAGGGAAGACAGTAATGGGCAATCTTCATGGGATAGCCAAGTCTCTGTGATTATTAATATATCAATGTTAAAGTCATTAAAAAAATTCTATAATCATAGGAATCTTGTTACGTATAGATCGCGAGTTGACAAGTGCAGCACGGATATGAGGAATAAGTAAGTCTGTATGGGTAGTAAAGTATGTTTCTAGTCAGATATACACGGTGAAGATAGGCTAAGATTTACATAATGCGACCTGAAAGAGTAACTTGTAATGCAATTTGAGTCTAGACTTAGAGCTAGAAATAGAGATTTTATATACGAGATATTTCGATCAGTGGTTGAAATGTGTTCGATAACTATATATGGATTTATATTTGATGTGTTTGATGACTGAGATGATGATGGAGTAGGATTTAATAGTGAAGATGTCACAGATTTGACAATATCTGCAAAAGATTTAGAGGTAGTAAAGTTGATGGTATCAGGTAAGTTAGTAATAGCATTAGATATAGAGTTAAGAAGTAAGGAATCACCGGGTTGCTTATCCCTGATCAAATTTGTACATTGGTTTTAGAGCGTAGTTAATTGATATTTCAAAGAGTCTGTCTGACTTATAATCAATGAGTATATATTATCAATTGACCTAGATTCTATACTAGTGAGATTAGTATTAATACAATTATCACATGTGAATGATATATTCGGGAGTGAGAGACTAGCTTTAAAATATTTATGCATATTTTGTGCTCTGCACTCAGTCGATAACATATTACATAAACATTTGTCATGGATATACTTATTACATAAGATGCATTGCATCGAATCATAAATGGATAATGTGCTAGGGCATTTAATACAATCCATAGTAACTACTAAATGATTGATATTAAATCAATTGATGTACGATATTTAAACTAGTGTGATGTATTACTATGACTACTAATCGTATTTCGTTCAGCCCAGAAATATAAATACATATGTATTATTAAATACATATAAGTGTATTACTATGCTGTAGAAATTTGGTGGGGTTTGTTGGTCATACAGGACCTATAGGTCTTATATGGTACTATATACCCTACTATATATAGTACTATATATATATAGTCTGTATACAGAATCACTGCGTCGGAACTTATTACCTTATGAGGCTATACACACACATATATATATATATATATATATATATATATACATATAACGTATACAATACGTATATATATATATATTATATACTATGTCTACATACACACGTATAGATACACACACCCACTCATTATGTGCAATTGTATTCAACATGTTCATGTTAATTTAACTGTATTATAATGATTACTTTTATTGATATCAGTATTATATAGTATCAGACATTTGTATTCTAGTATAATCATGGTTAATAATCATCGCTTACTGGTATTATCTCGTACTTCCGTTCACAATTAATATTAGATGTTATATAATATATAATAATAATAATAATAATAATAATAATAATAATAATAATATTTTTTAGAAGAATTTCAATTTTGAGGTTGTTGTTAATTTAAAATTATATTTATATAATTTGTTCTCCTAAGGTGCTTCAAAGTAATATATAACATTGTATGTGGTTGTCACTCATGCATACCATACATAGTATATGGTGTAGTCTACATACACATATGTTATAATATATTAAACGGTTCTTAGTATTTATTTCCTTTGATTTTAAAACAATTAATTTAATATATATTACACACACACAAATATACAGAGTAAACATTAGTTAATATATACCCGCGTGCTTGCAAACTCTATCTCATTATGTCGATGACTTCTTACAGGAAGTATGCTTCCTTTAGCGGATGTACTTCCTTTAAACACACACAGCGCATGTCACTATGCAGCGTATGAATTATGTATAATACGTCTGACGGAAATGAAATGCATGATAAGTTTACGTAGGGAGCAAGTGGATATATATATATACTTATATATATATATATATATATATATATATACTCTGTGTATATGCCTACCTCTTCATACATATATATTATGCAGAAATATACAATTTATTAATGTATAATGTAATTGTAATTTATTAATGTAAAATATATATATATATATATATATATATATCTTATTTTTTAATTTTTTATTTGATGGATATATTTCATTCCATCCAGGAACATAGATGACGTTTTCACTTATAACAATACATGGCTCTAATATTCATTCGAAGCCGCTCTCATGTTAAGGCGTCCGTGGTTTTAACGAGAGCCGATCATGTATTTATACCAATTATATAATATTTTACTTCTTTTTATTTCTTTTCACTTCTAAATAATAGTTTATGACCCATTTAAAAAAATTAAGTAATGGTCCGGACGAGACTCGAACCCGCTTCCTACTTCATATAGTCTGGGGTCGATGGCTCAGTGGGACAACCAAAAGCTAGTAAGCCAGAGGTCCCGGGTTCGACTCCAGGCAGTTCTTGAATTTCTCTTGTGTTTATAAAGAACTTATTAAACAATAAATCAAAACACAAGAAAAAAAATGTTACTATTTGTATTGTATTGTCCGGGGCCTCTCACAGTTATTTATAACATGTACAAGTCTATGACTTCTTGAGGGGTCCATTTGTATCCGCTATTTGTATTGTATTCAATATATATAAGAGATTTCAATAAATAAATATTATATTATAAATATTATTATATATATATATGTGTATACATGTGTGGTCACAATATACGTGTGGTCACGTGTGTGTGCGGACATACGATACGCCCCCCGTCTGACTACTGACCGCACTCAGCCGGTCTTAGCTAATAAGTAATTAACACTGAATACGAAAAATCATCACGTGTATGTAGTTACACACATATATATATATATATATGTATGTGTGTAACTACATAAACGTGATGATTTTTCGTATTCAGTGTTAATTACTTATTAGCTAAGACCGGCTGAGTGTGGTCAGTAGTCAGCCGGGGGGCGTATCGTATGTCCGCACACACACGTGACCACACGTGACTACACCGGTCACGTGATCAGCTCTATCCACTGACCGCACCGTATACTTGTGGCCGGTACTGGTAGTGGTGGCGGTGTCCGGTGATAATGTCTGCCGGACACACGGGTCGCACGGACATCTGCCCCACCACCCCGCGATGTACGCTACAGTAGGCTGTAGGCGTTATTGGTCAGTGTCCGCTGGCCGCTAATTATTAATATAGTCCGAAGTACACATTGTTAGCTGACAATCTAATCACGGCGACAGAGGAATATCCCGTTCTCAGCCATGCGCATGCGTAGTAATATATATATATATATATATATACGTATATATAATATTCTTCATTATTATTTGTTTACTGTTTAAGTCAGGCACGACCCAATGACAAGTAAGCATGCATGCGATAATACACAATATATCGACAACATCATTTTACTGTAGTATATAACATACAATATACCACATATATATAATGTATAATATACACTATACATACGTAATAGTGTACTGTATGTGTGTGTATGTGTGTGTGATATGTGGTAGAGTTGAACTTGTCAATCATTTCGTATAATCGATGAATCGATGCACATTTAGATTAATTAAAACCCCGGTGCCTCGCAGCTACCGACCTAATACATAGCCTTAACAGCACCACCTACTGGTTGTTGTTAAGTACCCAATGGTATACGGTAACTCCTTATTTGGATATAGAACTATCTAGAAATGTACACTCTTCTATTGCGAATCTCGTCGTTATCACTACAAATAACCTATTATGAACACCTATAGAATCACTACAAACAACCTATTGTTTACACCTATATAATCACTACACACAACCTATTGTTTACACATATAGCATCATTACAAACAACCTATTGTTTACACCTATCCTAAGCAACCAAACACGTTGCCCGTCAACGTAAAATATATAAAAACGTTCCACTATTGTATATATTATAGGTCAAATAAACACTTTGGATATAATTATTTTATTTATTCAATATATGTTCCAATTTTGTATATTTTATAGGTCAAATAAACACGTTGGATATGATTATTTTATGTATTCAATGTATATTCCAATTTTGTATATTTTATAGGTCAAATAAACACATTGGATATTACAACAGCGATATCTATTGTGCAATATTATATTTTATAAAATATATCTCTTATCAATAAGAATTATTATTATTAGAATTCTATATCAATATAATTGTATACTATATACATACGCACGCACACACACATACACACATATACATACATACACACATATATATGTATATATATATATATATATATATATATATATATATATATATATATTATACTGCCTGTGTGGCTCAGTGGCTAAGGCGTCAGACACACAAGCAGTAGGACACGGGTTCAACCCTCGTCCGGACCATTCATTAATTTTATAAAATGGGTCTTAAAATATTATTTAGAAGTGATCTTATATAATTGTGTATAAATAAATGATCGGCTCTCGTTAAAACCATGGATGCCTTAACACGAGAGCGGCTTCGAAGGGAAATTAGAGCCATATATGGTTATAAGTGAAAACTTCATCTAAGTTCATGGATGGGATGAAAGTACTCCACCAAATAAAAATTAAAAAAAAAATATATATATATATATATATTATCTAATAGTGTTAATGTATACACTTATTTCTGTTTAATATTTATGTGATTTATTTCACATCCCATATTAAAATACTAATGCACTAATGAACTAATTAGTTCATTAGTTTGGAAATATACATTATTATATTGAAATATGTATATAAGATATAATTAGGTAAAACAACTATTAATAATATGATTATATATATATAAGATATAATTAGGTAAAACAACTATTAATAATATGATTGTAGTGATTCTATAGCATAACTACAAACAACCTATTGTTTACACCTATAGAATCCCTACAAACAACCTATTGTTCACACATATTGAATAACTACACCCTGCATCACTACAAACAATCCACCATATTAGTTGTCACATTACATTGTCCTATATTAATATAATTAAATATTGTATGAATAATTAGTTATTTAAGTATACTTTAATATTACTAATAATAGGTATTAAGTAATCGTTTGTAGATTATGAATATGTACGCTGTACAGTTACATAACTACTAAGTATACTTAAGTATAAACAGGCATATCATTAAGTCTATTTAGGTGTCTATATATAATATGTTAAACATGAAATACATTGTAACTAATTCTTAACCCAAAAGCTGTTGAACTCGCTACCCCTGTACAAACTAACGGTTTATCCACAAACTTATAACGCAGGCACCTCCTATTATAGTATCACATGCGTACAACACAGCCTACCTATGTGTATCTAATGAAGTACGCGTACATACACACGCGCGCGTACACACATATACATTCACGCGCGTTCTAATACAGCACAGCTATATGTTAGCACAGTAGAGGTCTCCATAGGAATCGTAACTGAACCGTCATCTTTCTATAGAGTTATTATCTATAATGCCAACCCGCTGAATACGGGTGTTAAATAGTACATAAATAATAACTTATTATTAATAAGTTATCTATATGTGTAGTTTTATTTTAAATGTAGTTGATAGTTTCTCATTAGTAATGGTCTTAGGGAGTTTATTCCATAATGTTGAGTAGTTAGTCGATGAGTTGTGTTTCAGGAGGGTACTATTTTATGATCTTAATTTAGTTATTTCTTTAAGTTTAATTGAGTCTCTATAGTATTTCGATTTTTATGTATTGCAGTATGTATAATATCGAGGGTTTTATAGGTGGATCTTTGTTTAAATGTAAGCCAGTTTTGTTTTTTTTTCAGTATACTGTGGTGTGTGTTAATTTAGGTATACCTATTTTATACTATTTTTAAACTATAGTTAAAAATGAGTCTGCATATATGGTTTATTATTTTGTTAATTCGTTTTTCTTGTAAGTTAGTGTGTGTGTATATGTATGTGTGTGTATGTGTATATATATATGTGTATGTATGTGTGTATATGTGTACGTGTGTGTGTGTGTGATAGAAACTGTATCCAACCATATCATTATTATAATTAATGTAGACCATAGTATATTCATTATTACTATAGATTATTACAATCATGATTGCAATTAATAATATAGTATTTACTTTGCATTATTATAATTATCATGTACACATATTCGTCGTACGACTAAAACACACAGACGGATTCCATTAGAGGCGGAACCGGATGTTAGAGTTATACTACCACGTGTCAATATGATTTAGTAATGTATTTAATTCGCCGGTATAGGTGCGTGTGTAGTAACAGTCACGTGAGCGCGGACACAGACGTGGACACTGTCCGGTGGGCGATGTGCAGTGGGCGAGGTGCAGTGGGTGATGTGCAGTGGGCGAGGTGTAGAGGTCGTGCAGAGGTCGTGACGTAAGCGTGATCATACTAGTAATCCTATAGACTATAGTATACCATAATATACTATAGTGTACACCAGTATAAGTCAGTATCCTAGACATATGCAGTCAGCTGTAGTAGTGATCTACGTATTTAGATATAACACGCAACGGTTTTAATGAGGGAGCATAATATACTACATTATACAGTGTATACAATGTATAGTGTACATGTATATATATATATATATATATATATATATATATATACTCTATATAGTTTATCGTATACACTATATATATTGCGCGACAGTCGACGATTATACGACATAAAATGTACGTGCAAACACACGCATACGTAGTTTAATATGGAATATGTCATTGTAGATAGATTTAATATAATATATATACCTCATTAATTTCTATTACCACAATATCGAAGTATATCACCGTTCATCACATTATTAATATAGCATTATTAATCACTATTACACGAAGTGCGCCCCGTACCACGTGTTTTAATTACATGTAATCAAACCACGTGGTTCAGCAGTACTGTTGATTCAATTATTTAACATTCATCACTTACGGAAAGTTAATCATACTTATATGCGGTATTGATCGCTCACACACACGCGCATACACATGCACACATACGTATGGAATACATGCCTCTATTATGTATTATATGTTTATATACTTTCAACAATGCAATCATTAGGAAACGGAGAAAATACCATATTTAAATTTATATTATATTAATTAAATGTTATCAATTTTATTATATTAATCATATTATGTTATCAATATTATATTAATCATTTATATTAATTATATTAAATTAATTATATATAATGTAATGTTGAAATCTCTCAAAAGAGCATATCACATATCCGCGTCGATATTATATCCGTTAAAACAAGTGATAATATCAGGGAGTAATACGTCCTAGTAATACTCCCCGACAATACGTCCTATTAATACCTCCCGACAATTCGTCCTAGTATTAATCCCCGACAATACGTCCTAGTAATACTTCAGACAATACGTCCTATTAATACCTTCAGACAATACGTCCTATTAGTACTCCCCGACAATACGTCCTATTAATACCTCCCGACAA
The DNA here is from genome assembly GCA_964019155.1 of Osedax fenrisi. Classification (NCBI taxonomy): domain Eukaryota; kingdom Metazoa; phylum Annelida; class Polychaeta; order Sabellida; family Siboglinidae; genus Osedax; species Osedax fenrisi. The sequence goes on along the minus strand of OZ025241.1, from coordinate 27,900,965 downwards.
TACGTTCCAGTCTCTGATACACCGGACACATATGACACTACTCTTAACACCATATTACGTAACACGCCCCTTTGACCACGCCCCTTTACGCAGCAACTCGCCGATGACTCAACCAACTCGTCCCAGACCTCCATCACGGATCTGGACTCCAAACCCAAGAGCACTAAAACTATGGCGAGCTTTAATTTCATCAACTCCATAATAGGCTCCGGCATCATAGGTAGGTGGCGACATCATCATCGTTATATAATATTACGTAACTATATATATATATATATATATATGAGAGTATACATTAAAGTTGTTATATGTGTAGCAAGACAGGTGGAGAGATGCTAATATTAGCTTTGTATCCACGAAATGGTCAACTGATCAATACACTAGATACAACGATAGCTGACCACGTGTCCATCTTTCCATGCTGGGAGTTATATAAGTTATATAAGTTATAAGTTATAATCGATATATAGGCACCATTTATTAGTTTGTAATTTCTATATATGTTATATATGTATATCTAGCATATTTATTTTAATATATTTAAAATTAATACAATATTTACTAATTAATAATTAATAAGAACCATTAGGAATAATTAAGAAATGTCCATATATATATATATATATATATATATATATGAATACTATATGAATTACTTGTACATTACTCCCATAACTTTAGGCATGCCGTACGCTTTCAAACAAGCTGGATTTGGTCTGGGTCTGATTTTAGTTTTACTAGTGACGATAATTACAGGTCAGCATAGTTATCACCTCTAACACACGCATACACACGCATACACACACGCATACACATCATCGATATAAAGAAAGTTTAAACTTTCTTTATATCGATGATACGCATGCACGCGAAATATACGTATTAATTTATCACATGATTATTTCAATTGGAAAATATACATGATAATAGATAATATAGATATGATATATTATAATTCACATATATGCGTGACTTCAATAAATGTATACTTAAACTTAATATATTGTATATTCTCAAGTTGTACTATATTTTTTATAAGTTAAATACTAATTCATTATAATATTATATATATAATATATATTGTATATGTGAATGAATTTATTATAATTATTAACTAAATTTGATAAAATTATATGGGCCTCTTTCTAAATATTTTAACATAACTTTTTTGATGTTATAATAATAACACATCATTCTATAAGAACACCATTTTTTATTAAAATTATATTATTTTTTAAAATAAGAGCAATTTAAACGTATGAATTTGTTTAGATAAATCAATTGATAGCAATATGATATACACTTTTAATTAATAAATTATATTATTAAAAAAAGGATATGTCTACATTTATGTATTATCCCAATATTTTGAAAATGGCGATAATTTATATTAAATAATTACAAAATGTCGGACTTTTTAATATTCATAAAATTAAAATACTGACATAGCTGTCAAAGTTTAGTGAAATATTTTTAGTATAATATAATGAATGTTTATTTTTAATATGTGGTGTTATAAATATAATATATACTTCTTAATATAGACAACGTTTGTACGATTTTACATTTACTGATAGATTATTATATGATGATTATATAAATTATGCATTACATACAAATATGGTATATTTAAAAATAGTGGAAAGTATTACTACTAATTGTAATAATACAATTAATATCATTTGTTTGATCATGGGACTTATAATATCACTATCAGTGCTGATAGCGTTACAGTATGTCTTACTATATGTAAAAGGGGTATCCCTCTACCGGTATTTCCGGACATAATGTCCGGAAATGTCTGCTAGAAAGTATTTACTAGCAAGTTGTAGTGGGATACCCCTTTTAAAGTTACTATATTTCCGGCAAGTTGCCGGAAAGTAAGTGGGGTATTCCACTGCAATTGTAGTTAACTTACTAGAAAATCACTTTCTAGTAAACATTTCCGGACATTATTTCCGGAAATACTGGTAATGGGATACCCCATTTTAAGAAATACCGTAACTCTAACATCACTGATGGTGATATTATAAATCCCATGATCAAACAAATGATATTATTACAAGTATTATTACAATTAGAGACTATTTCATAATTACAATACCCCCCTTAATACATTTCAACCGATGCATCGCATTGCAGATTATTCTCTTCTATTGTTGATACACGGGGGTCAGTTGTCCGGTTGCAACACCTACCAGGTTACGTAACGTTATGTAACAGTTATAGCAAGGACACGTCCTTGGTTATAGTTAGATATTTGTGCTGCATAGGTCATCGATATCAATATAATATATACATTCTTTATATCGATGGATAGGTTTAACATACTGTATTATATAATAGATTATTCATCACTACCCGAGTAGAACACATAGTTTATGTATCAAAGTGGGGTAATTATAAAAAAATATTAAAATAATTAATATATAATTTAATTATATATAATTACATAATGTAGCTACTGAAACCATATTGATATATCAAATAATATAGTATATTATATTATCTATAGCTACTTAGTTTATTAAATATGTAACAATGTGTAACATATATGATACATATGATATATATTTATAAAATGGATATATATATATATATATATATATATACATTAAATATAAAAATGGCTAAGATGACTCATACAACGTATCACGTAACAGGATGTAATGAGGGCTTCATTCGGCAGAACAGGATTCGTCATACTCACCATCATGCAGTTCATGTACCCATTCATAGGTAAGGCATCGCCACCAGTAGCACTGACCAGTAATGACTAATACTGATCAGTAATGACTAATACTGATCAGTAATGACTAATACTGATCAGTAATGACTAATACTGACCAGTAATGACTAATACTGACCAGTAATGACTAATACTGACCAGTAGTAGCGACTAATACCCATCAGTTATGACTAATACTGACCAGTAGTAATGACTAATACCCATCAGTAATGACTAATACTGACCAGTAGTAATGACTAATAGCGATCAGTAATGACTAATACTGACCAGTAATGACTAATACTGTCCATTAGTAATGACTAATAGCGATCAGTAATGACTAATACTGACTAGTAATGACTAATACTGACCAGTAATGACTAATACTGACCAGTAATGACTAATAGCGATCAGAAACTATAGTTACTATAAATGTAGTCGCTATATGTAACGACTAAATGGACATAAACTGCTGTACTCGTGCAGTTCATATACCGCAGTGTAGATTGTAGTGATGCGATCGTGATTACCGAGATGCCTAATGAAGCCGTCTTCTAATCACGTGATCTCGGCGCGCGTCACGTGATCTATCCGCTGACACGTGATCCTCACCTAATTGTATTACGGTAATGCGCGCGCGCGCTCCGGCACTCGGACACAGTTCAATGGGTGAAGACGTTGTCTAGACAAGTGTCTAGTGCAGCAGCGCATCTCACACGCTATCTCGGGCACTACAGGTAGCACACGCACACGCGCACACACACACGCGCACACGAGTGTGGTGTGTGGGCATTGACCACTGGTCAGTCGGTCACGTTGTGAGTTGAACACGTGTGTAGCATACGTGTAGTAGTGTGTATACTCGGGTGTCCGATGACTGTTAATGAACATTGAATGTAGCGATGAAGTGAAGTTCTCCCGGTGGTGATGGGCGATAATGAATATGATTTCTTTCGATAGTATGCGAAATGTGAACGATGAAATATTACGATATAAACTTCTATTTCGTGTTAAATGTCGATGTTAAAATCGAAACCAATGATACAGAAATTACCGCCGATATATTGATAGTTATCTAATGACACTTTGACACGATGACACAGTTACTGTAAATACGTAGTGACATAACTGATACTAATGCCACCTTCATTCGGTTATTCTGATATGTATGTATTGCAATATTGACATCGCCCATTCAATACTACATCCACACACATACACACATACTAACACATACACCCACATACACCCACACACACACACGTACGCACATACACACATACACCCACACACACGTATACCTGGTAACAGACACACGAAGCCAGCCAATCTGCCTGTTGTCACTCGTGCTTAAGTAACACTGCATCTCACTGTAGCATCGCTCTCCACACCTACCGAGAGAAGCGTACAATGTCTAGCGTATCATTAGGTACCAATACATACAGCGCGCTACATATCGAGTTATACATAGTAATGCAGTTAATTGTGTGCAGACACACGCATGCGTATTTATTTCATATGTCTTAGTTCATATGTGATATATATACTTCATAGAATAGTATAAAAACAAGTTTTCTGGCACTTTGACTACTAAAAACAATATATATATATATATTAGTGTTTCAAATTTTCTAAAAATTAAGTCTCAGTATCGTATCAGTATCATTCGACAGCTGTATCAGTATCGTTTGACAGCTGTATCAGTATCAGTATCAGTATCAGTATCGTTTGACAGAAGTCTCAGTATCGTATCAGTATCATTTGACAGAAGTCTCAGTATTGTTTGACAGACGTATCACTATCAGTATCGTTTGATAATTGTATCCGCATCGTTTGACAGCAGCATAAGTATCGTATAGTGATGTAAACTGGTTCGGGTCTTGGAGATATTTGTGAGTATCAAATAGTTGAAAAAAATATCAGGTTTTAATATCTATAATTTTAGTACTGGATTTTAGTGATTTATGATCTTTCATATTTATAAAATGCTATTTTTTAAAATAATAATTTTAAAATTAATTATTAAAAATTAAAAATAATGATGTTGATGGTTGCACGAATAATTTTAAAATGATGCAATGTGGATTAAAAGTGTCGCGGATACATACGAATGGCGGGGTAGTTTGATTGACATTGGCGCCTATTCACATTAAGGGACGCTATATTTAGTACAGTGTCGCGGATACATACAAAGGGGGGGGGGGTAATTTGATTGACAGTGACTCATATTCACACAAAGGGACGCTAAGCTGAGTAATAGTGTCGCGGATACATACACAGAAGGTAAAGAAAATTCCACAGGTAAAAATTGGAATGTATTTTAGATATCCATTAATAAAAATCCGAAATAATACGAATCTAATATTTAAAGTCCGAAATAGTCCGAATCTAATATTTAAAGTCCGAAATAGTCCGAGTTAAATATTAAATTCCGGTCCGAGTCCGGTCCGAGTCCGATATATCATAAATTATACTGTATCAGTCCGGTATCAATGACCTAAAGTCCGAAGTCCGGGTCCGAATGACAACGCTAATATATATATATATATATATATATATATATATATATATATATATGTATATATATATATTTAAAAACTTTTACGATATGTAATGAGATGTTGATATACGTGATAGATAGTGTATAACTCGTGACATGAGTATATAGTTTTGTCAATTTTTATGAAATGTTGTACGATTTCGAATTAAATTGGTTTTATGGAATTTGTATACTCGATACGAGTATTTTAAGTCATTCGGTGAAACACTAGCTTCGTTATTAGTGTCCGAACCCACCCCGTTAGTATAACGACGCTATAACATGTATAACATAATAATATACATTAGGTCTTATAGGATATATATATATAACAAAGAGTCCGATAATTCATTTTAGAGATATGAAGAAAAGAGCTAGAGGATAAGCATTTAGGTTTCTAAGAGATCGACGAAAATATCGTTGTACTATAGAAGTAATGGACAATTGGAAAATAACACTGATAAACGAACAATATATTGTTATCTATAGATAGTATGCGATAATAGGAGCGTTTGTTAAATGTGTGTATCAGTGAGTTAAGTATTCCTGTGAGGAAGTAAATGAATGTTCTCGAATACGTAGGTTATACGTAGTAAAGAGAACTTCCTATATATATTGTTATTGTTATTATTTCTTTTTTTGTGGATCTGCTTTTCTTATATAGGAATTATATGAAGTTTTTAATTATAACCAAATGGTTATACATTCCCTTCGAAGTCGCTCTCATACTAAGGTGTGCATTGTTTTAACTAGAACCGATACTTTTATATTAACAATTATATAATCACATTACCGCATCCCTACAACACACACTACAACCCGCGTAACACACGTGTATTATACACTACAACCCACGTGACTGAACCACGTGTCACATGTCGGTTGTATAGGTCACGTGTTACTTAATGGATCACGTGTCCACGGGCTCGCATATCTCGTCGCTTCGGTTAGATAACTACGCGCCGCTCGTTCCCATAGAAACGGTATACCTGTACGACGGCGCGATCACCAGGGGGGACGGGGTCTAGTATAGGTGGCGCTGCGTGTGCCCTCTAAACGTCCTCTAAACGTCCTCTATCGATCCGCGACGCTCCGGAAACATCATCGATAGACTATCTTGCGCTTGCATGGCTTATGCGTGTGTGTGTGTGTTTCGTAATAACAATAGAACCATTGTTACTTAACCGATCTCCTATGACGTATCCTCGTACGTATATATACAGTCAAAGCTCGATAACTCAACATTGACGGGACGGAGTTGTCATGTTGAGTTAGCGAGTGTGTTGAGTTATCGGATGTATAAATTAATGACTTAATTAATGTTTTGTTCACATAAATGCATTCAAAATTGTACTCGTATGATAATATAATAATTGTAATTGTATTTTTACGTTTATATATTTATATCCATATATTATTAAATAAAACCATGTTGAATAATGTATGTTGAATTATATTTGTTGAGCAATATTACATATGTAGTTTTATTACATGTAAAAGATACGAATCCAACAACATATGTTTGTGATATTTTGATTTTTCATAAATGTTGAGTTATCGGATGTATATTTACATGTAATGTATAGGCTAGGATTATAAAAACGATGTTGAGTTATATGTATGTTGAGTTATATTTGTTGAGTAATAGGGTTTTTGTTAACATGTAAAAGATACGAATCCAACAAAATATTTGTTGGATGTTGAGTTATCGGCAATGTTTAGTTATCGGCATGTTGAGTTACCGAGCTTCTACTGTATATATATAAGTTTACAATAATAAACTGCAATGGCAAGGCATCCCTATATCTAGGGGAAAGTACTCGAATACCGACAACCTAACAATAAATCATCATCAATTTATTATTTCGCAATTAAATATTTCCAAATTTTATTTATAAGTATTATGTAGGTATACATATAATAGCTATTTTAAAATTAAATTAAATTTATTTTACTCTGAGATAATATGGGTGTCGATATTACTTGCAATTAGTGTGTCGGTATTATGTAAATATATGTTGCTTAGGTAAAAGTTTATAACTTTGTAACAAATTATGAAAAATTCAAAATCTTTTCGGCACACTGTAAAATATAATTATATCTATAATATTTATTTTAAATATTTAAAATACCTACATTTTTAAATGATTAATACTCGATATTGTACTTCACAAATTTCATAAATTTAGTTGTTTGAGAAGTAACGAAAAAATCAGTTTTTTGTTTATAATTAAAAAAATATAATTATTAAAAAAAAATTATACATATATGAATTATAATTATATTGATTAACATTTCATACATTTATTATTTTTTGATTGGAATTATATTTTAGGAGATCTCTAGGGTGTCGATATTACGTGCATGTCGATATTAGAGCACTCACCCCAGGATATATGTAGACTAAACATTATTTATAGATATTTGGCAACAAATAGACAGGCAGCGCGTCGCGGGGTAAGGCAGCGCGTCGCGGGGTAAGGTGGAGTGAGGGGGGTAAGGTGGAGTGAGGGGGGTAAGGTGAAGTGAGGGGGGTAAGGTGGAGTGAGGGGGGTAAGGTGGAGTGCTGGGGGTAAGGTGGAGTGATGGGGGTAAGGTGGAGTGCTGGGGGTAAGGTGGAGTGATGGGGGTAAGGTGGAGTGAGGGGGGTAAGGTGGAGTGAGGGGGTAAGGTGGAGTGAGGGGGGTAAGGTGGAGTGAGGGGGGTAAGGTGGAGTGATGGGGGTAAGGTGGAGTGAGGGGGGTAAGGTGGAGTGAGGGGGGTAAGGTGGAGTGAGGGGGGTAAGGTGGAGTGCTGGGGGTAAGGTGGAGTGATGGGGGTAAGGTGGAGTGAGGGGGTAAGGTGGAGTGAGGGGGGTAAGGTGGAGTGAGGGGGGTAAGGTGGAGTGATGGGGGTAAGGTGGAGTGAGGGGGGTAAGGTGGAGTGAGGGGGGTAAGGTGGAGTGAGGGGGGTAAGGTGGAGTGAGGGGGGTAAGGTGGAGTGAGGGGGGTAAGGTGGAGTGCTGGGGGTAAGGTGGAGTGATGGGGGTAAGGTGGAGTGCTGGGGGTAAGGTGGAGTGATGGGGGTAAGGTGGAGTGAGGGGGGTAAGGTGGAGTGAGGGGGTAAGGTGGAGTGAGGGGGGTAAGGTGGAGTGAGGGGGGTAAGGTGGAGTGATGGGGGTAAGGTGGAGTGAGGGGGGTAAGGTGGAGTGAGGGGGGTAAGGTGGAGTGAGGGGGGTAAGGTGGAGTGCTGGGGGTAAGGTGGAGTGATGGGGGTAAGGTGGAGTGAGGGGGTAAGGTGGAGTGAGGGGGGTAAGGTGGAGTGAGGGGGGTAAGGTGGAGTGAGGGGGGTAAGGTGGAGTGAGGGGGGTAAGGTGGAGTGAGGGGGGTAAGGTGGAGTGAGGGGGGTAAGGTGGAGTGAGGGGGGTAAGGTGGAGTGAGGGGGGTAAGGTGGAGTGCTGTTCATAAACGTATACCACATAGTCTGCAACTTATAGATTATTGAATAATAAACATTTTGGTATAGGTTTTGTAATTTATGGTGAACTAGAACATAGTACGCATTTCGATTTAAAAAATAATCTTGCTAATAAATACTTGTTTCGTTAATTCTACCCTTAATTATACCCTACCCTTAATTATACCCTACCCTTAATTCATACCGCATCGCGGCTGAAATCCCGTCCGGACACATATGATAGATATTCAATTACTATTAAGTGCATTATATATAATGTGTATCAACATGATTGTCTCGTGTTAAAACCTGGATGTACTAACCTTATAGAGGCTTTCAATCCACTAGGGACATTATGTCATATAAACAATCGCTTATAAATAAAAACATATACGTCTACGTTCCTTCCTGTGACGACATATTATTTATACGAACATGTAATTATGTATACATGTATATATATATATATATATGGTATTTTAATATTAAAATAAATAATATCTACAAGAGAAGTGATTATGTATATCTATTTGGTGTTCTGAAAAGTGATGTAAATGATGCCGATCCGAGACTTTTGGATATTTATGCCGAGCCGAGACTTTCATTTTCTGAAAAAAAAACGAGCCCGAGCCAAACCGTGATTCTAGTCAAACGAGGCCGAGCTGAGTTGAGAATTTTACAAAATATAATTGGGACGAAATGATGATTTTTTGAAGTTACATTTTAATACTAATTTTTATATATTTCACATTTACATGAATTTAAAAAATTATCTGTGCCAACTTCGTTATTCAGTGAATAATAATGTAGATTTCATCTAGTGGTGTAAATTATACCGAGTTTTTTTGATTACGAGCCGAGACTTTTGGTTATTGATGCCTAGCCGTACTTTTATTTTCGGAAAAAAATGAGCCCGAGCCGAGATGGATTCTGGCCAAAGTGAACTGAGCCGAGTCGAGACTCTATCATGAGTATTATGGAATATGAGCCTAATATTAGCTGAATTGAGATTTTCGGTAAACGACTACTAGATGTTTTAGATTTGGGCATAATTACATGACTGGTTCTGACCGACTCGGAGTGATGTTGATATACAAGAAACACACGTATTACAGCATGACATATCGTGTTGACATACGCATACTATTAACTATTGTTGTTAATACACTTAGAGCTAGAGAGAAAGTCTATCTAGCTCTATGTTAATACAGTACGAGTATTGTGATATGAATGTTGCGGTTATTACATGCAGTATACCATTTAACATCTTCTATAGCATTCTTACATGGCGTGCACAGTGGATATATAGGGGCATAAATAATGTCTACACAAGGGTACATAAGGTGTACACAAAGTATAAAAAAGTCGCTATAAGTCGTACATAATGTAATTTTTACGTAGTTGACGAAATATATCGTAAACATATTAAATATGGAAATCTAATAATGTTAATTATTATATTTTACATGTTTTTATTATCTATAAAAAATTCAATACCTGTATATTATTACAATAGTTGAAATATATAACAATATATTACAATTACTGTTATAGTACATTTTCAATATACTTATTTTGTATTGATGATATATATGTGTATAATCTATAGAAGTATAGTGTATACTTTATACTTATATATATATATATATATATACTATATACTATACTTGCATATATATTATATACTATACCATATTTACTATAATATTTACTTCATAACGATACTGATAATGGACTTACAGAATTAACATTAATTGGCGAGTACATAGTATTGTTTATCGGTTAATTATCGCCCCCCCACTAATAACCCCCTAATAACCTCTATTAACCCCTAATAATCCCCTAATAACCCGGTTAATACGCGTTCCTAACAACGCGTCGCCCGTACACAGCGATGATCAGCTACAACGTCATCATAGGAGACACCATTACCAAGATAGTGGTCAGGATAGGAGGAGGTCAGTAACCGTAACGCAATAGTACGCAGTCATTGTTACGTAACGATAGTGCGAGTGGAGAACTATGGTCTATATAATTATAGTATACGAGTTAAGGGAGTGAATTTCTACGCTAAATACAGCATATCGCAGACTCAAATCTATGTCCGCGTGTTCACAGTGAGTCGTAGAAGTATGATGAAATGTGCGACAATGTATAGTAGTAGATATATACCATATGAACACGCCCATAATTTATATATATATATATATATATATATGTAACTAGAGTCTATTTATCTCGATTTATAATAGTAGTGTTTACATTCGATAATTACACATTACCAGCCAGGATTACCAGTAATCATAATAAGTATACATGTAGGACTATGTAGAATAACCGAATACAAAATATATGTATAATATATATATATATATATAATTAAGTTAGGTAACATTATATTTTAATGTATACTAATATTGTTATGAAATTACGTACATGTAGGTCAACGTATAATTACTAATTAATATGTACTCGCACGAAGCGTTACAACGTATAAACTATGACTCATCATTATTCATTAGAACACGTGATAGGCACAATACTGGAGAGAAGAGAATTTATAATCGTGGTGATGACTTTACTGGTTACATTACCTCTGTGCTTCTACAAGAACATCGCTAAAATGGCAAAGGTGATACACAACCCCACACACCCGCATATAACAAACAATACGCATATAACATGCATCATTAGCTCCATATCATGCATAATTATCTCCATATCATGCATCATTAGCTATGTCTCATGCATCATCAGCTCCATCTCATGCATCATTAGCTCCATCTCATGCATCATTAGCTCCATCTCATGCATCAGAAGCTCTATCTCATGCATCATTAGATATGTCATATGCATCAGTAACTCCATCTCTTGCATTATTAGATATTTCTCATGCATCATTAGCTCCATCTCATGCATCATTAGCTCCATCTCATACATCATCAGCTCCATCTCATGCATCATTATATATGTCTCATGCATCATTAGCTCAATCTCATGCATCATTAGCTCCATCTCATGCATCATTAGCTCCATCTCATGCATCAGTAACTTCATCTCATGCATCATTAGATATGTCAACAATTGATAATAATCTAATAGAACGAGTAATGTAATATTTGTGTAGACAATAGGTTTTGTATTGTTTATTTGTATTGTTTATATATATATATATATATATATATGTATATTAAAATATTCCATGTTTTTTATAATATTACTTTTAAATATCATATTATAATATATTTAAGTGTATTCACATAGTGCTATATATAGGATATATATATATATATATATATATATATATATGTATATATATAATAAATGTATTATACATGTATACAGTGTATATTATACACGTATACACTCAATATTATATAATAGTAATAGTTATTAATAGATCAATACTAATTACACCTTATATCATAATATTTGTCCGGAAATAAATATTTATTTCTAAGAAATATTATACAAATAGTATATGTCTACAGGAGGAATCTATTTTTAGATATCATATTATTAAATTACTATAATTAGTATATTATTAATATTACATAATATATACTGTTAAAAATATCAGCGTAAATTTACAATTGAATGTATTTAAATATTGGAGGTAAATAATGAATTAAATAAAAACAGCACGAAAGTTTCGCGACCATTTTGAGGTAATCATAATTGAGTAAATGTAGCCTAAAAATGTAGTTAGCTTTAAAATGATGTAAAACCACTCAGTTATTTGTACTACTAAACTAACGAAAGTAATTAGAGTATTAATAAGTAATATATATATAATATACAATACATAATTAATATTAGTTGAGTTAGCCTAATATAACAGTGGAACTTCAACAATTATATTGGTATTACTTATTTGAATACTGTCTTTAATTTATATATTTGATATACATAAAATAGAATTCATTATATATATATATAATTTTATTTTAGATATCAAAATTAATATTTTCATATTTTTTTAAAGATTTTAATATAGTAACTTTATTAATAAAATTCGGAATATTAATTTAAATATAAAATTACAATAATAATTTATAATCAATTTACATTAGTAATAATTTAATAAATATATTAATATGAGAAAATTTAACATATTATATTCTTTCTATACAAACAAAAATAGTTTACCTATAAAATTAATATTTGTATACATATTCATATATATATATATATATATATATATTAACTAGCACAATTTGATGTTTTACTGCTGGAATTTCCTTTAAAAGGGGTTTCATACTGCCTCGAATAATTTATTTACCATAGAATAATTCGAATCGAATGTATTCGAATAGAATGTATTCGAATAGATGTATTCGAATAGAATGTATTCGAATAGAATGTATTCGAATAGAATGTATTCGAATAGAATGTATTCGAATAGAATGTATTCGAATCGAATATTTAAAAATTACTCATATTGATTTAACAGTGATATATATATATATATATATATATATATATATATATATATATTTACTATATATTATTTATATATTTGATTACTAAAACATATGATTATTATGCCATCATAATTCACAGTTATCTTTCATCTCAATCGTGTTCATCGTTTTCATAATGGCAACAATAATGTCGAGATCAATCACTATGGATGTGTAAGTATAACTCAACTAATATATTGGTATACACATATAAGTATATAATATACTATATATATAATCAAACCCGCTAGTCAAGACTACCTATAACTCAAAAAACCCGCTAACTTATATTTTTATAAACGCTAATTTGATTTTGTACCTATAGGTAGTATAGTATAGGTACCTATATATAGTTAAATATATGCAAATTAGTGTACGAATAATTCGATTTACCAGCAACTCGATGTCTCGTACGCATTGTGTCGGTTCGTTCGAGTTTTAATTAGCGGAGCATGATCGCATATATGTTCTGGTGCTATTTCTGTTCACCTACACGTAACGAACACACACGCGATAACTAAACGTAATACCGACCACGTGATACTAACGCATAACAATGGCCCCCCCCCCAACCCCCGCCCCCTCAGACCTGCTACTGACAATGCGTGGAAGTTCGCTGACACCGGAGTGACGTCAGCTATAGGCATAATGGCGTTCGGTAAGTTACCCCTAAGTTAACCCCACCCCGTATAATGGCCGCACGTATGCAGTGTGTATACTGGGTATAACGACGCACGTAATGAATAATGTATGTCATACTTATACACATTATTTAAATATATATATTCTTATTTAAGAATATATATATATATATATATCCCAACCATACCAGCCCATATATCTTATCCTCACCAGACCATAACCCTCACATTCACTAGACCATGTATCTCATCCTCACCAGAACACGCCCCTTATCCTCACCAGACCACGCCCCTCTTCCTAACCAGACCACACCCCTTATACTAACCAGACCACGCCCCTTCCAACAGCGTACATGTGCCACCATAACTCGTTCCTTATCTACGACTCGCTGATCGAGCCGTCCGAGAGTTCATGGGGTCGCGTCACTCACATCTCCATGGTGTTCTCAATGATCTGCACGATCTTCCTCGGGGTAGCCGGATACGCCACCTTCACAGGGTACACTCAAGGTCAGTCATGATGACCAGCACGATGCCGTATATGTTATGTACAGCGTATATTGTATGACAATAATAATAATAATTATAATAACAATAATAATAATTCTAATAATAATAATTATTATAATAAAAATAATAATTTATTAGAAGAAATTTGTATTTTCTATTTATTCATGCATTGTTCCTCCTAAATGACCTCAACGCAATGCTGAATATTACATGCCGTACTAGCCCATACTTCCACACAATAACGCACACGCACACACGCGCACACATCTGTGCGGCACTCTCACTCTCAGGTGATATCCTCGAGAACTTCTGCCAGCATGACGACCTCATGAATGTGGCCAGTGTTCTGTTCGCCTGTACTATTATGCTGACCTATCCTATTGAGTGTTTCGTCGTTAGGGAGGTTAGATGGTCACTTATAGGACGATAGGGGGGGGGGTGAAAGTGGTAGGGTTGAACAAACGATATAATATACTATCATAACTGATACATATATGTGAAAGCTATATTTACGTTAGATAGAGAAATATATATATAAGGAAAACGATATAATGTAAGATATATATATTTATAGAGAAATACAGTTAAGAGTTAAGAGAGGGATATATATATATATATATATATATATTTATAGAGAAACATAGATATATGTAGAGATATATAAATATAAAGAAATATAAATAGAACGAATGATAAAGAAACAGAGAAGTGAGAGAAATAGAAAGTTGTGATTATTTATGTACACTAGAGTGTATCCTCTATTAAAACTATAGTTCCTATCAATATCGAGTGAATAGTATTAGCATCACGTGATTAATATCATTACATCACGTGATTAATATAATTACATAACACAATTTTAAGTCGCGTTTACAACAACACTTCGGACTTATTTTGTTCCCATTTTTTTATCCGCTTTACATTTTTGTAAATATTTACTAATGTCATGCAAGTAATGGTAAGAAACTTATAGAATGTTGAAAGCACAACATTGAAGTAGCCTATAGCTGGCTATAAAAATCAGGGTAAATCTATTTTTATAGAGCATGATGTTTTGGCGTGAAGGCGACTTTAGAATAAAGTTATTATCACATAATAGTAGTTACTAACATTTATAAGTAATAGTTATACACGTATTCATTCGGTTAGTAACGCTTATATTAGTTATTTATTTAGTAGCCTAGCATTACGTCATATTTAGTATTCCATAACACCTCTAAACAACACAAACGCCCGCCATCACAAACGCACGCCCGCATACTGACAAACGCACGCATACACTACAGGTGGTCGAGAACGCCGTGTTCGCGTTCGCTCAGCCTCCACCCGTGTGGCGCCACATAGCCGTCACTTGTACAGTTGTGATCAGTTGTACACTTCTCTCGATGACCACTGACTGTCTGGGCTTTGTTCTCGAGATTAACGTTGGTCTTCCGTAATTATACTTTAGTATTTTATGAATATTGTATGTCCTGAATATTGAATGAATAGATGGAAGTATATTCAGAAACTATATATATATTATATTAAGCATATCCTTACAATAAAATATCAAATATTGATAATATAATAATAATGAAATAAGAAAATATAATAATAATAATGGTGCACTGCACAATTAGGTACATTACATGTAATACAATAATATTAATATCGAATATATACATTAATAATAATAATAATAGTGCATAATAATAATACTTATTTACATATAATACAAAAAAAAATATTGCAAAAGTAATGATTTTTTAACAGAGTTACATGATATAATAAAAATATTTAATTTGTGAATACAATTGGTAAATGGTGACTTGTATTATATGGTGTTATGCGTATTGGTAGATTATTGTAGAAGACTAGTATACTTTAGTATCATATTATACTAGTCATACTATTAATATATTCGTATATTATCAACGTGTTATAGTGTACGATTAGTGTTAATATAGTATACTATATTATATACTATAGTATACTATATTATATTATATATTATAATATATAATAATACTCATTATTCGTATTATATTATTGCATAATAATAATTATAATTATGCATTATAAGTTTTTTTTGTAGTTTAAATTATAATTATAATTATAAATTATAATTATGATAAAATAAATATTAATACATCTATTATGATTTATCATTTCTTCTAGGGGGCTCTAAATTACACTTTAATATTTTCTAATGTTGTTGCGCACTTTAAATCTATTATTATAGTTCCACTACACATCGTGTACACCGTGACCTCTAACTTGACATCTAACGTGACCTCTACCTCGCAGGGAGTTCTGAACGCAGCCCCGATGGCCTACATGTTCCCCGCCCTCTGCGTGCTAAAGCTACAGCAGGACCGCGTTCTCAGCTGGAAGAACGCCCCCTGCATAGCAACCGTTGTCTTCGGAGCGGTGGTCTGCGTTGTGGGCGTGTCCGTAGCTATTACAAAGGTTATGTGCTGCTCGTGTCCTCGGTGCCTCTCATTCCGCGTTACTATAGTGTAGCTATTGAGAAGTTATTTGTATGTTTAAAGATACACATTGTTTTATTACATTATTATTTATGTAGAGGATTCGGGTATATGTATATATTTATATTAGTTAAATATAGGTAATTGATCACTAACGTATTACGATTAACTGATGACTTCTCGGAGAAATTAGTTAGTAAACTAACTCAGTCATGCGTATCACTGCATTATACTTAGCCATGCATATCATTGCATTATATTTAGTCATTCATATCACTACGTTTAAGAATATAAAATAATCTGTTCACTTTTCATTATCTTATACTTAGCTTACACTTTTATAAAAGATCCATATATATATATATGCATCTTATCTAAATGGTAAACGCAATCATAATTCTTTGGTTGATATAAAAGTCATCATCTGCTTATAAGCATCTGCTATAGCATAACCATTATGTCTCTATCTTTTACATGTAATCACCGCAAAGGTTACGCCTGCCTTAAATGATGATAAATGTCTCGTTTATTATTTTAAATTATAATATTTATTATATATATATATATATATTTATATAAATTTACAACCAATAGGTTAAATAATATTATTATAAAAGTTGATTATTATTGAAATGAAACATAAATATGAATTTAAATTATATAAACAAAATAAATTTAATTCAAAAAAAGTATTAAATCAAAGTAATCTTTTTTATTAAATACAAATTAATTTATAATTGTTCATTTTAATTGAATATATTAAGTATACTTAACATAAATCTACTCTTTAGGTGTTCCAGGGAATTACTTGCAGTCACGGAAGGGAAATGGATTACTGCTTGAAAGAAGACATGTCTAAAAACATAAGTTCTCTTGTATTAGATAGGTTTTCTTAAAGTAATATAATCGCAATGAAATCTTATCCGATAAAATCGAGTCACTTGTTATTCTCCGATTATAATTTGTTTGCATTACGTCATATTATCCTTACATAATCGTATCTTTACGTCATATTATCCTTACGTCATCTTTGTTAATGTTAAGTTGTACATCTTGTAAAGATTGCATTTTATTTTTAATTGAATCTTATTATGTTTCATATTATCGCTATATTTTATAACCTTAATTTTACAATTATATTTTTGCAATGATCGATTATAAAAAATTATTTTATTTGAAAAATTTATTATCGAAAACGTAATTCACTTATATTCAAGTATTATTTTATTTATTTATTATCCGATCACACATCTCCATGATTATCTTACTTATACATCAATATTTACATACACATATACATAGATTAGTATAACTATATTGTATTTAAATTATGTAGTATTATTTTAATATATATATACATATATATTAATATATAAAAATATATATTAACATATATAAATTATTTGTATTATATATATTACTGATATATATTTTTATTTTAACGTAATTTATTTTAATAAATCTATATACTTGCACTAATTATTTGAAGTCTCCAACAATTCACGATAATAAAATCATAACTTGTTACTGATGGGCATACAGTGATGGGTATAGATTTATATAAACTATAAACTATAGTTTACCTTTTTTGTATTGTAATAATGTATTGTATAAAACATATCTATGCTGATAGGCATCGCTTATATTACAGTTGGAAAGTAGACATTTTATGAATAGAATGTAGTTGATAATGATAATATGGGTTATGATTCATAAGTTATGAATCATAACCTTACGATAAACCTTGACTTATGATATAACTATAGTTAGTATACGATAGTTGTTATGAATATTTCCAGCTAATGATTTAGAAGATAATGTATGTATAGGGGGTCAGAATATAGTACAATATATGTACAATATATACTACTATAAATATATGTATATATATATATATATATATATATGTATGTGTACAGTGTACACTGTACACTATACATATACATACCTACATAGTGTATAGATACATATGTATAAGGGTAGAATCGTATCCAATACATCATGATATACTATACGGACATAGTTCAAGTGAAGAGTAACACGTGACACAACTCTTAAATAATAGGTATTGTTTCAATTTTTATTTAGTGTATATCATACTAACAAATTATATAAATTAAGTAAATTAATAAATTAATTATCGTACCACGTTAATTTGTTATTTTTATTACAATCTAAATAATCAAGTTTTGGAGTGTACTATAATTCTGTTATGTAATCTATCCAGTACCTTATATAGTACCTACTTTACTTTTAGTTCCATGACTCTTGAATCGTAGGGGGAATCATCTCGCTCGCTATCACAACAAATGTTCCCTATCCTTCTCGATCGTCTACCTTTCGTAGTAGTTCACATGTATGTTTCTTTGTCCACTTGTATATATTTGTCATCCAGTTATTCCTCGGTTTCCTCTTCCTCTAGTATACTACGAGAAGGTGTAACTTCTATTTTGTTTGTATACTCGTCTTATCCTAGGTGTCGTGTCGATAAGTTTGGCCAACATATTCTAACTTTCTTCGCTTTATAGTTCTAAGGAGAGGTTCAAATTTACCAATATATTTAATATTATTTCTTGGACATATTTATTAGTCTTATTTGGCGATATTTTATACATAATAGTATTCTATGGGCTTTATTATAGAATGCTTGTATCCTTTATTTAATAGTCGTGTATTACTTGTGTTGGTATTATTGCTTTTTAATAGATAAGTGTATATACCACGATTAATAATAAATTCTCAATTTTGATTTTATATTTGAATAAAATAATAGCCTATAAGTTAATATTATACTTAATTACTATAATATATACATCAACATATTATATATCAACCATATTATAGTGTTCCTATATTAGTTATAGTGCACTGTTAAATGTATTAGTTTTCAAAACACTATATTTTATAAAATATAAATATGTAAAGGTACCTAAAGGGTAAATAGTTTCGATTACCAAACACTTTAATCGTATTTCGTAGATAACTAAAGGTTTCTCGTACACCAATGTATAGGTATAATTAAAATAAAAAGCTTTGCATTTATCAATTATTACTAATATTAGTTATTAAGTAGTGTATATACCTATGTATACATATATTTATACATTAACAAATATATAATTTGAAATATTTGTTGTCGTAATGATACACAGAGCGTAAAGTAAAATGTTTATAATTAAAGTGTACTTATTTATTATTATGCTAGATTATTTATTATTATTAATAAATGGTGAAATAGGTTAGTATCAAACTATTAACTTTATTATTAACTATATATATATATAAACAGCATATATATTGTAGTTATAACTTTAAAAAGTATGCTACTTTAAACAAATAATGAAACTTAAGATATAGGGAAAAGTCTCCGATTACCGACCACCTCCTAATACCGACCCCCTCTCGTATCTCAATAACTATAAGAGATATAAAAAAAAATTATATATACATAAACTGTTCGTAATTTAATGATAAATATAAATAAGTAATTTGTTTTTAAAAATATTCAATCTTACAATTGTTATTTGATAAAATGTAATATTGTCTTTTTACTTTTTAAATATTTTAATATTAACTTTTTTTAAATCATTGTAAATTCTTTATTAGTTAAAAGAAAACTTAATACTGAGCATAATATTGTAGATCAATAACATTTTTATAACAATTATAAAAATAATTTAATTTGAATAACATTAACCAATATATCTTAATTATAGCAACCCATATGATTTTCCTATTATCCACCCCTTAAATTACCCTAATACCGACACCATGTGATTTATAATATCAAATAAAAATAGATCCGTTTAAGTTGTTTTTTTATCATTGATATAGATTTAGGATTTATGGTTCCAGTTGATTACATACAAACTAATTAATATATAAATATTAAATAATAATATACCTATTTTAATATAATTACTATAAAGTTTAAATTTAAATTTAATATTACTATTAAAATATAAATTCAATAATAAATAAATTGCTTGCATGTTATAATTAATTATATTTATGTATATCTACTATTTTTATTGGATATTATAATACTACACTTATTTGTACCACGATTATTTTAGGAGGTCGGTAATAGGAGGGGGGTCGGTATTAGGCACATGTATACGAATACCGACCACCCTGTTTATTCTTGTAAATATAATTATATCAAAAATATAAAATAGCCACATTATTTATTGTCATAATATTACCCTAATTACAAAATTTCAAATGAATATATTTAATATTGAATAAGTTATTACAAATAATCATGTAGGGGTTGGTATTCGGAGACTCTCCCCTAACGGAAATGAGGGTACACTCTACTATAGATATTCTATTAAATATAGCGTAGGTAGTTCGAAGGTATGGTAACATGGTATTATAGGATAATGTACTTATTATACTATTTTATACTGTTTACCTTCTTGTGTTTATATCATGCATTTACGCATTATAATTTCGAACTATACTTTGAAATATCTATTATTTATAGATCACATTTAAATTTACTAATTGTGTATGACTATAATTTATAATATACAACTGTTGAATGGTGTGTCTTACTAACGTTATATATAATACATATCATTTATTTAAATTGTTGATGGTGTAGTTAATTCTACAATAATATTGTGACATTATAATGTCTATTTTTAGTTTTAAATCTATTTTGTTTGGTTATGATAAATTATTGCGATCATGTTTATGTTATCTCAGATAATCTATAGATGTTATTACCGTATATAGGTTATATCGATCATTACATATTATTTATATTCATCAATATATTCGTTTCTAACATCATCGATATATTTTATTATATTAAACAATGTACGATAGAGTTTATTTTAATAGTACCTTAAATAATATTTTTCAATTTAAAATTTTCCATCTGAGTATATTTTTCAATATTTTATTGTTGGAAAAATTATATGTATATTATTAATTTGAGATATAGTGTTTTTTGATTTTACTTATTTGCTTCATAAGTTTATATTTTATATTATTATATTATAAACTTATTTCATATATTTTTTTCTAACATTTTCTTTATTTTAAATTTAATATTTTCCTAATAACCATTATTTTTTTCTTATATTGTATTAGTCCTACTTATAATATATGAACAAATTTAATTTTAAACATATTTCTTATATTTTTAATATACTTCAAGTAACATTATTATAAAATATCCACATAAATATATAGTTTTTTTTATCGTTGTATCCAACAATATTAGTAATAGAATTATTTTATATTTGTTAATTATTTATTGTTTCATAAGTGTAATTTTACAAAATTTAATAAATAAATACTATTCATAATAGCAAATAAAATTAAAAACATTAATAAAATAAATCACAATTAATTAAATCACAATAATATTAATTGTATCATATTAATATTATATATATATATATATATATATATATATATATAGTTATTGTATATATTATATATTCAACAATTTTATATAATTATAAAATATTGTATTGACACATTCGAAATAAAAACGGTTAAAATAGTGTAATATGATTATTATCGAATAGATAAAATAGTCTACATAATAATATATTGAGTACACATTAATGAAAATAATATCATTAGTTGGAATATAGTTTGCCGAGCGGAGTTTTACTGATACGATGTTTGCAGATCCTGTCGACTATCTCTATCTGTCGTTTGTTGAACTTCTCCGTGTAAAGGGGAAACTCGTCGAAAGGTTCCATGTTACAGATCTTCTTAGCGGTGTGGGCGTTAACCGACACGCCCACATGTTTAGCTATCCTCATCACTGTTTTGATTGGCTCCTTCTTAGCCTCTTCGTATTTCAGCCTACGAGCATGAGGAGGGTGTTAAATATGTAAAAATAACTTTCCTTAATGATATAACGGTTAAATGATTATTAAGATATTTAATATTACATAGCAATGTTATTTTTAAGGATATGAAAATGGGTGGGAAAATTCCAAAAATAATTATTTTGTTCTTAATAGTTTATGAACAACAATCTACTAAAATATATCTATAATTTTTAATAAGTAAATAAGATTGTGCTATAATTGATTATGAACAAATCTGATTTTGTTGTGGGCAAATTATTGTGGGCAAACCCTTAAATTACATTGTTATATAATACATAGTAATACCATAGATAGAAAGTAATATTATAGTAAAATAGATTCTAAAATTGAATTCTAAAATTTCATTTAATTAATTACACGTACATTTATTTAGCTTAGATCATTAATTATTAAATTATACTAGTTATTATTAACATTACATTTAAAAGGATGGTCTAACCAGAGTAGATTATCATCTTTAAGATGGGGCATCCAGCTGTCGTGCATGTCGAACCAGTCTCCTTCGAATAGCTGTTTCTTCTCGAACATCTCAAAGAATGTGTTCCATTCTAGAGTCGGGAATTCGAATACTTTTCCCTGGAGAGCGTGTACATATATTATGTATACACATAGAAGCAATAGGGTTATACAATACAGTAATGTTTAATTTAATTAATGTATGGATAATTTTAATAAATTAATAAGAGGCCACCCTCAGGATAGATGGTGGTGTTGTATAGATCAAACATATTATATATTGAAAATATTGGCAAATGTTGGTGTTTCAAGTGAGAACTCTATAGAGTACATAGAATATATATATATATATATATATATATATATATATATATATAATTATACGTAATAGTTTATCATTATAGTAAAATGTTCACAAACTTTAGTGTTCCAGAAGTTGTGGTAATTACAAATAACATCTTTAGGATCCAGCGTCCAAAGGATTATCTTGGGAGGGGTTTTGCCAGCAGACGATATTTGTTTTTCCAGGAAGTGTCTATTTTTGTAAATGATTATTAATAAATGTAATTATGTAATTATTATAATACATATTATTATTATGTTTATATATAATTGTAACCTATTACTATATATAATCTACGGTGATTTTTCGTTACTTGTTAAAACATGTAATTAAATATTTTTAATGTGAGATTAATATCAATTATAGGGTTAAATTAAAATGTATAATGAATAAATGTTAGTATAATAAAATAATAAATATAATATATATATATATATATATTTTTTTTAATCAATATCAATATGATATATTAATTTGTATTGTATATATTATAATAGAAACAACAATTTGTGTTAAATTTAAAATATGTGTATTATTTCGTATGTTTTTTAGAAAATAATCACACATCACAAATATTATAGATTAGAATATATTATATAATGTTATTATATTATATTATATGTTAAATAAATAAATTATCTCGGATTCATAATAATAGTTATATTTAACCTGCTGAGGTGAGATTTCATCAGTCTGGGACTCTTGTACACCTTCAGAAGTTCCATGGGATTACAATTCCTGAACTCGTGTTCCATGAAGGGCATACGGAACGCTAGAGGTTGTTTGTCGCTGATAGGAACTTCTAGGGTGTCCTGGTTGTGCAGGTGGTACACCACTTCCTGTAGCCAGATGAACCCTGCGCATGCGTGAGTTATGTATTGTTACGTAATACATCCGGTTGTGGACACGTGACGTAAGAGCTTATGTACGTATAATGTAAGTAAATACCAATAATTGTTATAATGATTATACTTCGCAAAATCTTTGCTAATACTATACGTATCATTTATTATAATAAGTATTATTATTTGTATTATAGTTATGTTATTATACGATATATTAATAGACACAAATCTATACCTTAGGTAAGTATAAAGTATTATAGTATTACCACTTGGTAGTATATGATATACATGTTATCATCTTATATCATGATATATATAATATATTTAATAATATAATATATAGTATATTATAACATTTATTATATAGTTTAATGTTTTCTAATATAATAATACAAGTACTACTATATTCCAAGGTAATACCTGCGCATTGTGCATACTTATTACTACTATATTAACACTTAACGCATGCGCGAACCTAATTGTATCACGTGATATATCACACCTACCTGATTGGGGGTAGCTGACGATACAGACATCGTCACTCTTCATCTTGAAGGCCATGAAGTCGTCCATTAGGGGTACCGGCATACCTGTAGGGAGGGAGGGCAGTAGGGGGTAGGGAGGGGATGATAAGTGTAATATGGGTGGAGGAGTGAGAAGTTATTATAATGTTATATATATATTTGAAATTATAGTATATATATTAAATATTAACTTAATATTAAAAATACATGTTTTATAAAAAATAATATTAAAATAAGCTCATTATTATAATTAATAATAAACGTGAATAAATATATTAACTTACAATAAACTTATTTATTCTGTATGGAATTCTTATACTACTTTATTATTGCAATAATGTATTTATATTAATTAACAACTTCAGACATTGTGTTATTATAAGAAAAGCAATACTATGAATCACTGATAATGAGAAATATATATATATATATATAAACGTAAAACAGTTATAGATATTTCATAAATACAATTTTGTAATTTACAATCGGTGTAAATTTCATAACAAATATCTCGTTAAAGACTTTAAAGTTTGGAAATTTATTTTTATTTTTGAATAAATTGATATAGTAAGAATTATATATATATATATATATATATATATATATTGAAAGTGGTTAACATATAAATACATACATATACCAACCTACATCCCTACATACACATACACACAAACACACCCGAACATTCCGATATACTAACATGGAAGACATAGAAGATCTTTACGGTATTCGTAGACACCGTCTATCTTGCTGTAGAGTTCCGGGTATTTCTTGGAGGCGGACTGCATTACGCTGCTGTTAGTGTATGGTATGCGGTACTACGTGGGTGGCCTAGTTATGCAATGAATAACAATACAACAGTGCTAGCGGGTATTTATAGGCGTGTTCACGTGACACCCCGCATCGGGGCACCTCTCATAGGGGGCGTGTCATTATGTCATATGTGGTACTCATTCAGAAAATAATACGAAATTAACAATATTAGAAAAATTAAAAGGCTGTACAGTTACCTTAAAAAATAAACGAATATTAATCTTAAATAGAAATAAATTATATAGTAAAAATAAATGTAAAATTAATTGTTTTGTTAAGATAATCGAAATATTCAATTTGTACTTAAGCTATATTCTTCCTAGCATATAACCTGTAATAATAATAACTTATTAATTATATAGTTTACTATTTATATGATACATTTTATATATATATATATATATATATATATATATATATATTTATATATATATATATATATATATATATATATATATATATTTATATATAAATATTTATAGAATAGTTACCATTACATTTAATTATCCTTTTAAATTAATATTTTAATTTTTAATTTGATTTATGAAAATATTAATATTATTAATTGATAACTTATAACATTATGATTTTTAAATATTAGCTGACTCATAACATCATGTTATTTAACTTTTATCTTATCTTATTTATAATATAATTTACTTTTAAAATGACTTATTGACAATTAACTAACTAATGTTTATAGAATATATAGTACTATTAATAATAATTATTATTATTCTAATTATTACTTCTATTTTATTTTTATTTATTTTAATTTTAGGATTTTATATTTATTAATAATTTAGTTGTGTAGTTCATATTATTTTGTTTACTATAATTTTTTAATATATTCTAATTATATTTTTGTATTTTATATATATTTATGTTTTATTTTAAAATGGTGATTAGATTACGAGGAGTTTTTTAATATTTGTATTGTATTTTTAATATTTTATTTAAATAATATTCTGCTCTTTATAAAGAATATAAACTTATACATTATTTACTATTTATAATTGTATTATTTTAAATTTATTTTGTCTTTGATTACATTTTATATATTTATATTTAAGAGGTAGTAGAATAATGATTGAATTTGTTTTTTTGTATTTCGTTTATTGATAATTCATAATTTTTCAAATTGTATATAGGTAGTGTACTTATATACATATGGCGAAAGTATATTCCCTACGGTTTTGGACTTGATGAACTCACATTCGGCAGGTTTATATATTATGGATTTATTTGTGATTTATAAGTTGATGATTTAATTAATATTTGAATTTTTTACTCTATTTATTATTATATATAGTATACTATTTCTTGTTTTTAATTATATTACTATATTATTTGTGTCTCCTCGTAATTTTAAATGAAATACTCGATAAGCTCTGCTATTTCATTCACATAGGAAATAGCTAAAGCTGATGTTATTATTTATTTATTTATTATATAATTAATAATGTATATGTTTCAATTTTATTATATTATTATAATACGAAATTAATAATTTTCTATTATTTGAGATGTTAAAATGATAAGTATTATATTGTTTGTATCGTATTAATATTGGCTTATTTTATTTTCAAGATGTTCTGTTGGTGTATATATATAAATTTATTATAATATTAAAATATAAAATAATTACTAATAATGCACTATTATTGCAGATTTAATGTTTACTATTTACGTGATAAGTATTACATTATTTATTTATTTCGTTCTAGTATTGGTTTATTTTATTTTTAACATGTTCTCTTTTTATATATAAATATATATGTATATATATATATATATATATATATATATATAAAATGTATCATATAAATATTAAACTATATAATTAATGTTATTATTAATACTGGTTATATATTAGGAAAACATAGTTATAGTAAACATTGCATATATAATACTATGCCCTTTAATAAAACAATGTATTTTATTTCTATTTTTGATTATTTGTTGCTATAATTTATTTCTATTTTCGATTATATTTATTTATTTGTACGAT
Source organism: Osedax fenrisi (assembly GCA_964019155.1). Lineage (NCBI taxonomy): Eukaryota > Metazoa > Annelida > Polychaeta > Sabellida > Siboglinidae > Osedax > Osedax fenrisi. The sequence continues at coordinate 27,873,325 of OZ025241.1, read as the reverse complement.
AACTGTAATATTGTTAATTTCGTATTATTCTCTGTGTGCGGACCACGTGACACAATGAAACGCCCCCTATGAGAGGTAACCCGATGCGGGATGTCACGTGAACTCGCGTATAAATACCCGCTAGCACCGTTGTATTGTTATTCATTGCATAACTAGGCCACCCACGTAGTACAGCATACCATACATTAACAGCAGCGTAATGCAGTCCGCCTCCAAGAAATACCCGGAACTCTACAGCAAGATAGACGGTGTCTACGAATACCGTAAAGATCTTCTATGCCTTCCATGTTAGTATATAGATGAGTGTATTGGTGTGTTTATGTGTGTATGTATGTATGTAGGTTGGTATATGTATGTATTATATACATTTATATGTTAATCATTTTCTATATATACATATATTTACTTCTATATCAATTTATTCACAAATAAAAATAAATTTCCAAACTTTAAAGTCTTTAACGAGATATATGTTATGAAATTTACACCGATTGTAGATGACAAAATTGTATATATGAAATATATATCACTATTTTACGTTTATATATATATATATATCTCATTGTCATTGATTCATATAATTACTTTTCCTATAATAACACGATGTCTGAAAAGTTATTAATTAATTAATATGAATACATTACTGTAATAGTAAAGTAGTATAATAATTCCATACAGAATACATAAGTTTATTGTAAGTTAATATATTGATCTTAAGATAAAAATAATTATTTTAATATTATGTTTTATAAAACGTGTATATTTAATATTAAGTTAATATATAAAATAGATTAATAATTTCTCAAATATATATATATATATTTAGTATTACATTTATATATAACATTATTATACCTATACACTCCTAACCCATATTACACTTATCATCCCCTCCCTACCCCCTCCCCTTGACTCCCTACAGGTATGCCGGTACCCCTAATGGACGACTTCATGGCCTTCAAGATGAAGAGTGACGATGTCTGTATCGTCAGCTACCCCCAATCAGGTATGTGTGCTATACCACGTGATACAATTAGGTTCGCGCATGCGCTAAGTGTTACTAAGTCTGCGCATGTCCTACCTCGGTATACCTCCGTAGTAGTAGTTGTATACACCTATTTGATATAGCTAGAAATATTGATAAGCATATGTAAACATATTATTATTATTGCATAGTATGGATATATACAGTGTGTCTATAGTACATATAGAGACTATATTTATATCTGTTTTCATGTTATATATCTATATTCAATCGCTAGGGTAATGTAAGGTACCATGACGCGTACGTCACGTGTCCACAACCGGATGTATTACGTAACAATACATAACTCACGCATGCGCAGGGTTCATCTGGCTACAGGAAGTGGTGTACCACCTGCACAACCAGGACACCCTAGACGTTCCTATCAGCGACAAACAACCTCTAGCATTCCGTATGCCCTTCATGGAACACGAGTTCAGGAATTGCAATCCCATGGAATTACTGAAGGTGTACAAGAGTCCCAGACTGATGAAATCTCACCTCAGCAGGTTACATACAACTATTATTATGAATCCGAGATAATTTATTTATTTAAAATATAATAAAATAGCCTAACCTTTTATATTAGTTACTATAGTAAATTATAATATAGATTATTTTATATGTGTGGTTATTTACTTGTAAATATTAGAAATTATACACACATTTTAAATTGAATACAATTATTATTTTTTTATTTTACTATATAGGTATATATGTATATTTATGTAGATTATCTAGATTATTTTATATGTGTGGTTATTTACTTGTGAATATTAGAAATTATACAAACATTTTAAATTTAATACAATTATTATTTTCTTATTTTACTATATAGGTATATATGTATATATATATATAGGTACATATGTATATATGATATATTTAATATATTAAATTGTTATTAATTGTCAATATAATATATATTATTGTTATTATTTTATGATTCTAACAACTATTCATTTATAATAATTTAAATTGAAACTGCAATTAGAATTAATCTAACATTCAAAATATGTAATTTAATCAGTAACAAAATCACCGTAGAATATATATATAGTAATAGATTACAATTATATATAAACTTTATAATAATATCTATTATAATAATTACATAATGACATTTATTAATAATCATTTATAAAAATAGACACTTCCTGGAAAAACAAATATCGTCTGCTGGCAATAGCCCTCCCAAGATCATCCTGTGGACGCTGAATCCTAAAGATGTTATTTGTAATTACCACAACTTCTGGAACACTAAAGTTTGTGAACATTTTGCTATAATGATATACTACTACGTATATGTTATATATATATAACTAAATAGAGGTCCCACTTGAAACATATGATATGTTTGATCTATACAAAACCACGATATATCGGGAAGGCTATAGCCTCTTATTAAGTTATTACAATTATCCATACATTAATTAAATTAAACATGACTGTATTATACAAACCTCTTGCTGTACGTATCTATATATGTACACACTCTCCAGGGAAAAGTATTCGAATTCCCGACTCTAGAATGGAACACATTCTTTGAGATGTTCGAGAAGAAACAGCTATTCGAAGGAGACTGGTTCGACATGCACGATAGCTGGATGCCCCATCTTAAAGATGATAATCTACTCTGGTTAGACCATCCTTTTAAATGTAATGTTAATAATAACTAGTATAATTTAATAATTAATGATCATGAAAATATTAATTAAATGAAATTAATTCTAAACAAATATCTATATATGTTACTATAATATTACTTTCTATCTATGGTATTATATATTATATAGCAATGTATTTATTAAGGGGTATTTTGAGGTAAATTCCACCCTCCCCACTTTTAAATTACTGCCCACATGTGTAATGTTGTACAACAAAATCAGATGTTTTCATACTCAATTATATCATAATCCTATTTATTTATTAAAAATTAATAGATATATTTTATTAGGAAGCAATGGAAAACAATATAATAATTTGTGGAATTTGCCCACCTATTTTCAAATCCTTAAAAATGACATTACTATGTAATATTAAATATTTGAATAATAATATACCCTGTGTATCATTAAGAAAGTTTACTTTTTATATATTTTAATATCCTTCCTCATTCTCGTAGGCTGAAATATGAAGAGGCTAAGAAAGAGCCAATAAAAACAGTGATGAAGATAGCTAAGCATGTGGGCGTGTCGGTTGATGCCCACACCGCTAAGAAGATCTGTAACATGGAACCTTTCGACGAGTTTCCCCTTTACACGGAGAAGTTCAACAAACGACAGATAGAGATAGTCGACAACATCTGCAAACATCGTATCAGTAAAACTCCGCTCGGCAAACTATATTCCAACTAATGATAATGTGTACTCAAGATATGTTTATGTATAATACATTATATATTCGATATTAATTATGTTATACCTACAGTTTTTATTTCTAATATATCAATATATATATCGAATATTTGTTATATCAAATATATAAATAAATATTTATAATATTAATTTGATATAATTAATATTATTGTGATTTCATTAATTGTGATTTATTTTATTAATGTTATTTAATTTTATTTATAATTATAATAATTATAGATTTATTAAATTTGTAAAATTACACTTATGAGACAATAAATAATTACGAAATATAAAATTATTAAATTATAAAGTTTGCACACGAACATACAAAAACTATTTAATTATAGATAGATAGATAGATAGATATAGTTTATTGTTTAAAACAAACAAAATGACATAAAACAATAATAATAATAAAAAACAAATAACGAATATAAACGAATATATATAATGATTTATAAATGCCATGATACATATGGTTAAATATAAGATTAACAAGTGATATAATACAAAAGTAATAATAAAAATGTAAGGAATTAATTTAAAATTATGTAGGATATCTTATAATACTTTTACTTGAATATATTAAAAATATAAGTAATAATTCTAAAAGTAAACAGTATATATATATTATGAGTAGGCCTATAAAGAAACAACTTAGGATTATTTTGAAAAAAATTAAAAATAAACATTGAAAAATGTTAGAAAATTTTAAATTCAATAATATTGTTTTGGATTATACAATATTTTACAATTAAAATTAACTCAATATCGAAAATTACATTTATTATAATAGAATATGTCTATGGTGTTTATAAATTTAATATATTGAGGAATACTTTGTTAATAGTGTATTCGAATATATTTTATTTTTTTTAGTCGAATATTATCTAAATATTTAAATAACATGACCCTGTAAATTTAAGTTAATATTTCTAATTTAGAATATATATATATATATATATATATATATATATATAAATATATATATATATATTTCAATATATATATCAATATCATTCATGATATTGATATATATATATATATATAGATTTTTTAATTTTAATAAAAATTGGTAGAATAAGTATGTAATATATATATTAAATATTAATATTAGTAATATTAATTACGCATAACTTTTTAATTTTGAAGTTAAACAAATAATATTATAGTCAATATAATTTGGTTACCTATTTCAAAAGTTAGTAAATTTTATAGTTTTATTGATCACATTGAAAGGGTGCAGATATTATTTACCTGATCAGTAAGATGTACAAATTCATCAAATATTCATTATAAATCATAACTTGAGTTATTGAAATATTTTGAATTAGAACCACTTGAACTTAGATAATTGATAATAGATCTTACTTAATTTAAAAAATTATACATATATAATTCTATTTGAATTCCTTAACAGTTCGAATAATTTTGGAACTAGAAATAATTATAAAAAATTAAATATAATATATAATTATTATAATACAATTACAATCATAAGTAATATGTATTAATTATTAATTATTATAATAGATCAGTTAATATGTGATATTCATTAAATAATGATATAATACAATCTGTATATGTTTCATCTTTTAAAATTAAATTAAACAAAATCTATTTTGACAAACAAATTTATTTTAATAGAAATTTATAATTTTATATTAATATATATTTATTTTGTATATTTATTATTGCATTATATCTTTGAGTTTTTATTTCTTTATAGAATATTTGAGTTTTTATAAATATTTTTCAAATCTACAATAATATAAAATTAATAATTCCATATAATTACTGATTTTAAAGTGATAAGTATATCATTATGTTGTGTTCTTTATTATTATATATATATATATATATATATATATATATATAATAATAATATTGACCCCCAAGAAGTCTTAGACTTGTATATTTTATAAATAAATGTAAAGGGTCTCGGACAATACAAAACAAATAGTACAATTTTGTTCTTGTATTTTGATTAATTGTTTATTAAGTTATTGATAAACACAAGAGAAAAAATAATATCTGCCTAGAGTCGAACCTGTTACCTATCACTTATGAACATACAAGTATACTAGCTTAAACGAAATATCAACTGTACCACTAAGCCATAGACCGCAGACAATATATATATATAATAATAATAATAATAATAAACGGTAAATAATAATGGTAAACGAAGAATAGCGATGCTTATCTAGTAGTTTACACGTTTCACTTTCCTAAAGAACATTTATGAGGAGAAAATATAGTTAAAGTAAAATTAAAATAAATATAATAAAATAAAATTTTAAGATTTAAAGTTAGTAAATATTATATACAAAAGAATAAAATTATCAATACAAATTTAATTAATTAGTTTTCTATTAGAATAATATATTTATAAAAAATCAGAGATATTAAATTATTAAATTTATATCCAGAATAGCCAACAATAATTGAAAATAATGAGGATATATGGTGTATCAACTTCGGGGATATGGGTGCGTCAGGTCTAATACCGTAGGGATCATATTTGTTCCAAGAATACGAACACTGGTAAAACTTGCCTCTCACTACAAGTATATCCTTTTCTTCGATACGTACCATATCCACATTAACACACGGGTTAAGGTAAGACATATAAAATAAAATAAATAAAATACAAATACAAATTATTAATTGATACAATTAAAGCAAAACAAATTATTAATTCGACAAAACATAAATAAATATATAGTTTACATACAAATATAAATATAATTAATACACACTAATAAGCCAATAAGTAATAACACATATGTTTGTAATTCATACTCTAAATTAAATGTAATTAGTATAAACATTTATTATCAATTATCATATAATAATTAAAAAGTTCAAATTTTCATAATTGTATATGTTGTCAAAAGAATGTAGAGTATTTGTTGTTGTTAATAATTTTATATTAATTCATGAATGTAAAAAGAGTCAAATATGTTTGGCAATTTATAAAAAATAAAAAAAATTAAACTAAAAAGTAATTAATTTTGTATATTAATATTTGTTATAATAAGTCAAGAGTTTTTTTTTATATTATTTAAAAATAATATGAAAATTGTTTGGAATTTTATATTATGTCAAATAAATAAATAAAATAAAATGTAAAATAAATGTAAATATAAAAAATAAAAATAAAACAATATAAAAAGTAACATTGGTCAATTAATATCATTAGTCAATTAATATAAATGAAATTAAAAATAATTTAAAAAATAATACATATCATTAGTTATCTATGTTATCAAGTTATGTATTAATAAAAGTTAATTAAAGTTAATTGTCGTCATATAAATTTATCAAAACATTTTTATAATCAGTACTACATGCATATATACTATTTTTAATGCTTACTGATTTTGTTAAATTGTTCCACAACTGTGGCCCTGAACTATATAAACAAACAAGTTTTCGTTGGGTTCTAATTATAATTCTATGAAAGAGAAGAATATCATAAGCCTTAACCTTGTATAGATTCTGTAAGTTTGATTGCAGAGAATGATTTATTGCTCTAAACATAAATGTGTCCGTATTTAATGTAACACTATCAGTAAACTTTAAAGAATTATGTTTAACTCTGAGATAACAGGGGTGTCGATATTATGTGCAAATAGGGTATCGGTATTATGAAAATGTATATTGCTTAGTTAAAAGTTAATAAATTTGTAACATATTATGAAAAATACAAAATCATTTCGGCACATTGTAAAATATAATTAGATCTATTATTTATAAATCTTTAAATAACTACATTTTTAAATAATTGAGAATCGATATTGTACTTCACAAGTTTCATAAATTTAGAGTTGTAACGAAAATCAGTTTTTTGTTTATAATTAAAAAAATATAAATGTTTAAAGACAAAATTATACTTATATGAATTAGAATTATATAGATTACCATTTCATACATTAATTATTTTTTGATTGGATTTATATTTTAGTAGATCTCTAGTGTATCAATATTACGTGCATTTCGATAATAGCTCTCTCTCCTACAATACGATGTTAAATCAATCAGTGTTACATAAGGTTAATAAACCTAACCTTGATGATTTTAATGAATACTTTAGAAATATAGGTTTAAAATTATCATAACATATCAAAGATATATCTGATAATAACATATACCTTACGATTCCTCTGGATAATAGAAATGCATTATTCCTCTCACCTATTTCAAATTTTGAAATAGAAAGCGAAGTTTATAAATGAAACCAAAGTTAAATAGGTAATTATCCTACAGTAATGATCTCTATCATTTAAATATGTCGTTAACCAAAGAAATAAGGGTTGAAATTACACCAATATTATTTTATTTATTTAATAGATCTTTATCTGAGATATTTCCAATCGCTTTAAAAAAAGCAAAATAATTCCATTATTTAAAGATGATGATATATCTAAACCAGAAAATTATAGACCAATTTCATTGTTACTTCAATTCTAAAAATTATTCGAAAAATTAATAAAATAGAGAATTTTTAAATTATCAAACACGTATTAATATAATCAGTGATTCGCAATATGAGTTTCGAAAAAATGGTATCAACTTCTGATGCGCCTTGCGATGTTATTGAAATAGTTCATTCTCATTTGTAACATTTAAAGAATTGCGCTATTGTATCCATTGACCTGTGTAATGTTTTCGATACTTTAGATCATAATATTTTAATTCAAAAACTTAGTATTTATCGTATAAGAAGAATAGCTCTCCAATTATTAGAAAGTTATTTAAATGATAGGCAACATATAACTTGTATGATATAAGTATGTTAGTTTAATGAATACTAACTCAAATATTAATAATATGTAATGTGGTGTATAAAATAGTTCGGTGTTGGGGCCACTGCTATGTGTATTATACATCAATGATATCCCACACATATCTAATTCAGTTAATATTCAGTTAAAAGTATTATTTGCGGATGACACTAATTTCATTTTTTTCAGATAAATCGTTTTAATTTTAATTGGTTTTGTACTTGACGAATCAATATTACTAAAGTTGGTATACTATGGATTTGTTTTTGCTTTATAAGTTGATGATTTATTTTAATATTTGAATTACTCTATTTATTATTCTACTATTTCTTGTTTTTAATTATATTCTATATGACTCATTATTTTTATTCAAAAATTACAATATATTAATATTATATGATTATTGATATTATTGTGATTTTAAAATTTTATTTAATCTTTTAATTCCCTAGAAAACGTGGGTGTCCGTATTCGGTAACCATGTTCGGTAACCATGTCCGTATTCGATAACCATGTCCGAATACGGACACCCTGTGTTATAATACAGACACCCCATATACCATTAGATAAACTATATTTTTTTGATGAATCAATGAGACAAATTAAAATTATATTATTTATAATTAATTTATGAATAATTTATTCTAATTTAATTAGTTAATAATTTATTAATTTTTATTATTTTTTTGATTAATAATACAATTTATGTATCTAAATAATAAAATTTTGGATTTATCTTTATTGGTGGTATTAATATTATAACGCAAGTGATTTTTATGAAAATCAGAATAGTGCATATATGCACTATTCCGTATACGCTGATTGATTATAGGGTGTCCGACGGACACTGTCTGTATTTAAGACATCTAGATTGTCCTATTAGGGACTTATATGACCTATAGATATATGCTTATAACTTAATGAATATTTGTTAAAAAATATAGAAATTATATATATATATATAATTTTTTAGAATGCTTTGGTTTTTAATAATACATTGTTATATTTTATATAGATATATTTTTATATTCTTGAAGAGGTTTTAAGTTGACTTTTTTTTTCATAAATTTAAAAACTTAATACAAAAATCAGTTTATTTGATATATATTTTGAATAATTAAAAATTAAAAAAATATTTATTTAGACTATTTATATAATTATGAATGTTTTATTTATTAAACATTTTTTTGTAGAATTTATGGTTTCTAAGATACCGAGAGTGTCCGTATTAAGGCACTGTCCAAATTCGGTTACTTTCCCCTACAATGTAACTTAAATAAACTCTTTGATTGGTTGGAAATAATAAATTGTCTCTTAATATTAAGCATATGTTAGTAAATCTAGTTTATTATTGTTTAATATTCGAAATAAAAATAATTATGTTAAATTGAACGGCAATATTAATGATATTAAAATCTAACAAATTTAAAATTTTAGAAATAATAATCGATGACAAATTAGATTGGAAATCAACAATTAACTATGTATCTACGACATTATCTAGAGCTATTGTTATTTTAGATAAAGTGAAATTTAAATTAAATATGAAATCTGTAGTATTGGTATATAATTAATTTTTTTATTCTAAAATTATATAGGGGAGGGTGGGGTTGTATGACCATGTTTTTGTATAAAGTTCTATCATTGTGGTAATAATAAATTTTTCATAATTATTTAAATTGTATTGCATAATATATGATATTAGTTAACTAATATATCACTTTTAGATATAAGGAATACTTATAAGAATTCATAATTACAATTAATAAAAAAAAAAAAGAAGAAGTTCATTCAACCCCAAAGGCGGGGTTGAATGACCATAGCCTGTTTTACTTCTTTAATTGCTCTTGTCACGATAGTTTTATCACGTATTCTATCAGTTTGTTGAGTATAGTTTCTCATTTTTGATTCCTAGAAATAATATTAAAATAATTATTATGAATTAGTAATTGACTCTCATTAAAATTAATTTAATTAATCATATTGATATATAATTAATTATATTATTTCTATTTAATCATTACTTATTTATATTCGGATCATTGAATATATATTATAATATTATAATAATATTAATATTATAATATTATAAATATTAACATATGATATTTGGTTGATTGAACTATGTTCATGTAACCCAATTTTAAGTGGTTCACTCAACCCCATATTAAATTTTATTATTAATTGATAAAATTTAAATATTTTATTTAAAATTTTAAATATATTTGTATATTAATATTAAGTTAATTATATATTAAAATCATATATATAATATGAAAATAATTAAATAATTATTATAGAAGTTATAACATATATTACAATGTCTGGAATTTGTACTTTTGAGCGTACTTTAGTTAAAAATGTGATTAAAATGTTACTATTTTTATTTTTTTTAATTAAAAATGATACTTCCGCAACTGTATTAATTATAGATGATGATACTAGTTCAGTTAAATCAAATTTCTGCTGTAGCGAACAATTGTTATCTCCAGTGGCTCATGCAAGACACCTGTTCATACAACCCCACTCTCCACTACTGCTGTCATATTTAGGGTAATACATTTTTTTCAAATTTAAAATATGTATACTATAAAAATTGCGCTGAAAGTCATAAATAATGATTCTAATTATTCAAGTTTTTATATTATTCACAACTCATAAAAATGTTATGATATCGTCAACATGAATATCATGAAGTTTATGTTTAGGGCCAGAAATAATCTATTACTTTTTAAAATGATATTCAATTAAATTACATAGTAAATATTTATTTAATAGATGTAAAGTTAGAACACATAGCAAATATTTCTATTTATTTATCACAGTTTCTAGACTATGGAATAACTTGGATAATTTGATAAGAAATATTTCATATTTCAATTTATATAAAAGAACTTTAGCATAATATGTATTTAAATAATTATCCTTTTAAATTAATATTTTTAATTTGACTTATTGAAATATTAATATTATTAATTTTTAAATTATCTATGATTTTTAACTATTAGCTGACTCATAAAATCATTTTATTTAACTTTTATCTAACTTATAATATAATTTACTTTAAAAATTACTTATTGACAATTTAACTGACTAATGTGTTCTAGAATATATAATACTATTATTATTATTATAATTATTACTTCTATTTTATTTTTATTTATTTTAATTTTAGGATTTTATATTTATTAATAATTTAGTTTTGTAGTTTCTATTATTTGGTTTACTATATTTTTTAATATATTTTAATTATTTTTTTGTATTTTATATATATTTATGTTTTATTTTAAAATGGTGATTAGAATACGAGGAGTTTTTTAATAATATTATTGTATGTTTAATATGTTATTTAATCATGTTTTAATCTTTATAAAGAATAGAAACTTTAAATTATTTACTATTTATTATTGTATTATTTTTAATTAATTTTGTCTTTTATTATATTTTATATATTTACATTTAAGACGTAGTAGAATAATGATGGACTTTGTTTTTTTTTGTATTTCGTTGACTCTTAATTCATAAATTTATCATATTTTATATAGGGTAGTATGGATGCATTTTCTGGCTCCACATGTTACCAGTTTATATACTATTGGAGAAATTTCTCAATTTTCTTTACTTAAGTATATTCACTAAGGTTTTGGAATTTATGAACCAACATTTGAAAAGTTGATAAACTATGGATGATTTATAAGTTGATGGTTTATTTTAATATTTTAATATTTTACTCTATTTATTATTCTAGATAGTATACTATTTCTTGTTTTTAATCATATTCCTATATTATTTTTGTCTCTTCGTAATTTTAAATGAAATACTCGATAAGCTCTGCTTATTCCTTTACCTAGGAAATTGCTAAATCTATTGTTATTATATATTTATTTATTATATATATATATATGTTTCAAATTTATTATATTACTATAATACAAAATTAATAATTTACTATTATTTCAGATGTTAAAATGATAAGTATTATATTGTTTGTTTCGTATTAATATTGGCTTATTATATTTTCAACATGATATCTTTTTATATATAAATATATAAATATATAAAATGTATCATATACATATTAAACTATATAATTAATAAGTTATTATTATTACAGGTTATATGTTAGGAAGAATATAGCTAAAGTAAAAATTGAATATTTCGATTCTTAACAAAACAATGTATTTTATTTCTTTTTTCGATTATTTTTCGCTATATTTATCTATTTCGCTCTATTATCTACCATTTTTCGTTTATTTTTACTATATAATTTATTTCTATTCTCGATTATATTATTTATTTGTACGGTAACTGTACAGCCTTTTAATTTCTTTTATTATGTTAATTTCGTATTATTTTCTGAATGAGTACCACATATGACATAATGACACGCCCCCTATGAGAGGTGCCCCGATGCGGGATGTCACGTGAACTCGCGTATAAATACCCGCTAGCACTGTTGTATTGTTATTCATTGCATAACTAGGCCACCCACGTAGTACCGCATACCACACACTAACAGCAGCGTAATGCAGTCCGCCTCCAAGAAATACCCGGAACTCTACAGCAAGATAGACGGTGTCTACGAATACCGTAAAGATCTTCTATGTCTTCCATGTTAGTATATCGGAATGTTCGGGTGTGTTTGTGTGTATGTGTATGTAGGGATGTAGGTTGGTATATGTATGTATTTATATGTTAACCACTTTCAATATATATATATATATATATATATATAATTCTTACTATATCAATTTATTCAAAAATAAAAATAAATTTCCAAACTTTAAAGTCTTTAACGAGATATTTGTTATGAAATTTACACCGAATGTAAATTACAAAATTGTATTTATGAAATATCTATAACTGTTTTACGTTTATATATATATATATATATATTTCTCATTATCAGTGATTCATAGTATTGCTTTTCTTATAATAACACAATGTCTGAAGTTGTTAATTAATATAAATACATTATTATAATAATAAAGTAGTATAAGAATTCCATACAGAATACATAAGTTTATTGTAAGTTAATATATTTATTCACGTTTATTATTAATTATAATAATGAGCTTATTTTAATATTATTTTTTATAAAACATGTATTTTTAATATTAAGTTAATATTTAATATATATACTATAATTTCAAATATATATATAACATGATGATAACTTCTCACTCCTCCACCCATATTACACTTATCATCCCCTCCCTACCCCCTACTGCCCTCCCTCCCTACAGGTATGCCGGTACCCCTAATGGACGACTTCATGGCCTTCAAGATGAAGAGTGACGATGTCTGTATCGTCAGCTACCCCCAATCAGGTAGGTGTGATATATCACGTGATACAATTAGGTTCGCGCATGCGTTAAGTGTTAATATATTAGTAATAAGTATGCACAATGCGCAGGTATTACCTTGGAATATAGTATTACTTGTATTATTATATTAGAAAACATTAAACTATATAATAAATGTTATAATATACTATATATTATATTATTAAATATATTATATATATCATGATATAAGATGATAACATGTATATCATATACTACCAAGTGGTAATACTATAATACTTTATACTTACCTAAGGTATAGATTTGTGTCTATTAATATATCGTATAACGACATAACTATAATACAAATAATAATACTTATTATAATAAATGATACGTATAGTATTAGCAAAGATTTTGCGAAGTATAATCATTATAACAATTATTGGTATTTACTTACATTATACGTACATAAGCTCTTACGTCACGTGTCCACAACCGGATGTATTACGTAACAATACATAACTCACGCCATCGCAGGGTTCATCTGGCTACAGGAAGTGGTGTACCACCTGCACAACCAGGACACCCTAGACGTTCCTATCAGCGACAAACAACCTCTAGCATTCCGTATGCCCTTCATGGAACACGAGTTCAGGAATTGCAATCCCATGGAACTTCTGAAGGTGTACAAGAGTCCCAGACTGATGAAATCTCACCTCAGCAGGTTACATACAACTATTATTATGAATCCGAGATATTTTATTAATTTAACAATCAACATCAATATTATATAATATATACTAATCTAAAATATTTTTTGATGTGTGATTATTTTCATAAAATATACGAAATAATACACATATTTTAAATATAACAAAAATTATTGTTTCTTAGTATAATATGTACAATAAAAATTAATATATATTATATTTGTTTTTTTTTTAACATACTATATTGTTATTTTTGTTATTTTTATTTGGTGGAGTCCTTTCATCCAATCCAGGAACTTAGATGAAGTTTTCACTTATAACTATATATGGCTCTAAAGTCCCTTCGAAGCCGCTCTCATGTTAAGGCATCCATGGTTCTAACGAGAGCCGATCATTTATTTATACAAAATTTTATAAGATCACTTCTAAATAATATTTTAAGACCCGGGTCCTTTTATAAAATTAATTAATGGTCCGGACGAGGCTCAAACACGTGTCCTACTGCTTGTGTATCTGACGCCTTAGCCACTGAGCCACACAGGCAGTTTGATATATATATATATATATATATATATATAATATAAATATATTAATATATATATATATATTACATTTAGTATTTTATTATACTAACATTTATCATTATATATTTAATTTAACACTATAATTGATATTAATCTCACATTACAAATATTTAATTACATTTGTTGAAAAGTATTGAAAAATCACTGTAGATTATATTTAGTAATATGTTACAATTATATATAAACTTAATAATATTATGTATTATAATAATCACATAATTATATTTATTAATAATTTACAAAAATAGACACTTCCTGGAAAAACAAATATCGTCTGCTGGCAAAACCCCTCCCAAGATAATCCTTTGGACGCTGGATCCTAAAGATGTTATTTGTAATTACCACAACTTCTGGAACACTAAAGTTTGTGAACATTTTGCTATAATGATATACTACTACGTATATGTTATATATATATATATAACTAAATAGAGGTCCCACTTGAAACATATGATATATTTGATCTATACCAAACCACGATATATCGGGAAGGCTATAGCCTCTTATTAAGTTATTACAATTATCCATACATTAATTAAATTAAATATGACTGTATTATACAAACCTCTTGCTGTACGTATCTATATATGTACACACTCTCCAGGGAAAAGTATTCGAATTCCCGACTCTAGAATGGAACACATTCTTTGAGATGTTCGAGAAGAAACAGCTATTCGAAGGAGACTGGTTCGACATGCACGACAGCTGGATGCCCCATCTTAAAGATGATAATCTACTCTGGTTAGATACTCCTTATAACCTTGTAATGTTAATAATAATCAGTATAGTTTACTAATTAATTATCTAGACTAATTAATTGTACGTATAATCAATTAAATTAAATGGATTTTAAACAAAATCTATATATGTTACTATAATATTAATTTCTACCTATAGTATTACTATTTATTATATAGCAATATATTTTGAGGGAAATTTCCCCCCCCCCCCCAACTTTTAAATTATTGCCCACATGAGTAATGTTGTATAACAAAATCAGATGTTTTCATACTCAATTATTTCATAATCCTATTTAATTATTAAAAATTAATGGATATATTTTATTAGATGGTTGTTCATAAACAATGGAAAACAAAATAATAATTTTGGAATTTGCCAACCCATTTTCAAATCCTTAAAAATGACATTGATATGTAATATTAAATTTCTTATTAATCATAAACCTTTGTATTATTAAGAAAGGTTAATTGTTATATATATAACACCCTCCTAATGCTCGTAGGCTGAACTACGAAGAGGCTAAGAAGGAGCCAATCAAAACAGTGATGAAGATAGCTAAGCATGTGGGCGTGTCGGTTGACGCCCACACCGCTAAGAAGATCTGTAACATGGAACCTTTCGACGAGTTTCCCCTTTACACGGAGAAGTTCAACAAACGACAGATAGAGATAGTCGACAACATCTGCAAACATCGTATCAGTAAAACTCCGCTCGGCAAACTATATTCCAACTAATGATAATGTGTATTTCTAATATATCAATATATATATAAAATATTTGTTATATAAAATATATAAATAAATATATATAATATTAATATGATAAAATTAATATTATTGTGATTTCGTTAAGTGTGATTTATTGTATTAATGTTATTTAATTTTATTTGTAATTATTATAATTATTAATTTATTAAATTTGTAAAATTACACTTATGAGACAATAAATAATTACGAAATATAAAATAATTGTATTACAAATATTGCACACAAACATACATACATATTTAATTATGTAGAATATCTTATAATACTTTTACTTGAAGTATATTAAAAATATAAGTAATAATTCTAAAAGTAAACAGTATATACATTATGAGAGGTCTATGAAGAAACAACTTAGGAATAGTATGACAAATTTAAATATAAAAATTAAAAAATGTTAGAAAAATTAAAAAAAAATAAATATTGTTTTGGGTACAATTAAAATTAACTCAATATCGAAAATGACTTTTATTATAATAGAATATGTCTATGATGTTCATAAAGTGATTATATTGAGGAATAATTTATTAATAATAAATTCGAATGTATTTTAATATAGTCGAATATTATCTAAATGTCCCGGTAAATTTAAGTTAATATTTCTAATTTAGAAAATATATATCATTCATGATATTGATTTATATATATATATAATAATATAATAATAATAGAAAGGTTTATTGACTCATAAAACGATGGACGTTTATGTGCGTCAAGTTGAAATAATAAAATAAATAAATAGTTACACAAATAATAATAAATTTAAAAAGAAGACATTATAATGATACCATATATGTATGTAGTCGACACTTAAAGGTAATAAATGATGACATGGTGCGTAATTCATCAAGAAGACTATTCCAGTACTTCGGAGCAGTAACCGTGAAAGCAGCATCTGCATACATAGATGAGACATACGGTAAAGAGAGTTTCATCAGCTCACATTTGCGACTCGGACGAGTAGTTGTTCGAATTATGAGTCCCTTCGATAGGTATGACGGAACTCCCATATATATATATAGCCTTGTGAGTAATGCAAAGAAGTCGAAACTTGCATACATCTCGAAACTGAAACCACCCGAGATTCGCCATTATGGAATGTATAGATATGGTTAAATCACTATGCTTTAGCTTAAATAATATGCGAACAGCTCTATGTTGTATACAATATATTGAATCGAATTTGTTCATAAATATTTGCGGAATGTTAATAAAAAGCGAATTACAATATCTAAGTAAACTAAATACTAATGAATGTAATAATGATTTAGTTAAATTAAATGTTAGCTTAGAGCGAGCCTTACCTATATTATACAAGAAATAATTAGCTGTGCGGACAGTGTTTGATATATGTACTAAGTAATCTAATGCATTATTTATAGTAAAACCTAGAGTAGTGATGGTGTTTGAGATAGGAAGTGAGATAAGGAATGGATGAGTTAGAGAAATTGAAGAAAGAGATCTATAAAGTATAATGCTATCAGTTTTAGTAATATTTAATGAAAGTGAATTACAGGAAAACCAAGAGATTAAATCATAATAAAGTTAGAAATTGAAAGTTGAATGATGTCAATATCAGAACCAGGTGGAAAAAAAGTATAAATTTGTAAGTCATCAGCAAAGAGGTGATAACGAATATATGGGTATTTAAAAAAAATCAAATTAATGAGAAGAATATACAAAATAAAAAGAATCGGACCCAGTACTGATCCTTAAGGAACGCCATGAGTGTGATCAAATGGAGCCGACAAAGATGACTTGATATTTACCGAAGATATTCTATAAGATACAAATGACATCAACCAGCTGTGAACCTGTCCATGAATACCTATTTCACGTAGACGGCAAGATAGAATCCTATGATTTAACTGATCAAAGGCACTAGACAGATCAAGAAGAACCAAATAACAAGAAGCCTTATTATCCATAGATAGTATAATATCGTAAAACACATTGTTTAGGGCAGTTTCTGTACTACGATTGGGAAGGTATGCATTCTGAAAGCAATCCACAATAGAGTTCGATATGATATAATCAATAAGCTGACGCGAAACTGTGCGTTCCATAAATTAATTGATGATAATTACGAAACAGGACGATAGTTGGATAGTATGGAATAATCGAGATTATGTTTCTTTAATATCGGAGTGATGTACGCATACTTCATCGATTGTGGTACAATGGATGAAGATAATGATACACGAATTATACCAGTAATTATATCAATTAGATAGGGAGATAATATATATATTTATACAAAGTAAATTAAGAGGAAGAGGGTCAAGTGGGGAATTTGATTTCAAACAAGAAATGAGAAAAAGGACAACAGAAGTAGTGGGTACATTAAAATAAGACCAGTGAGTATCAGAGAAAGAAGGTGGACTTTCAAAATAAATAGTATCTACTACAGGAAGATCTTCTATTATTTTTAAAATTTTATTTTGAAAAAAGTCAGCAAATAAAGAATACAGTTTTTCATCAGAACTATCTGATAGTTTTTTATTCCGATTTTTACCAATTAGAGAAAAAGCTAATTTAAAAGCTTCTTTGGAAGAAGTGCCATACTTATTAAGTTTATCAGTATAGAAGGAAGATTTTGCTGCTGATATTTATTTCTTGTACAAAGATCTTATATTTTTGAAAGATTCAAGATGGGTAAAACATTTTCTTCGCTTGAATTTCAACTGCTGGTAGCGAAGTCTTCTCCTTAGAAGAACAAGGTCATTGTTAAATCAAGGAGAGTGAGCACCATATTTATTGGTACTAATTATTAAAGGTGATTGTGCAATGCACATGTGCATAAAGGGAATATCGTAATGCGTCATTAAACTTATCATAAGAATGTAATTCGCTAAAGATGTATTATGAATAGATATATAAGCATATATAGAATTGATGAACAATTGTAGATTATATATTAGAGTTATAACCTTTACTATGTGTTATAACACACACAACACTAGTGATTTAATGATTACTTTATAAATATAGGTTTACAATTATCATAAAATATCAAAGATACATCTGATAATAACATATACCATACGATTCCTCGGAATAATAAAAATGCATTATTCCTCTAACCTATTTCAAATTGTTAAATAGAAAAAATTATAAATGATACCAAAGTTTAATACTGTAATGATACCTATAATTTAAATATGTCGGTATTCAAAGAAATCAGATTTGAAATTACACAAATATTATTTAAAAGATATTTATTCGAGGGAATAATTCAATCGCTTTAAAAAAACAAAAGTAATTCCATTATTTAAAGATGATGATAGATCTAAACCAGAAAATTATAGACCAATTGCATTGTTACATCAATTCTCAAAATTATTCTAAAAATTAATAAAATATGGAATTTTTCAATTTTTAAACAAGTGATTCAGTGATTCGCAATATGGGTTTCAAAAAAATGTATCAACTTCTGAAACGCTTTGCGTTGTTATTGAAACAGTTAATTAACATTTGATAAACTTAAATTATTTCGCTATTGTATCCATTGACCTGTACAATGATTTCTATACGTTAGATCAGCGATTGTTAACGGGGACGTTATGATTAGAAAATATTGGGGGGAATTTAGAGTAGTTAGGTTATAATAAAATAAAAATAAAAACTATAAATTGTATAATAAATTATATACAAAATAAAATGTCTATATAGCAGAAATTATTATAATAAGATAGTGAAAGGCATATGATCGAGAATATTTTTATAAAAAGATATATTACTATGTGTATTTTATGAAAAAATTGAAAAAAGTATCTGGTGTTATAAATGAGCAAGTTGCTTATGTCATTAATAATAATAGTTAATAATTAATAATTTATTTTATGTTTAATTTATTCTAATAATTAATTGATGGTTCTCCAGCAATGCTTGGCAGAATAAATGGAGTTGCAGCATTACTTAAAAAGGAATACCAATATTATTTACAATGCATTGTGCTATTCACAGAGAGAATTTAATAGCAACAAATCTTGATTAACATTTGTTTGATTCACAAGATATTATTATAAAATGTATCAATAAAATAAAAACGTAATAGCCTTCACGAGCGTATAGTCATGTCCTTATTCTAGGATAACAATGAAGACTATGATAAATTGTTATTACACACAGCTGTAAGATGGCTCTCCAAAGGAAAATGTGTAATCCGTTTTCATAAATATATAATACTATCTTGATACATATGAAAGAGCATGATAATATTATAATATTATATAATATTAGATAATATTAGATAATATTATATACTCAAAATTGATATATATATATAAAAAAAGATCTTGGCTATTTAGCAGACATATTTTAGAAATTAAATTTATTAAATAAGTCGCTACAAGGAACATAAATAACTTTAATACTTGTCAAAGATATTTTATGTGCATTTAAATTAAAATTATATGTAAAAAATATAGAAAAAGTAGAATATTGCAATTTTATGAGATTGAAAACTTTTGAAATAGAATTTTCTTTGTATGAAAAAATGCGATATATTTCACATATGAATAATTTAATTAGAAATATAGATTGTCGTTTTTATGACCTATTTCCATTAAATATTCCAGATTTTATCATTGATCCATTTAACTGCAAAATATCATAAATAGATCCTTCAATTCAAGAAGATATCATACATATACAGAATTACTATGAACTTAAAATATTATTCAAAAATAAAGGATATACCAAATGTTGGTTAAATATGAAAATATATGGAAATTAATTAAATTATTATAGCTGGCTTTTCCAATATCATATTTAGTTGAAAAAGGTTATTATTATATGATTATTGTATATTATAATATATGTATATATTTAATTTTACGGGTTTCAATTATGTTATAACATTTTTAACGACATATCGGAATAGGCTTGGTATCGTGGGAAATGGAGATTTAACATTACTATTGACATTGAAAGAACCAAACATAGAAGAACTAATAAAGAATCATCAACCACGAGGATCACATTAATATAATAACTGTTTCAATTATTATTTATTTTAATTTATTTACAGGGGGCAATTATGTAAAAACTATGATAAAGGGGGCGATTTAAAAAAAGAATCGCTGCTTTAGATCATGATATTTTAATTCGAAAACGTAGTATTTATGGTATAAGTGGAATAGCTCTCAAATTATTAGAAATCTATTTTAATGATAGGCAACAGTATGTTAGCTTAATGAATACTAACTCGAATATTAATAATATTTAATATGGTGTACTACAGGGTTCGGTATTGGGGCCACTGCTATTTGTGTTGTATATCAATGATATTCCAAACATATATAACACTGGTCGACATATGAAAACAAATTATCTGAAGTCTTGATTTTATTAACTGATTCTAGACTAGTTTTTCACATTGAATTAAAATATTTAATTAGTTTTTTCAGATCAGATCAAGTTTTTGTTATTAAATTTAAAAATTTGTGAAAAAATCACAAATATAGGATATAATATTTTATATTCGGTAATTATTTATTGTCTTATAAGGGTAATTTTACAAATTTAATAAATCTATAATTATTATAATTACAAATAAAATTAAATATATTTTTATAACATTAATAAAATAAATCACTATTAATGAAATCACAATAATATTAATTGTAACATATTAATATTATACATATATATTTATGTACTTTATATTAGAAGTATAATATATACTTATTAAATATTATATTGACATATTAGAAATAAAAACGGTCAGGTATAACATAATTATTATCGAATATATAGCGTATTATACATAAACATATATTGAGTACACATTATCATTAGTTGGAATATAGTTTGCCGAGCGGAGTTTTACTGATACGATGTTTGCAGATCTTGTCGACTATCTCTATCTGTCGTTTGTTGAACTTCTCCGTGTAAAGGGGAAACTCGTCGAAAGGTTCCATGTTACAGATCTTCTTAGCGGTGTGGGCGTTAACCGACACGCCCACATGCTTAGCTATCTTCATCACTGTTTTGATTGGCTCCTTCTTAGCCTCTTCGTATTTCAGCCTACGTAGTTAATATAGTTTATAATATATATATATATATATATATATATATATATATATATTCATTCCCAAGGGAATTCATTCAAAATAAGATGGTATATGTTCTATTGCTGTCACATACACATAACATTTGTAATAAAAATAAATTAAATTACAACAAATTAATAAAATAACAAAATTAATATTTAATAAATATAATATTATAATATAGTAACATATGTATACGTTTATACAAATATCAATATAGTGTATAACATTTAATTCATTAAATTTATATTAAATTGGTTTGAAAGTAAATGAAAATGATGTTACAAGGTTAAAAAGGATGGTTAACCAGAGTAGATTATCATCTTTAAGATGGGGCATCCAGCTGTCGTGCATGTCGAACCAGTCTCCTTCGAATAGCTGTTTCTTCTCGAACATCTCAAAGAATGTGTTCCATTCTAGAGTTGGGAAATCGAATACTTTTCCCTGGAGAGCATATACATATATATACGTACAATGTGTTAACAAAATAGGGTTTACAATATAATAATTGTTGATTTAGTTATTTAATTTTTTTAAATTTAATTAATTTATTGATAATTATAATAATCATTAAATTAAGAAGAGGCCACTACTACAAATATCGCAATTCTTATAGATATAACATATTATATATTACAAATATTGGTAAATATTGGGGTTTCAAGTATGAACATTATTTAGTTATACGTAATAGTATATCATTATTGTGAAATGGCCACAAACTTTAGTGTTCCAGAAGTTGTGGTAATTACAAATAACATCTTTAGGATCCAACGTCCAAAGGATGATTTTGGGAGGAATTCTTCCAGCAGACGATATTTGTTTTTCCAGGAAGTGTCTATTTTTGTAAATGATTATTAATAAATGTAATTATGTAATTTTTATAATACATATTATTATTAAATTTATATATAATTGTAATCTATTACTATATATAATCTACGGTGATTTTTTACTGATTACATTATATATTTTGAATGTTAGATTAATTCTAATTGAAGTTTCATTTTAAATTATAATGAATAAATGTTAGAATCATAAAATAATCCCAATAATAACAATAATATATATTATATTGACAATAAATAACAATTTAATATATTATATATATACATATATAGTAAAATTAGAAAAAAGTAATTTTATTATATTCAACATTTTGTGTATAGTTTTAATATACATGTAAATAACCATACATCTGATATAATCTAGTATATATGATTAGGCTATTATAGTATATGTAAATGTAATACATTTTATCGGATTAATAACATTAGTTAATTACAATGTAACCTGCTGAGGTGAGATTTCATCAGTCTAGGACTCTTGTACACCTTCAGTAATTCCATAGGATTGCAATTCCTGAACTCGTGTTCCATGAAGGGCATACGGAATGCTAGAGGTTGTTTGTCGCTGATAGGAACGTCTAGGGTGTCCTGGTTGTGCAGGTGGTACACCACTTCCTGTAGCCAGATGAACCCTGCGCATGCGTGAGTTAGGTAGTGTTACGTAATACATCCGGTTGTGGACACGTGACCTACGCATCATGGTACCTTACATTACCCTGGCGATTGAATATAGCTATATATAACATGAATATAGATACAAATATAGTCCCTATATGTAGTATAGACACAATGTATATCCAGACTAGGCAATAATAATAATATGTTTACTTATACTTATCAATATTTCAAGCGATATATAATAGGTGTATACAACTACTATTACGGAGGTATACCGAGGTAGGACATGCGCAGACTTAGTAACACTTAGCGCATGCGCGAACCTAATTGTATCACGTGGTATCACACCTACCTGATTGGGGGTAGCTGACGATACAGACATCGTCACTCTTCATCTTGAAGGCCATGAAGTCGTCCATTAGGGGTACCGGCATACATGTAGGGAGGGAGGGCAGTAGGGGTTAGGGAAGTTATTATAATGTTATATATATAAATGTAATACTAAATATATATATATATATATATATATTTGAGAAATTATTAATCTATTTTATATATTAACTTAATATTAAATATACACGTTTTATAAAACATAATATTAAAATAAGATCAATATATTAGCTTACAATAAACTTATGTATTCTGTATGGAATTCATATACTATTTTATTATTACAATAATGTATTCCTATTATGTAATTATTAAGTTGTCATACAGTATATTATTATAAGAAAATCAAATATATGAATCACTGATAATGAGTAATACTTATAAACGTAAAACAGTTATATATATTTCATATATACAATTTTGTCATCTACAATCGGTGTAAATTTCATAACAAATATCTCGTTAAAGACTTTAAAGTATGGAAATTTATTTTTATTTGTGAATATATTGATATAGAAATAAATATATGTATATATAGAAAATGATTAACATATAAATGTATATAATACATACATATACCAACCTACATACATACACACATAAACACACATACATACACATAAACACATCAGCACACCCATCTATATACTAACATGGAAGGCATAGAAGATCTTTACGGTATTCGTAGACTCCGTCTATCTTGCTGTAGAGTTCCGGGTATTTCTTGGAGGCGGACTGCATTACGCTGCTGTTAGTGTATGGTATGCGGTACTACGTGGGTGGCCTAGTTATGCAATGAATAACAATACAACAGTGCTAGCGGGTATTTATACGCGAGTTCACGTGACATCCCGCATCGGGTTACCTCTCATAGGGGACGTGTCATTACGTCACACGTACATATAATAGTCACGTGCTATCGATTCATTACGTAACATACACATAATGCTACATATAAGTATACTAAGTTGAATGCTAGGTGATTAATGCTAATCAGTAATTCTACATATATTTAAATAATATAAATAATATCTATAAATAATATAATATATATATATATATATATATATATATATATATATAAATATTAACATTTAATAAAGATATAAATAGCATATATGAACATAACTAGTAGAATATATTTTATATTAATTCAGTATATGAATATTAATGTTAATCAAGTTTCAAAATCAAAATTTAAAGTAAGTTATTTATAACTAAGTATAATTTAAGTATACATTATATATATATATATATATATATATATATATATATATATATATATATATTATATATATATTATATATTAATCTATTTCACAATAATATATTTGGAAAATTAGAAGTAGAGAAGGATATTATTTACATATATGTATATTTATTTGTATATTTATAAATATACTTAATCTAGCTAACCATATAATAAAATAGTTACTAATTGATTTAAGAATATATTACAGTTATTACCATTGTATTTTATAAATGCTAATATTAAACCTGTAGGGTCTTTTATACAAAAAAATATACTTAAATGTATGTATCACTATTAAATAATTATTTAAAGAAACAGAATGTATTTCAATTATTTAAAAATAGATTAATTATAAATTTAGTTTATTTACAAAACAAGTCGGTTATAAACTACTGTAGCAACATTAATTCGCGATACTTCAAAATACGTATGTTACCACGCATTTAGGAGAAGTAGATAATATAAACATAATGTATGAAATATAGGTATTTAAGATGTATATTCTATATTAATAAAACAGAAAATATATAAGCGAACTAATAGATTAGAAAATAAATAATTATAATTATATAAATTAATAACATAATTCATTATTAAGAAATATTAAATATATAGGAAATACAATTTTAATTAATAGTTGTATACAATATAATAATAGAGTTATATGTAAATTGTAGTCATTGGAATTATGTGGATATATACTAAATACAAAAACTAATATTATATAATTCCTATAGCAATGCTAACATATAATTCAAGAATAACATTGGTACTACCAATTTGGTAGTGTCATATTCATTAAAATAATAAAAAATAATAAATATAAATAAAATATAATAATAAATAATGAAACTAATACTAAACAAAATATTTGACTTCCATCTCATCCATATGGACATATACAAAATTGTATCCATAATTGAGTATGCAGAGTAATACATATGTATTCATTTAAAATGTAACTACTTATATACAGATTGTATCATGTTATGTCGCCATTAAAAAATGCATTACTTAACAAATATTCAACTGATATTAAAACCTGGATAACTACATTACGTGCTAAGTAACTATCAGAAAGCTACGCTTTTAAACTTTACAATTACACCAAGTAACTTGCCTAATATTGAAATAAACAATACTGTTCTAATAAAACTATCTTCGATGACATACCGAGTTACTATAATATATGTTATAATATATTTTAACATATATTTCTATGGGATCTCATATAGCAAATATGACAAATAAAGATATTGATAAACTGATTCAAATAAATTATAAACTTCTTATCAATCAAAACTACTTTTATATATTAGCCTATGCACTTATTTTTCTGTATACTGCTCGATTCTACTTACAAATTATACTAAAATATAATATACCCAATAAATACAATAATAAAATCTACTACTGTTTTTAATAACATACTCCAATTTCATTAAAAATTTAACTTATTAATATCACTATCAACCAAATGTTCCCTGCTATAATTGTTAAGTCTACTATTATAGAGTATCATTTATTTTGATATGTTAAATCACTTGGATTTATATTTGATACTAAACTTTGTATTTCTCATGTTTATATCATCTATTTATAAATATTAAAATTACAGCCTAATTAATATTCGCAAAACAAGGAAATATTTAAAAGTATCCTCAGCAATATATTTAGAAAAAACTAGTTGTATCTAGATTATACTATTCTACAAACATTAATTAATTTTAAAAACATAGGATATATGATAGAAAGATGGCGTGTTAAACTCCATATTAAAATGAATATATTATGTATACATATGTATATGAATAGGATATATACATATTATGTATATATACTATAAATAGGAATTATCATATTACTGTAATACATATTTAAAATTACCCATAATGGTTAAATCCTAATAACATTATTACATTTAAGGTGTTTCGTATAGTACATACAACTTTATTATTTGACGAACCCATGTTTTTAGGGTTGGTTAATTTATATGTAAGTTGGTTATTAAAGAACTATATAATTATAACAAAGTGTGTAATAAATTTATTTTAGTTATTAATATTCACTATTATATAGGATTACCATGGAGGGTAATGCGGCCACCTTAATAATTTCAATTAGATACGCTAAAATAAATGATTCAGAGATCCTCTTAAATATAATAAGATGTATCTGTACTGAACTTATTGAATTAGAACTATACTTTATAAAGTTATACAAGATTATCTAAATTAGCATTACCCATATTTCACTACCTAAAAATACATTAAAACCAGAGGAATTCGCGCAATCAATATTATATCATATCTTCATTTAATCCGATAGAGAACAACATAATAATAAACATATTATTTATATGGATACCAATACACTGTGAAATAATTTACCGAGAAAAATAATAAATATGAAATGCCATATAACTTTCAATATATTTGATTAAAATATAAATATAAATATGAAATATTAAAATTATTATTATTATCAAATAGTTTATTGACTACAAAACAACATATGTTTATCGGCGTCATATAAGACAATAATAATGAAGGTAATAACAATTTGAAAATAAATAAATATAAGAACAATAACAAGAACAATATATATATATATATATATATATATATATATATATATATATAAAATAACGAGAACAATATTAAATAATGCAGTTATAAAGAAATAAAATAGTTATATACTTTACGTTTAAATAAAGGTTCAGATTCAGTTGATTTGATGTGAGCTGGCAATACATTCCAACACTTTGTGCTATGATTGCAAATACCAATCCGGCGTATACTGTCGTAGTGATCGGTTGATGGAGCATCATATTCGAGCCAACACGACGAGGTCGATTGTCCGTGCGTAAAGTAATGACATTAGCGAGATATTCAGGGCTGGTTTTATAAATGGCTCGATGCGTTATACAAAGTAGACGGAACTTTCAAACTAGCCGGAACTTTGACCATCCAAGCGAATGCATCAGAGATGAAATGGAAACCATTTTTCGACGATCAAGTTTGTAGAGTATTCTTACTGCACGACGCTGAATAATTTCAAGTCTGTGCAATAAATGAAGGGGGAAGGTAGTAAATAAGGAACAGCAGAAAGTTATGATAAATACTAACAATGCAAAATCTGTAGATATAACACTGTATGGAAATAAGCTAGAAGAAATAGATAAATTTGTTTACCTTGGCTCCACAATTACAAGCGATGGAAAACGTGATAATGAAATTATAATAAGGCTTGCCCAATCTACGTCAGCGATGATACGTCTCTACATAATTTGGAACAGCAAACACATCAATTTTAAACTTAAGTACAATCTATATCGATCACTAGTGCTCTCTATCCTTACTTATGGCTGCGAAACATGGACGATTAGTGTGGCAATGCAAAAGAAAATATCTGCATTTGAAAGCAAAGCACACAGAAAACTACTTGGCATCAAATATCAAGATAGGATTACGAACGTGTGTGTGTGCAATAGGATAACCATGCTGTTAGTAACTTACGAACCTCTCCTAAACACGATAAAGCGTCGCAAACTGAAGTGGTTTGGCCATGTCTCCAGACACGACAACCTGTGCAAAACTATAATGCAAGGTTCTATTGAAGGAACTCGAAAAAAAGGACGACCCAAATCTCAATGGATTTATAACATTGTTAAATGGACTAAACTAGATGTAAACGATCTAATACAAGATGTGCACAAAAGATATGGCTGGAGAAAACGTGTTGATGATGCCCTACGATTTACGAGTCACGGGATAACAAGTAAGTAAGTAACCCAGTAAACCAAAATCAGATAATTGCCAGCTAATATCTACTTTTTATCCAGTAAATTGCTGGCTAAAATTACGACACTTCACCAGCTATTAGCTGTCTATTTTGAGATAAATTTTCCACCATATGGGATAATTTATCTAAAAATTGCCAGATATTATCTGTAGAATTTGAGATAATTTATATGAAAATTGTCAAATATTATCTCTAGAATTTGAGATAAATTATCTATAAGCTAAATAATTTATCTAACAATTTCCAGATATTAAGTGTAGAATTTGAGATAATTTATCTGAAAATTGTCAGATATTATCTGTAGAATTTGAGATAAATTATCTATAAGCTAGATAAAATATCTAACAATTGTCAGATATTATCTGTATAAATTGAGATACATTATCTATAAGCTAGATAATGTATCTAATAATTGTCAGATATTATCTGTATAAATTGAGATACATTATCTATAAGCTAGATAATTTATCTAATACTTGTCAGATATTATCTGTATAAATTGAGTTACATTTTCTACTATATAAGATAATTTGAGATAAATTATCTAAAAATTTATAAAACTCATATACATTTTAGTAGCCCTAAAAAGGGCTTTTTATAATAATATTGAATTATTGATGTAATTGATGTTGTTGTAGCAATTGATGTTCTGGTTGTTGTAGTCGTTCCAACTGTTGTAGATTTAGACGATTTATATTCTTGTTGTTTTTGATGGCCATTTATAAACTAGATTCATTGCTTTCTAAAATAATTGATTTTATTATAAATAAATTAAATATATTAAAATAAATGACTAACCAATATCTTCGTCCGTACTCAAATCTGGAACATCTTTTAATGATTTATTTTTTTATGTGCCTGAAGAATTACTGATTCTGTAGATTCTATGTATAAATATAAGAAATGTTTTTAAGTTAAAGGTAGTTAATATATATTTTAAATATAGTTTATTTTCAAGAAATCCAGCATACGCTGTGACGGAATTATTGGATTATGGTCACAAGCTTCGCGATTGATGCGTGATTTGAACGCCCGCAAACTTGTTTATTCGAATTAGTGATTTTACAATAGCTTATGATTGACCATTATAATTAGGGCATATCTATGTATAGACTATCATACATTCAACGGCTTATCATTACCACAAAGATTTTGCGAAGCAAAGATATAACACTCCCTATGCATGCAACGTAATTTAGTAATATCCCCAACCGCTGCTAGCAGTAGTATCGAAATCACTGAAATAGATTTAGGTTCGGCTCTGTTTGCATACAACAATGTTTTCATTGCTCTATTAAATTACATGCAATATAAATTAACTTTAACTTACTAAATATATACTTATAGCATTTAAAACATAAATATATTTGTTTGTTATATATTAGTAATGAACACTTAGTTTTCATTATATAAATATTAATTTAAAGCATATTATTTAACATTTTAAAAGTGTATAGTTAAATACGAATTTACATTATAAACAACACATAGTTCCTAAATAGTGGGGTGTTGGGGTGTTGTGTATGGGCTCATGGTTACGGGCTGATAGCTGTGCTTGAATATAAATTATCGAGTATCCGGCAAGTAACTACCTATAGACAACACTCAACTCTAACAGCAGGCTCCAAGTGCCACACCCTGGAAACTACTCAGCTAGTAGGCAAATGCTGTGGGGGAGTTCGGAGAGAGATGGGCTCCGCTGAACTACTTGCCCAAGATACGCAAATGAATTCACAACAATATAACAACTCCATACCGGCTCGGACGTCGACCGGGTTAACAAGGTCCGCGTCATTTATCGCTTATCAGGATAAAGATGTAAAATTAGCTACTGATGAAAAAACAATAAAGAAAATTAAGACACGACACAACACGTATATTGGTACTTGGAATGTACGTACTTTACGAGTAGATGGGAAGCTTGAGGAATTAATTCATGAATTAGATCGATATAGATGGAATATATTAGGTCTCAGTGAAATCCGTAAAAAAGGTATAAATGAAATACAAACGCTGGAGGGGCACAAACTCTATTATGTCGGAAATGAATCAAAACATATAAATGGTGTAGGCTTCATTGTCAATAAACAGATAACAAATACGGTTATGTGTTTTAATGCGATCAGTGACAGAATAGCTATCATTAGACTACAAGCAACACCATTCAATATTTCAATAATCCAGGTATATGCGCCAACAACCTACCATTCTGACGAAGAAATAGAAGTATTTTATAATAATTTACAAAATGTCATTAAAACAGTATCGAAGAAAGATATACTAGTAATTCAAGGAGATTGGAATGCTAAGATTGGTAAAGATACAATTCAGATATGGGGACAAATTTCTGGAAAATCATGCAATAATACAACTAACGAAAGAGGTCATCGTCTTCTGGAATTTGCTAAAACAAATGATTTAATAGCAGCAAACACATTTGGTTCACACAAAAACTCTAGAATTCAAACATGGCATAGTCCTGGAGGTTTATATCACAACCAAATTGATTACATATTTGTGAGTAAACGTTTCTCCACGAGTGTAAATGTAAACAAAACAATATCATTCCCAGGAGCAGATATCGGTAGCGATCATGACATGGTATTAATGACGTTCACTCTTCGACTAAAAAGTCCAAAGAAAAATAAATTTGCTAGAAATAAATTCAATCTTGACAAACTAAAAGATGCAGGAATAAAAGAAATATTTAAGCAGCAGATTGAAAATAAAGTAACTGAACAAAAATTAAATGTTAACGATAATATTGAAGAGAGTATACAGAAACTAAACAAACTTATTATTGATACAGCAGATGAAGTTCTAGGAAAGTACAGAGAGAAAAAGAAAAGTTGGATAACAAATGAATTGCTAGACATGTGTGATCTGAGAAGACAATTAAAAAAGACGAAACATGAACCAGGAAGTAAATACAAGACTATCAATACTCAAATAAAAAGAGACATGAAAAAGGCAAAAGAAAACTGGATAAAACAAAAATGCGCAGACTTAGGAAACTGTCTAAACAGGAACAATTCAAAGAAAGCATACCAAATCGTTAAAGACCTAACAAAAAGGAAGAATAAAATCGCTGTAAACATACAAGACAAAGACGGAAAATGTATCACTGATAAGGAAGATGTTTTGAAAAGATGGACAGAGTATTGTTCAGAATTATATAAACATCAAGCCAATGGAGACAAGTCACTACTTAATGTAAAAGAGCCAACAAATCAAGAAAACTTTTCAATTCTGGAATCTGAAGTTGAAGCGGCTATACAATCCTTAAAAATTGGAAAATCACCGGGTGTTGATAACATCCCAGCTGAACTATTGAAAGCTGGAGGACATATACTAACAAAAATATTTACAAATATATGTAATTACATATTGGAAACAGGAATATGGCCTTCTTGCTGGACAAAATCTTTGATAATAAGTCTGCATAAGAAAGAAAGTTTCCAGAAATGCGAAAACTATAGAACAATTAGTCTTATTTCACACTCAAGTAAAATTATGTTGAAAATAATCCTACGCAGACTACAGCACTTCACAGAAGAATTTTTATCAGAAGAGCAGGCTGGTTTTCGCAAAGGAAGAAGCACAAGTGAACAGATTTTTAATCTCAGAGTAATTTCAGAGAAGTACTCGCAACATAATAAGCCACTATACCACGTTTTTATCGACTTTAAAAAAGCTTTCGATCGTGTTTGGCATAGTGCATTATGGTCTACAATGAAAAGATTCAATATCAACTTAAAATTAATTGAAACTATAGAAAACCTATATAGTAAGGCAGAAAGTGCTGTATATATTGATGGAAAAGTTGGAGAATGGTTCCGGACAACAACAGGAGTGAGACAAGGATGTTTACTTTCGCCGACGCTTGTCAATATAATGCTTGAACAAATTATGAATGACGCTCTAGATAAACATGATGGAACAGTAAATATTGGTGGAAAGATTATAACTAACCTAAGATTCGCGGATGATATTGATGCCTTAGCCGGATCGGAAAAAGAATTACATAATTTGATAACATTAATCGATAATACTTCACGTTCTTATGGTATGGAAATAAATGGTACAAAAACGCAATTAATGACGAATTCTGAAGGTAGATTTACATCTAATATTAGTATAAATAACACACCATTAAAAGTAGTTGATTCATTTAAATATCTAGGAGCGATTATTGATGACAAAGGTTCTAAAGCTGAAATTCTATCTAGAATTGGTCAAACAATCGCAGCCTTATCAAATTTAAATGTAATATGGTATGACACTTCGCTACATCTTAAAGCCAAAATTCAATTAATGCAATCTCTTGTGAATTCAATATTCTTATATGCATGCGAAACTTGGACACTAAGTAAAGATCTGCAAAAACGAATACGTGCTCTAGAGATGAGATGCCTTCGGAGATTACTAAATATTAACTATAAAGATAGAGTCACGAACGTGGAAGTTAGAAGACGGGTAACATGTCAAATCGGCCCACACTCAGAACTATTAGCAAAGGTTATTGAAAAGAAACTCAAATGGTTCGGTCACGTTATTAGGTCTGACACAATATCAAAAACAATTCTGCAAGGAACTGTTGACGGTATAAGAAGAAGAGGACGACCGAAGTTACAATGGCAAGACAATGTTGTCGAGTGGACTGGCATGGATATTGTAAAAGCAATGAGAGCGACGATGAGCAGAGAAGGATGGAGAAAAGTTATATGGAATTCAACGGCGCCCCTACGGCATCCAAATGCTATGGGATAGGTTAAAGGTTAAAATTTCCTAAAAGTAACCCGCTATAGGTGGCACCAGGGTATTTTGTATACAAATTCGAATTACACGATTTCGCGTAAGTGTTATATCTTTCCTTCGGAAAATCTTTGATTACCATATATATATATGTGTGTGTTTTATTGGCTCACTCGGGGTATAATGCAGCTAAAAAAACCTAGCAATATTAAAACTAAACCTGACCAAAGCAAGCCAAACAAGTGAAAATAACTAAAACTAAAAATATTAATGTTTGTACAAACAATCATACGTCATTGTAAATTCACTAATTCGAATAAACAATTTTATGGGCGTTAAAATCGCGAAGCTTTTGACCATGTACAGAATTATTGATCTTTTACTCATTATTCTACATATTGTTATAATTGTAAAGCAAATGATAATTAATATATATATATATATATATATATATACATATATAACATATATAATTAATTATTATCAATTAGTTAATTTTAATTTAATATTTATTTTTATAAGTAAACAAAGTTATTTTTACGCGTATCTTCTAAATTATAATTATAATTATTGAAAATAATATGTGATATATTAAATATATATATAGAATTGGATACAAATACTTACTAATTAATGTTCTATTATATTGTATATACATTGATCTACAAATATCATTGAGAAATATTTGAAATATGTTCTGTAAAATTAATTATATCGTATAATATAAAAAACAACATGAACATTTTCACAGTGAATTATAAAATAAATAGCTCACGTGATATTTACATATGTCAAATATAATATCAAGGATAATAATTTCCTTGATAATATTTTAAAATTTATAGTTATTTGAAGTACATATCTACTATATAAAATAATGTCTATATATTTATAAAACAATATGAATATTACATATATATATTTACTCTATCTATTTTTATAATTTTAATTTTAATAAATGTGTATATGAGCTATGTTTGATTTATTATATTATATATATAAACTATACCTTTATCACCCATCACTACAATACTTTATATAAATTATATAATATAATATAATTATATATTATATATATTATATAATATAATATTATATTATATATAGTTATTAAATATATAGTTATTATTCATTTTTGTAATATATATATATAATCAATGCTTACATTATATGATGATATTGAGTTTATTAGCACTAAAATAGGGTCATGTAGACCCCTTCGCTCGTGCGGGAAGAAAATAATAATAAAATAATAGTAATACGATAATAATTTGATAATAATATACATTCAATATACAACGGAAAAACAATAATAAACAATATAAAGGACTATTATATACTACAGTCTGCATTGATATGGTGTAGTTGTATATACTACAGACTGCATTGATATAGTATAGTGTTATATAATAATAAGATAATAATAATACAATAACAATTTAATAATGATATAAATTTAATATAACACGGATACAAATAATAAGTTGGATGATTTAATGATTATGGGTAGAGAGAAAAGAAGAAGTAAGATTTATAAATCTTTTGTGGGATCTAATAGAACGAATGGTAGGAGGGAGGGAATTCCATAGGGTTGGACCGGAATTTTTAAAAGCTCTAGAATTTAGGGAAGTTTTACTAGAGTTCTGGGAGATAAGTAGAGGAGCATTTTGGTAACGAAGAGAAGATAATATAGTACGTTTTTTAATTAGATCAGAGATATAGCTAGGGGTAAAAGAATATATTGATTTATGGATTATAGATAGTATACGTAATTTACACCTGAGGGAGAAGGGTAGCCACATACGAGATGATTGATGAGATGTTGTAGTAGAGTGATCCAGGCGAGTTAAACAGTAAGTAGTACGTATTGAGGAACGGATAATCCGATTAAGTGGAGCAGTAGCTTTAGCAGGAAGTAAATTCAGTAGGGAAGAACAGTAGTCAATACGTGAAAGTACAAGAGCATTAATTAGAGTTTTAGTAAGGTTTCTGGAAAGTGATGTCCGTATTTTTTTAATTCTGAAGAGATGAAAGTTGGATGATTTTGTAATGGATGATATGTGAATCTTAAATGATAATTTGTCATCAAATACTAATCCTAGGTTTTTGGAGGAATGAGAAGGAGAAATAATCATGTTATTTAGAGTAAAGTTTGGAAAGGAAGTTTCAGAAGTAGATATGTTAAGTACAGTAGTCTTAGAGGAATTAATTAGTAGTTTATTGGAGAGGAGCCATAATCTTATGGAGTTAGCACACTCGATTAATTCAGAGTTAATGGTATTATGAGAATTTATAGGGAAAAAGGTAAACAGTTGGATATCATCAGCAAAAATATGGTAGTGGATATTTGGAAATTTCTTAATTAGATCAGCAATAGGACGGATATAAATAGAAAAGAGGGATGGACCTAGAACAGATCCTTGGGGAATACCGTGGTTAAGAGGAGAAAGAGGCGAGTAAGATTTGTCAATCATAATAGAGATATTCCTGTTAGTGAGATATGAAGTAAACCATTTTAATGCTAAGCCAGATATACCCATTAAAATAAGTCGCGAGATTAATATGTTATGGTCCAGGGTATCAAAAGCAGATGATAGATCAAGTAGGATTAGCTGGCAACACGTTTTGCTATTTAAGGTAGATAATATAGTGTCAGTAATACGTAGGAGAGCTGTTTCGGTTGAATGACCCTTACGAAAAGCGCTTTGAAACGGGTCGAAAAGATTATTTTTATTTACATGGGCTATGAGTTGTTTGGAAACAATTCTTTCTAATATTTTACTTAATAAGGGTAGGTGGGAGATCGGGCGATAATTGCTAAATGAGTTTGGGTCTAAGTTTTGTTTTTTTAGAATAGGGGATATTATGGCAGTCTTGAGACAGGGTGAAACTTGGCCAGAGTTTAGTGAGTTCGCAATAATATACAAGAAAATAGGAGAAAATAAGGGTGAAAGTTTGTGATATAATGATAAAGGTAGGGGATCAGTGGGGGAGGTACAGTGAGATTTCATGAGTAGGTCATTTACTTCATACAGTGAAGGAATAGTGAATGTACTTAATGAGTCAATATGATGGGTAATATATATGGTAGGATTGAGTATGGGTTGAGTAGATGCGCAAATAATATTATTAATGCTTGCAATTTTATGTTTAAAGAATTTTTCAAAAAGAGAACACAGTTGAAAATTTGACGTGTTAGGTAAAATGGGGAGGATTTTTTCATCTGGAGGAGAGAGAATTTTATTTGCTATTTTAAATAATTTGCGAGGATTGGAGGATATCAATGCTATCTTTTTGTTATAATAGATAGATTTTGAACGAGATATAGTAGATTTGTAATTTTTTCTAGCTAGTGATAGTGCTAATTTAGTTTCAGTAGAAGGATTTTTAAGAAATTTCTTCTCAAATTTTCGAACACTCTTCTTGAAGATGAAAAGTTCGTGGGAGAACCAGGGAGAAAAAGGGCGGTCGGTAATTAATGTAGTTTTTGTAGGTGCATGTATATTGATAATAATTAGGAGAGTGGAGTTTAGGAGTACCGGACAGAGGGAAGTTGAAGAAGAGATCTCAGTTTTGATATTGTTTACAAATCTTGGTAGGTCGATAGACTCAAAATCTCTATATGTAATACGTTTTCGTTTAATATTTGTGAATTTTAGATTTATAGAGAATTCAATAATAAAATGATCAGTTAGTAGTTCAATTTTTTGAAAGGAGTTAGGTTTTATACATCTAATAAGAGGACTGGATAGGGGTGTAAATATCATATCAAGTGTATTGCCACTAGAATGGGTAGGAAATGATATATGTTGGCACAAGGAAAGAGACTCAGTTAGGAGTTTAAAGTCACCATGGGGATAGATGGGAGAATTATAGTGATAGTTTAAGTCACCAAGAACTATTGGTAGATAGGATGAAGATGAAGGAAGTTTATGGATAAAATCATGAAATTCATCAAAGAATAAACTGGTTTCAGGTTTTGGGGGACGATAGATAACGGTAAGATGTAGAGTTAAGTTAGGAAGCTTGAGGGTCAGCGAAATACAATCACTATATGAAAAGGGGGGGAATGAAATGGATGGAGATAGGTAAAAATCATTACGTATCATAAATCCTACCCCACCACCACGGCCCGTTTGTCGTGGAGCGAGATAGAGTGTATATCCAAAGTCCAAGATGGAGGCAAATATATCAGAGTCATTATTAGAAATCCAGGTCTCAGTCAATGCGATTATAATAAATTTTTGTAATTTAAGGTATGGGAACAGAAGGGATATATTTGATCTCAAGGAGCGAATATTGATCAAGGCTATATTAGAGGGTATTCATGCTTGAGAGGAAGAATTATTTATAAATGATTTCTTATAGTGATCAAAAGAATCAAACCATTTTGTTAGATCAGATTCAGGGATGAGAAAAGGGGGATATGAAAGAGGATTTTTTTTATCCCTAAGTTCAAATGTTTGGGAACGATTATTAAAAAATACTTTATACAAAATGGGCGTGAGTTTTTGTTTTAGGGCATGATATAGTACCTTACCAAGAAGTCTAGTAGAGTCAGGTAAATAATGACGAATAAATATATGCTTAAAATTACTATGTGGTGAGATTTTTAGAAGGGAGGAGAAACATATATCACGAGCAGAAATATTAGTGAAACGTAATATAGCAGTACTGGTAAGAAATGAGGCAGAAGTAATATAAGAATGTGGAAGTTTTATATAGTCAATTAATGATACTATGAAATTATAGTTAACTTCATAAGGAAGAAGGTGTTCAAGTACTAGTATGAGGGAATTATCTATGGAGCGTATGGATGAAGACTTTGAGGAAGTTGAACTAGATAATATAGGGGTTGGTGTGTGATTTGAGGAAAATGTTAAGTCCATTAGCTTTGGAATGTTTCTAGAAGTATTAGCATTGTGCTGATGCTTGGGCTGGATATTAATAGTCGTAGTAGAAGAATATATATCAGATGTTATATTTGTCGTTACCTTGGAACAAGTATTATGTATAGATTTGTCAGTTAAAGTAGAAGGTGAATATGGCATAGTAATGGGTGGAGTAGTTGTATGATTAGTCGAAGGAAACTTATTTAAGGCTAGGCATGAGGAACATGAGAAGATGAAGTTAGGTGAATTAAATATAGCAATAGCATAAGCGGGAGGGGGTTTTTTAGAATGAAACCAGGATTTAGAAATAATAGCTGCGTGGTATAAACAATTATAATGTAAAATAGATGGACATGTTTTACATTTGAGATAATATTCGCATGCGGGAAGGTTACAATGTGAACAATTTGAGGACATGGTATACTTGAGATTGTGGGATTAAATTGAATGAAATAGATAATAATAAATATAATAATAAATGTATAAAAACTGGTCGTAACAGGGATATTTTTGAAGAAGTTTGGTATTCAGTCCGTTTTGCTATATGACGAATTGACTTGACAAGCACCGGTTGACTTTAGTAGGCTCCTGGTATGCTTGGTGGCAGCCGGGCAATGATGGTCCGATTGTCTGAGATTTAAGGCAGTGTATCGTCCGAGGTAGAATTGATGGATCTGTATGTAAGTAAATACAGCAGTAGACTATCTAGGTGTAAGTTGGTAGCTAACCTCAAATGAAGGTTGGTAGATCCGACTACCAAAAGCAAATTCCCAAGGGAGATCCACGGGAGAATATCAGTTATAATATTATTATAAACTACTAGTTAATTAATTTTATAAATAGTAAATAATGTAGCTAAGTATAAATATACATAAACAGTATGTAATATATATTTGAATTTAATTAATTTATCGAATTTATAATTCTATTATCTTTGTGATTATTATTTATTTTTTAGGATTTTTATTTTGTTATAATAAAATGTAAACAAATACTAAATATAATTATATCTAAATAAGATATGATTATAATTTAAAGACAACTATTATGTATTTCAAATAAGTTGGATATTAATATTTAATATATATTAATATAATAGATAATATAAAAAATAAATGAATACGTACTTATCTTTATAATAATAATACAATTAAAAGATATTTAAAAGCTAAGCAGTTATTAACACAACTATATATTGGTTGCTATGTAAACAAAGTGATTAGAATTTTTTTGATTAGAATTTGTAAATATAGTTATGAATAGATACTTATAATATATATTTGATAAATTAAGCAAAGTTAATAAGAGTTATTAAATAAATATGTTAATGTATGCCTATATTAATCATATTGATATCATTTAACACGGTATTATTTAAAAAATATTTTATTGATAGGTATACCAGATAGATTTAGTATATAAATAATAGTATGGAGATAAATTTAGTATATATTATTCATATTGATAAAGTCAACTAAATAGTATATCTTAACTTAACTTTATATTCTGAATAACAATACTTAAGTTTGATAGATATACCTCTATGCATGCAGAGCTGGGCACGATACTCAAAACACGTCATTGGTAGACTTTTTGTAATTTGATAAAAGTGTCCTAGAACACTAGTAGCTACCCCCTCCCTAATATTATCATAACAAGAGAATTTTTTTCAAAATATCTCACAATTATCTCAGTGTAAATATTATGCATATTTATCTAACTTTATATATAATTGTTCTCAACATATCTCACTATTATCTGTATTTATTGAGTTGGACAAATTTTCTCAAATTATCTAACTTTATAGATAATTTTTCTCAAAATATCTCACTATTATCTGTATTTATTGAGTTGGATAACTTTTCTCATATTATCTAACTTTATAGATAATTTTTCTCAAAATATCTCACTATTATCTGTATTTATTGAGTTGGACAAATTTTCTCAAATTATCTAACTTTATAGATAATTTTTCTCAAAATATCTCACTATTATCTGTATTTATTGAGTTGGACAAATTTTCTCAAATTATCTAACTTGATAGATAATTTTTCTCAAAATATCTCATTATTATCTGTATTTATTGAGTTGGATAACTTTTCTCAAATTATCTAACTTTATAGATAATTTTTCTCAAAATATCTCACTATTATCTGTATTTATTGAGTTGGATAACTTTTCTCAAATTATCTAACTTTATAGATAATTTTTCTCAAAATATCTCACTATTATCTGTATTTATTGAGTTGGACACATTTTCTCAAATTATCTGTGATTTATCTGACATTATCCAACATTATCTGATTTTGGTTTACTGGGAATATACTGTATTAGCTGTGAAGAGATAATTCGTTCCATAGTCTTTGACATGGATGAGAGTTGGGATATTGGTATGTAGTTAGCTAAGTTGGAGTGATCTAAAGTCGTGACTTTATTAGAACCGCGGTTTCTTGAGTTATGGTGTTATATATGTCATCGATTGTGGTGCAACAGAAGTGATAAGAGACAAGTTTATTATATCTGTTTATTAGTAATCAACGTCGTACGAAGAGACAATATTTCGACAATACACCTGAATGGATTAATATGGACGCGAACAAACTATTTAACAAAGTTCATGATCGCGATGGTAGGATACAGTGTGTTGTCAACATTTTGTTGATTTCATTAAATATTTATTTATTTATTTATTTGTTTAAAGACTTCATAAATGAAAATCATTTTTCGACGTCATAACAATAATAATAATAATAATAATAATAATATAATAATATAATATATAATCGAAGATAACAATAATCGCAAAATATATATTCATTTCACTAAATAATGTTTAAAGAGTCTACTTTTGAATTGAGATCGAGAAGTTGTCGTACGAATAATATTCGGAAGTAAATTCCATAGAGTTGGTACCGCAACAGAAAAAGCAGAGTTACCAAAACATGAATTTGTATGAGGTATAACAAGTTTCATTGCATGGCAATCCCGTCTTGGTCTGTTACTGGTAGCAATTGATAATAATTCAGCCATATACTTAGGTTCACCCGTGTAGATAGCTTTATGAGCTAAACATAACAATGTTAGTTTACAAAGATCACGATATCTGAGCCAACCAAGGGTTAACATAATATGTGATATAGATATATAGTTACCTCCCGTATTAGTATTTATATTATTTTTAATTTTATATAAAACACGAACAGCTCTCCTTTGAATTTTTTCGAATTTTATCATAATATTATCAGAGACAAAAACAAAAAGTGAATTGCAGTAGTCGAATCTACTAAAAACCAATGAATATATAAGTGATTTAGTGATATCAAAGGAGAGCTTAGCACGAGCCTTATGTATATTATATAAATAAAAATTAGTAGTACGAATAACATTAAGAATGTGACTGTAATATTGCATAATAGAGTCAATTGTTATACCGAGTGTTGTGATTTTATTAGATAAAGGCAGCGTGGCAAGAAAACTATCAGTTATTTTAACAATTGAAGGTATTTTAGAGAATAAAATAGTATCCGTTTTTGAGACATTTAAGGATAATGAATTACTAGTGAACCAATTTGTTATATCAGTAATACAGTTTTTAATGTTGTATTGAATTATAGCGTGATCAGTAGATTGAGGAAAGGAAGTATAAAGCTGTAAATCATCAGCATATAGATGATAGTGAATGTAAGGATATTTTTAAAAAATAGAAGAAACAGGTAATATATAAATCAAGAAAAGTATTGGGCCCAGAACAGATCCTTGAGGAACACCATGAGTGTGCATAAATGATTTTGAAAAATTGTTATTAATCTTAATTGATGAAAAACGAGATGTTACAAAAGACATTAACCAATTGTGCACCTGTCCATGAATACCTATCTCTTTAAGCCGACATGATAAAATTGTATGATCCAGAGTGTCAAAAGCACTAGATAGATCAAGTAATACGAAGTAGCATGGCATTTTGTTGTCAAGCGACAGTATTATATCATTAAAAATCAAATTAAGCGCTGTTTCCGTTCCACGATTTATATCAATTATTGAATCATAATGTTAAATATTAATATGAGATATTTAGTTACTTGTAAGGTAATACAACGAACAGCTACAATACCCTCCATTCCCCTATTTATAATAAACGGGATATAATTATTTTTAATTAATTAAGATTTAATATAATTAATTTTAATAATATTTTGTTAATCATATATTTAATAAACTGGTTTCACTGGTGTTCTCTGTTTATGTGCATTACTATCACATACATTATATTCATATCTAGTAGATATGAATTCGTCAGCATCGCTTATATATTGTAAGGAGACTGCTGTCTGCGAGTCGTCCATCTTGCGATTAGATGATATATTTGTTTACATAGCAATGTGGATGCATTTCACATTTTATTATAAATTAAAGTAGGATTAATACTAATCTAATTTATAATTAAATCTTAGTAATATCTTATGTATAATTATATATTATACATATGTTAATATATATATAGTACATTAGTATAATATAATTGTATATTATATTTATTATTTTGTTAACAAAATGTTAATGATAATATAAACATTCAATGGAATAATATATATATATATATATATATATAATTAAATCTTTCATATAACAATACTAATTATTATAATTATTATATATACCTACTTATAATTCATACATATTAACAATATGATACTATTGGGTTGATTTAATCTAATGGTTACATGCCTGCTGGATGAAGTCATTTTCATCGTTAATGACCGGTCGTCGACCGTTAAAAAAGATTATGTATACATAATATATAATATTATGTATACATATATTATAATATATTATGATGATGATATATATATCCATATAGGGTTTATTAAGCACTAACATAGGATCATGTAGACCCCTTCACTCGTGCATGAATAAATAGCAATAATATACTAATAATACAATAATAATTAGATAATACGTTGAAGATAAAATGAGACAAAAATTACATATACAACAATAATAAGTTGGATGATTTAGTAATTAGAGGTAGAGAGAAA
This sequence comes from Osedax fenrisi, assembly GCA_964019155.1. Classification (NCBI taxonomy): domain Eukaryota; kingdom Metazoa; phylum Annelida; class Polychaeta; order Sabellida; family Siboglinidae; genus Osedax; species Osedax fenrisi. Next base: position 27,829,414 of record OZ025241.1, on the reverse strand, counting down.
ATAAGAAGTATGATTTATAAATCTTTTTAGATCTAATAGAACGGATGGTAGGAGGGAATTCCCTAGAGTGGGACCGATATTTTTAAAATCTCTAGAATGTTGGGAAATTTTACTAAAGTTCCGGGAAATGAGGAGAGGAAAATTGTTGTAACGAAGTTAACGTAATATTGTACGTTTTTTAATTAAATCTGAGCTATAGCTAATGGTGAAATAATATATTTATTTATGATTTATAGATAGTACACGTAATTTACACCTGAGGAAGAAGTTTTCACATACGAAATGATTGATGATATGTTGTAGTAGAGTGATCCAGTCGTATTATGCAGTAAGTAATAAGTATTGAGGGGCGCATAATCCGATTTAGTGGATCAGTAGTAGGAGGATTAGTAGGAAGTAAATTCAGTTGGGAAAAAAATTAGTCAAGTCGTGAAAGATCATTTATTAAGCTTTCTATTGAGTTTTTATTGAGTTTTCGTAAGGTTTCTGGAAAGTGATGTCCGTATTTTTTTAATTCTGAGGAGATGAAAGTTGGATGATATTGTAATGGATGATATGTGATTCTTAAACGATAATTTGTCATCGAATACTACTCCTAGGCTATTGTATGAATAGGAAGAAGAAATAATCATGTTATGTAGAGTACATTTTGGAAAGGAAGTATCAGAAGTAAATATGTTAAGTACATCAATCTTAGAGGAATTAATTAGAAGTTTATTGAAGAGGAAACATAATCTTATGTAGTTTGTACATCCGATTAATTCAGAGTTAATGATATTATGAGAATGTTTGAGGTTAAAGGTAAACAGTTGAATATCATCAGAAAAAATATAATAGTGTATATATGGAACGTTCTTAATAGGATCATCAATATAGTGGATATAAATAGAAAATAGGGATGGTCTTAGTACGGATCCCTGGGGTATACCGTGGTTAAGCGGAGAGGCGAGTAAGCTTTTTAATCATAATATATATATTGTGGTTTGTCAGATATGAAGTAAACCTTTTTAATGCTAATCCAGATATACCCATCAAAGTAAGACGCGAGATTAATATGTTATCGTCCAAGGTGTCAAAAGCAGATACAAGGTCAAGTAGGATTAGAAGGAATTATAATTATTATGTAATATATATATATATATATATATATATATATATATATTGGTCGACGTTGAAGTATCAGTATGAGATGTATCATATTAATGTTATTATAATAAAAATGTGCATAATTTAACAGCTTATTATTAAATTATATATAATACAAGTCATATTTTGATTTTTTTAAATTTAAATTTAAAAAAAAGTTATAATTTAAAATGTACAAAATCTGCGTTCGTAATATGGCAGAAACCGAGGTTTCACAGACACTGGCGTATAACCTATCTACCTGATTATACATATAATTACTATCGATACTATTTCACTGGAATATTGATAATGCTATTTTTATTTCAGATATATTATAAAATGGAATATAAAATGACCACCCACTCAATTATTAATATTTATATAAATAAAGTTATTAATTTATAATTTTTTAATAATTTATGTTGTCCTATATATAACATACGAATACTATCAATATAACATATATTTGTATATTCTATAAATATTACATTAACAAGGAATTCATTATCAATATATATTGATATAGGAAATATAGAACCTACATAATATGTATACATATTACATATGTATATACAAGTAAAACGATCATTTATGAATGTGTATGATCAAGCGTTTAGTTTAGATTGATAAATATATATATATATATATATATATATATATATATATAATATATAAATTATATATATATATATATTTATATATATCATAAATATCAATACGTTATGTTAAATACTAGTTATAAAATATACAATCATAAATAGGATATGTTACCTTTATATGTATGTAATTAATTATTTATATTATATTATAATATATATATATATATATATATATATATATATATATAAATAACAAATATATATTAATAACAAATATATATTAATATATTATATAATAATATCAATAATTAATTACATATATATATATATATATATATATATATGTTTATATATACTTTTTTTTAGTTAATGTATCAGTTTACCATTTTTTAACATGTTATCCAATAACAAATATACTCGATACAGCTATATATCACACTATCTAATCAATAATAATAATAGGATGAATTTCTTGATTATATTTCGTTACTAAATATATTAGTAACTATAATATAGATATATATATATATATATATATATATATATATATATATTTATATATAGTATATAGCATACACTATATACTATTTAGAATATATAGTACACATGCATGTTCATGCATATGTATAACGATGCGTAAAGTAAAAGTAACATGCGTAACGCAATATATGAGTCATGAGTAACATATGACGTAACATTCAATACTACGCATGCATCCCTTTACATATAATACATATTACTGAGCTCCGTTATAAGTACTATTCGCTGATAACTCTTACCATGGTAACCGAGTATTTCGTAACTATATATATATATATATATACTCTATATAGTTACGTAACTCTGAGATTATTACGTCGGTCTCCTCGGATTGAGACGGATGAATAAACTAGTAACATTCGAACCGGATCTAGTTTCCATTGGTTACGTCACAGGTGCAGAGCGCATGCGTGCCATATCGATCACACTAACTACATTACGCATGCGCGAAGCGTATACGAAATACGCTTTCACATATGCATTTATATAGGTATATAGGTATATATATATAATAAAACAAAAAAAATATTATAAATATAATTAAAATTAGAAAGTAGAATAAGAATTAAAACAAAAGTATATATAAATAGTTATAAGTATAAGTCGACTTATTGTGAGAGATCTCTTATTGTAGAGATCTCTATAAAGTTTAGTCATTTTAGATAAAGGTGAGGTATTGTTGGTATAAATCACTAAATCTCTACTAAATATGAACTAACAATATCTATAGAGAGATAGATCTATAGATGTGTACTCGATGCTAGTACATTTTTAGTAGAGATTCAGCGATTGCTATCAACATTACCTTAAGGTAAAATTTAAAATGTCTAAACAATAGTATATCTATTGTTATATATAACCGTATAGTATAGTATACATATATAAGTTTATATTTACTAATTTTTCTATCATAATTACATAAAGGTATCATAAATTTATAATCATAATTTAATATATACGGTAAAACGTCCACGTAAAATGTACGTCGTACATTTGATGACGTGAATATAGGAGCGTATACAATTCAAGACTTATTTCATATATTACGTGCATACATTTATTACAAATTAAATCAATATTCAACATTTTATTACATTATTAGAAACGTATTATTTAAATAGGTAGAAATAGTAATAATACTATATTAATACTTATTGATTTCTAATATACAGCTTAAGTAGATATTTTATTAGATCTATCTGCGGAATTTGATACTATTGATTATTCTATTTTAATTAAATTTCTTGAAGATATTGGTATTGTAGGTATTCCTCTAGCTTGGGTTACATCGTACTTATCTGAAAGAAAATGTTCGATACAAATTGATAACCATTATTCATCTACTTGTAAAATGTATTATGGAGTGCCTCAAGGTTCTGTATTAGGGCGATTACTATTTTATCGGTATATCTTACTATATCTTATCGTATATCCTCTTAAAAATATTATATCTAATTTTAAAATATCAAATGTTTGCTGATTATAATCATTTTTATATTGAGCTTCCAGTAATAGCCAATTCATTTGATAATGTAGCTCTAATTGATTGTATTAATATAGTTAAAAATTAGTTTTACAAAATAGCTTAATGTTGAATATGAATAAAACTCAATTTCTAAATATATCTAAAACATCTTCAATTTTTCCTTCTGTCATCATTGATTCTATTACAATTGTTCCTTGCAATAATGTTAAAAACCTTGGTTTTAATTTTGATTATAACCTAAATTTCTCGATCAGATAGCTAATGTATGTAAATCAACTAATTATCAATTATATAAAATATGATCAATAAGGAAATTATTACCTTTTAGAATTTCTAACATGTTAATATAATCATTAGTTATGTCACGTATACATTATTGTTGTTCTATATATTATGGCCTTCATACTACTTCTACTAAATCCTTAGATATACTCATTATATCATCGATACGAGTTTTACATCGTGTACAATTATATGACCATGAATTAGTCATTTATCACGTTAAATCGTTAAATATTTATCAGAGATTTACCTTCAGCTATTTAAAACTAATTGTTAAAGTATTGAAGAATTGTCTTCCGAGTTATTTGACCTCCTAAAATTCAGAGTTTATATGAGAGTTCTACTAAACTCTTCTACTCGGCTATTACTAAAGAGGAAGTAGTCTATCAAGCTATCAAGATATGGAAAACGTAATTTCAGTGTAGCTGCAGCCGATCAATGGAATGCATTACATATACCATTAAGAACTAATATAAATTATTCGTATTTTAAATCTAATATATTGTTATAATCGTAAACATTAATTTTATTATTTTAAACTGATTTATATTTTGTTATGTACATTTTGTTTACACAATAGAGAACGTTTAACGTTATGTTAGTGTTTAATAAACATTAATTCATTCATTCATTATAGAAATTATCATATACTAAATAAAATACACTGATTGATAATTGAGATCATCTAAATATTTGGAAATTTTTTCTCAATAAATTGAAAAATTTACATATATATATTTTCTATATCTATAAAAAATAATATTTGTATATATATATATGAAATAATTTTGATATATTAAAAGTACCAATCAGCATGCAATACAAAAATAAATAATTAAAATTAAATAAATATATAACAAAATATGTATATGAAATATAGATTTATGTATTAAATATGTTAATACATACTAGATTTATTGTATTATTAAAAGTAAAAATATACAAAATATTTAATTATTATCATAATAAATATTGAATTCTAAAAATATTAAAATATATAGGATGTCGAATATGATTTTATCTGTATACTTATTATTTAAATATAACAATTTATTATAATTATTTATATTCTATTTTTAATCCTATAGGTTCAATGTATTTTAATTTTAAATATCCAATAGAGTTTTAAAAGGAAGTGTTTATATGAAGTGTTTATATTTTGTTTTATATTTTTTAAATAAAAAAATATGTATACAAATTAATGTTTTCTCATCTCTTCCAAAGTCTTCAAAATAATAATATTATTATAAATTATTATATCCAAGTTACTTATCGTAATTAACTGTAAAGTATAACATCTATATACTCTTACGATTAAATATACGCCTTTGAAAAACGTGAATAAATTAATAATGTATATGTTATACATTAGTAACACGTATATTATATATTCATTTAATAATTACCTAGGAGATTTATATATAATCATTACCATATATATAATATATATATATATATATATATATATATATATATATATATATATATATATATATATATATATATATATTTAATATCATTATTAAATAATAATCAAAGCTAAAACATTATTTATAAATATTTATACATATGTACATTCTAAGTTATCGCCACCTAGGCTAGCTAAAAAATCTGTTTTAATATTAGTTATACAATATCTAGATGGTTTGAAATTTCTTAAAGTCATGACTGCTATTTTTATAAGGATATATTCAATTATCATGTATTGTGTCATTTACTCATGTTATGAATTTAGATTTATTTATACATGTGATGATAGATCTTTCATTCGTAGTTATATAAGAAAAATAAATTTTAATTTCATCTGTAAATAAATCTAGATATATTTGTTGAAGATAATATCTTAAGTGGATCATATTAATATATAATACAATAAAATTGGACTTAAACCAATCTTTATGTTATAAATAAGTAGTATTGGAATATTATTATTAGTATTTGTATTATCTACTATATGTTATTAGTAGTATTACCATAGTTAATAGTAAAATTATTTATAAATATATATATAAATACACATATTTATAAACATTATTTATAAATAATAATTTGGTAGGTTAATTGTTAATTTTAGAACTATTCATAATACCATTATAAAATAAAATTTGTTATAAGATAAATAATATATTATTATTAAATTATTATTATTATTAAATTATTATAATAATTATTAAACCTATAGGTATATATTTAAACTTATATTTTAACTTATATATATATTATATAAAATAATATGATATATATATAATATTATTATAATTAATTATTTCAGTATTTATTCTTATATACATTTCATAACATTTCATGTACATTTTTTGTTAAGTTATAGTAGAACATTCTTTTAAAGTTCTATTATCATTTGATTGAATTGACCTAAAATATGGATGTATTATGTTTACCGTGATCATGACATAACATATTATTAGAGATATAATTAAATTGTACACCATTACCTAAGTTTATGATATTTTAATTTATATAGGTTGTGTTTTTTCTTGAAATATTCTCATTCTTCAAATTTAAGAATTCAAATAGATAAAATTAGGTAACATTTTATATTTTTTACTATAAAAAGTATTTTTGTATTTTTAAAATAATGTATTACTATCTTAATAAATTTCAATATACTTTTATGAGTTATGACTTATTGTATTATTTATATTAATGTGATATATCATGTATATATATACATAATTTATTTAGTATATTATCAAAATATGCTATTTTATGAGTAATATTATATCTATATGAAAACACATATAATATATATAATAAAATATATTCAAATATAAAATATATCTATTAAATATGTTCAATTATGGTAGAAATTAGATATTTAATCAATTTGATATTGGCTTAAAATTATTGGAAAATGTAATCGACATTATTAAAATTAAAATTATATGTACAATATATTTATATATATATATATATATATATATATATAAATTAACTGCCTGTATGGCTCAGTGGCTAAGGCGTCAGACACGCAAGCAGTAGGACACGGGTTCGACCCTCGTCCGGACCATTAATTAATTTTATAAAATGGGTCTTAAAATATTATTTAGAAGTGATCTTATATAATTGTGTATAAATAAATGATCGGCTCTCGTTAAAACCATGGATGCCTTAACATGAGAGCGGCTTCGAAGGGACATTAGAGCCATATATGGTTATAAGTGAAAACTTCATCTAAGTTCCTGGATGGGATGAAAGGACTCCACCAAATAAAAATAACAAATAACAATAACAATATATATATATTATTACTATATTATTACTATACTTAGATTAACATTGTACTATATAGTACAATGTGTATACAATGTAGTATATGACGTCATCGAAGATAATGTATAAATACATGTACATTAATAGCGGATGGTGTTCATTTCATAATCTATTCATAATACTTACATAATATCTACATTATGATTACCTATTACCCACTACTGATTAGCGCATATTTAGTTTGTATACTTATTGTCAGTTGTTGCGTAATATGCAATCATTGCTATTATTAACATTCTATAGAATATGCTTATATCTAATTAATTAATATAGATTATATTGTATTTCTAAGTATATCAAAGATTATATACATATATATTCAGTTGTGTATATGTGGATATATGTATATATGTTTAACTGTATAGGTGTTTCTGTGTATATAGACATATATGCGTAAATGTATGTGTATGTATTTCCGAGTATATAAATGTATTATATAATTCGGGATATCATCTTCTTCGTGGTTAATTTTAAACACACTATAAATAGTACATATAACTGTGAATATCGATCGATCTTCATAAAGTAGAATTCCGAGTAAATAATGTATTTCGTAAACGTTGTTATTATTGCGAAATACATAGTAATAGTATAATATAAATCAGCGTTAAAGATTATTTCACGAAAACAATTAATAAATACACATAATAAATTATAGTTAAATATAATTTGTAATTTTAAATATTTAAATGTAATTTGGAATTTAATAATACAATTTTAAATAAAATTCAATAACATAATTATATATAATATATATATATATATATATATATATATATATATATATTAAATTCCTGACGATAAACATAAATTAAAAATATGACTTAATGGAAAGTTAATGTAATCTTTTGAAAATGTTAAAATTTCATATTTAGATAATCAGTGTCTAGAGACGTATTTGATTTAATATTTTTTATAATAGAATTTATAATTTATAATTTATGAAGAAATATTGATTTAGATATAGTTGTAATGTTCATTGGGTTGAGGTTATTAATGGGATACATGAATTGTATATTTATGGATTAATTTTTATTTAAAATAAGAGTTAAATGAATTTTCGAATTTATCTATTTAATAATTCTGAGATTGTTTAATTTTCTGTTTATTTATGAGGTTACCCAGTAAGTAAAGTAATCAAAGATCGTAATCAGATTACACTCATGGGGCTATGTATTGATTACGAGCACATATTTTGATTATATTACAATCGTATTACACTCAATGATTACCAACTGATCGTGAATTCACATAGATTAATCTATGTTAGTGATCAGTTAACAATCATTGATAACAATCGTATTATAATCAATGATTACCAACTGATCATGCATCAATGTTAGTGATCAGTTAACAATAATTGATTACAATCGTATTAAAATCAATGATTAAGAAGTGTAGTTCGTAATCAAAGCATAGTTTCTTATCAATGACTGTAATATGATTGTAATCGTATTATGATTAATTAATCATAAATCATGATGATGATAAAATTATAATCTAACAACTATCACTGATTACTTTACTTACTGGGTATTTATTATATTCCAATTTTCTTTAGTAGATATATATACTATTTTTTATTTTACTATCTATATATGATTGCTATGATTTTTTAATATTTATTGTTACTCGATTTCTTAATTGTTTTTAGTTATATAAGTTAATTTAATGTGTAGCATCTAAGTAAATGTTATATAGTTTATACTTTTTATTAATGTCTCTTTTTATTTTATTTGTTATCAAATTTGTCGATAGAATATTTGAAGATATTTATTTTAAAGAAGTGGGACGAATTGGTTAATGTTGGTTAAGATGTATATATGCCATGCAATTATTGTTGGAGTATTCGGTATCATTTTCGTCAAGATCCGAATCTCAATTTGTATTTTTCCGTGCATCAACGAGTCTTTTAGTGTTATGTATAGTTATTTTGGTTTCATTTAATGTATAGTTACTACGTATTTTGGTTATTATTTTAATTATAGTATATATTGGGAGGTGTCTGTCAAGTCTTCTAATAGTATTCCACTATTATAGAGAAAGTAACCTAATACAGATACTTTAACAATAAATCGTCTTAACATTGTATGACTCATTATTTTAATTCAAAAATTACAATATATTAATATTATATGATTATAGATATTATTGTGATTTTAAAATTTGATTTAATCTTTTAATTTCATAGAGAGCGGGGGTGTCCGTATTCGGTACCCATGTCGACATGGGTACCGAATACGGATACCATGTGTTATAATACGTGCACCATATACAATACATATACCACTAGATAAACTATATATTATGCATATTATGAATCAATCAGACAAATTACAATTACATTATTTATAATTAATTTTATGAATAATTTATTCTAATTTAATTAGTTAATAATTTATTTATTTTTATTATTTTTTTAATCATTTGTTAAGTAACTAAATAATAACATTTTTAGATTTAACTTCATGGGTATTATTTAGCTTCGGTGGTATTAATATGATAACGCACTCGATTTTTATGAAAATCAGAATAGTTCATATATGAATAGTTCATATATACTATTATGAACTTCATACCCTGCGCGCTGATTGGTTATAGGGTGTCCGTATTAGGACATCTGTATTCGTATTAGTGACTTATATGACCTCTAGATATATAATTATAACTTAATGAATATTTGATAAAAAATATAGAAATTATATATATCATTTTAGAATAATTTATTTTGTAATAATATAGTGTTATATTTTGTATCGATACATTTGTATATTCTTGAGAAGGTTTTAAGTTGACATTTTTTTACATAAATTAAAAAACGTAATAAAAATTCTGTTTATTGGATATATCAGCAATATTTTGAATAATTAAAAAATAAAAAATACATTTTTAAATTATTTATATAATTATGAATATTTTATTTAATAAAAATTTTTAGTAGTATTTATGATTTCTGAGATACCGATAGTATATCCGTGTTCGTTTATTTTCCCCTAAATATTTTTATATTTGTAAAATATTTATATTTGTATAAATTTGATCTATAGTTGAACTGTTACTTTTATTGAATTTGGGTCTGGTGTATTGAAGAATTTGAAGCGTTATAATGACTATAGTCCTATAGAACTATAGTTGATTTATTAAAATGTTTAATTAGGATGGTTAGGGATCATTTGTTTTTATATTAAAATCACCCATAATTATTAAGTTGTGTGAAATATATAAAATGTACTATATAACATATTTATATGATACTATATACTATATACAGTATATATTATATAATATACTATATATAATACTGGTATATATTCAATAAATAACGTGAGTGTTAGCATAATTATTGTAACACATTTTATATTAATATTTAATTCTATTGAGAAATTTAAAAATAGTTTATGATATGATCAGTTTATATAGTATTTTGTAAGTAAAATTCTATATTTCAAATATTTAAAATAATGTATAATGCTGTATCAAATTGATACTATCAATCAGTGATATTATTTAATCATACTTGTTATGATAAAATACAGTTATATTTTATATATGTACTAACATCTATTTAGTATGAATATAAATTTAAAAATATAATTGAAATTAATGTAAATTAACTTTCACATGAAGATATTAAAAGTAGATATCTCGTAAACTGTTATCGCCAACGCATATTAAATTATAAATTGTTAAATACCATATCTACTTTAATTATAATCTACATCTATAATAGGAATATATTGATATATTATTTAAAATTAATTTATTATAGATTTTAATAAAATGTGTATTAATATATAATATTATTATTTAAATTTATTTAAAATTGATCATAATTAATATATTTTTAATTAATATTTTATACAATTTTATTAATATTTATTCTCTATGTAAATAAAATATATAAATGGAAGATTAATTTGATATATCAGAAAGTCGATATCTCAGAAACATTTCTTCGGTCCCATGAATTATGAGATGTCGAGAGATAACTTTATTACGATACAATTAATTATATATAATTAATGTATATATATACATTAATTCAGGAAGATGCAATCAATGTGATTTTGTAATAAATGTTCAATATGTTCGATCAACAAATTTCAGAATACAATATTATAATGACTATATATAGTATGACATAATATTATTAAATTATTGTATTCTAAAATTTTAGTTTATATAAATTATATACAAAAATAAATATGTATAAAATAAATAAAATGTGAGAAATTTAATAACATTGTATGGATATCCTAAATAAATAAAATAAATCAATACTGAAACAAATTTAAAATTATAATAGCGTGTCGAATAATTATTCGAATTAATTTCATAGATTAACTTAAATGTAATATATTTAATTCTAAATAACATTTTAATGACATTAATTGTATATTTTATTTTATCATTGATTTATTATATCATTATTTTCAAAATATCTAAATTTAAATAATCGATTGAAATAATTGTTTATATATATGAAAACTATATTGATTAAATATTGTATATTACATATTGAAATACAATAATAATAAACTCGTCCGGGTATTATGTAATACTCCAGTTTCTATATAACCTATCGATTTCATGATACGAATATATTTCTCTGCCACTTACTAAGTACATAAGTTGGATTAAACGACGTAGAAGGGTCGACACATCGTTTCTCTCTCAACACGACCACTCATTACGTTATTAATTAGCGGCAATCGGATTACGTAACTCAAGTGTAATCGCACTGGTATTCTTCGTGAGTTATATAATATCTCGATGGTGCGTGCACGCCTTGCGAGTCACTCACGCTTTCACGGAAATGGAGTGGAGTCGCGACCGCCGCCACCGTATCCGACTCTGTGATTATTTGTTCTCGGAGTGTGCCTACCTATATTGAACTCGTTGACCAGTGAATGGACGTAGCTTTGTTTTCCGGTCATAGGACGTAACGCTCTCATATAGAGGTAAGTACCATTCACGTATGATTATAAAGTTTATACTTCAAATAGGGTATTATCCGGATTATATAAGCCATGCAAAACGCTATAGCGATGTTATATTATACTATTAAATACTCGATCATGCTTCCATGGTTTTGCTTCACCACTGAACGTAAATTATATAAGGCATATATATATATATATATATATATATATATATATATATATATATATATCCTAATGCTCCCTATATTAAATATCGATAGAGAATCAATGAAACGTAACATGTCTAGTTAAATTATAATTTATATTAGAATATATGTATATATATATATACACTTATATAAATAAGGGGGTTATACATATCTAATAGAAAGTATTTTATTTAATAGAAGGCTATTTAAAGCAAATAATAAGTTCTAGAGAAAATTTGAATATGGTATTTATACATATAATCTAATAATGTGTAAATATATATATATATATATATATATATATTTATTATATATTGTATTTATGTTGTATTTTTAACTTAATTTTATTTTGCACACACTTTAATTAAATCACACAATAAAAGTAAACACAAGGCAAATAATAACAATCACATGGTTTCATTTATATGTAGTATACTAAAGTATAATAGTATACATATTACTATGTAATATTCTATATCCTACTATAGGTACCTATACGTACATAACTAGTCTAACTATCCTACTAAGTAATATTACATTATATATATATATATATATATATATATATATATGTAGCAGACTAACGACGTTAGTCTAACGTCCTCTATATGTTTAATGTAGTTGTTTTCAAGCGTATAATATATATTTTTAATTTGTTATTTTATTGTTGTGTATTATGCATAGATTTATAGTTTACATAGATTTATAGTTTGTAAACTATAAATCTATGGTATTATGTAATAATTATAAATGTTGATTTCGTATATATTGATTTTTGTGTTTTTTCAGTTAATGTTATTTAGTTATTTAGTTAAATTATATATTTTTAGTTAGTTATATTTTTGTTTTGTGTTATGGAATAATTACAAAAGTACAAATATTTATTTCGTGTATATTGATATTTGTGTTTTTTATTTAGTGTTCTTTAGTTTATTTTAATAGAATTTGTTAGATAAGTGAACTGTCGTGTAGCAATAATATAATCTGAATTATATTAGATTTAATAATATTATTTCATTTTTGATTATACCTTGGCACGTGGAGGTTTTACAAAGTTAAATATTGTAATATTTTATATATGTTTAACAGCAATAGTGTATGATTTTGGTTTTGATTGTTAATAAAAAGTAATTTAAATACAACGGTCCTCTATCATTTTTAGTGGTGTAATTAGCCAACACCTATTTCGACCACTCAGTATTACATATATATATATATATATATATATATAGTATATATTATAGTATATATTATATACATATAATATTACATATATTACAATATTACTGTTACATTACATTGTTACAAACATTACCTACATTACGCAATATTATCATATCACTAGTACTTATTAATTATATTATTTAATACTAGGTTAATACTTATTATTAAATACTTATGTAATACATTTACTAACTTATCTAAATTATTACTCTTTACTACAGTGTATAAAACTATATATAGTTGACTCTAATCACCGTTTTAATTATAACCACAATATATATATATATATATATTGTAAAATATATATATGTATTCAATGGAAACGTATAACAATTTATAATGCATTTATAAATAGTGTTATCGAGATATAGCTGATAACATTCGACTGTTGTTACACTGGTACATATATATATATATATATATATATATATATATATATATATATATATATATTATAGTATACATATTATATACTATTATTATGAAAGACTAATTTGAATGACTTATTTTATTAATTTGATTATTTAATCAAATATAATAATAATTATCAAAATAATATTACCATATATGGTAATACCGGGGAAATTCCATGTAATAATATATAGTAAATTACCTACTATAGTAAATTAATATGAATATTAATTTCCATATTAATTATATTATACAAACATTTAATAAATATAATTTTATAGTAAAAGTTAACTCAACTACAGGTATACTTTAAAATATTTATATGAAAATAAAATTAATTAATATATAATAAAAAAGTTATGTATATAACTTTTTTATGTATTATAATACTATTATACATTATAAACTATATCACACACTTACATACATATTAATAATTATATCTGCTTATAAGTCAATACAATTATATATATATATATATTCTACTGTAATACATTTGTATTATATAACAATATCTTATACGATATGCTAATATAAACACAAATGAATGGCTAATATTATTCACACATTAATTCGGAGGTATAACTAAGTCAATATCAAAATTCCCACTTATATATATACTTATATATATATATATACTTGCAGTAGACTATATAACTAGATATATATATATATATATATATATATATATATATATATATATATATATATAGAGTTATGTGTGTGTGCTACTTATATTATTCAAATTATTGATTTATTTGACGGAGTCCTAAACATGAAATTTGCATATATTATTAACTTAAATATATATTATTTGTAAATTTATTTGTACGTGCATTATAAAATATAGTATAGATAAGTTTTTTTCTATTGGAAAATTATTATAAATGGGAATATATCAAAAAGTAAATATATAATATATATATCTTAAAACATATATGTATACATCTATGAAAATCATTATTTTAGTTTATAATATATTCTAAATATAATTAAGTTAGAAATTTTATTTCAAATTACTTAATTATAATTCGATTACTATAGGGTATATCAAGATGTACCTAGGAGTTATATATAGTTCGGAAATCCCATTTAAGGGGATTCGCGACCTTTAATATGTATTGAAAATAAATATTAAATTTTTTTTTATTTGAGAAAAGTATTATTGTATATATATTTTATATCCTCTGAAACTTGTAGAGATTATAAAGATCTATAAATGATGCAATTTGATAGTTTATTACATGTCCTATTTCGTAAAAAAATTTAAAAAATGTCATATTAATAATGGCATAATAGTAAAATACTCATATTTTAACGTATAATATGATATCTATAAGTTAATATTTTTAAATAATTTTAAATATATTGTTATATACGATATATTATGTAATAAAATGTCAACTAATGACGTATATAATTAATGGATTGATATCAAAAGAACGCATTAAAGTGGGTGTAAAATTCGCATTATAAACAACGTAATTGAGATTGTGTCATTAATTTTTTTAATTTCAAGGATACAACTACATATGAAAATATAATATAAATATTATAATAATAACTTTATTGGTATATTATTGTGGTATACCGAATAGTATATACTAATATATTCTGTTATATTATAATGCTAGAAATAAATAAATATGCTAAAAAAAATTATTTTCTTTAAAAAAAAAATTATTTAATTTTTTTTTAAATGTCATAAATATAGCTTATTAGGTGTAATTATTGGTAATATAATATAAATATAATAATAATAACTTTATGGCTATATTAGTATATGTATTCTATTGTATTATAATACTATAAATGTAGTCAAAGATACAAAAAAAACATATATTACCATAAAATGTAAAATAAATGTAGTCAAAATTAAAACTCGATTTACTCAGAATATTGATTTTTATTTATTTTAAATCTCAGAAATGTTTAGCCCTCTCAATAAGTATCCAAACTTGATGACATTTTCACAGTATCTTTATTATTATATGTATAATAAATGTTACTTAAAATATAGTTATTACATATAATATAACATATGTATTACATTGTTCGGAATGCATAAACCAATGCGTTTTTTTATTAATTGTAAACATAATGTTAATTTGTGTACCATGTATATTTGGATATCAATTAATATCTATTTTTTCTTCCATATTTTTGTTTATTTATTTAATTTTTTTACCTAATAAACTATATATTATTATTATTATATAACAAATTAAAACAATTAAAAAAAATCAATTTAATTTAGTATCATATTTTGCATCAAAATATTTCGGGTTTTTAGTGAATAATTTTTTTAAATTTCGAGTAAAATCAATACATAATATTTGTATAATAACATAACACAATGTTAAGTAAAGTGTTATATTAATGTACTAATTATTTTTTTAAATTTAATTTTCAAATATTATATTCTAAATATTATTATAAATTATCATTATATTATCATATAGTTTCTTATTTAAGGTAAATTATATTATTAATTATAAATAGTTATGTTATTATATTATTTTATTTATTCCTAATAATACATATTTAAGATGATTATTGTAATTAATGAAATACATATAAATATAGTTGAATATTATTCATTGAATATATAAGATAATCTTATAATAATATCATATAATATTAGTATAACATAATATAATTTATAAATAATATAAAAAAAATCAACATTAGTTAATATCTAAATAATATTCGTTGAATAGGTTATATAATATATAACTTATAATATATAGTAGATATATATACATATTTATTATAATAATAAATAAATAAATAATCAAAAATTTATATTAGTCAGTTGTAAACTATTAATTATAATGTTACAATTACATAGGGTATCTATATAGTTTCTAGATATAAAAAATAATATTTGTATGATATCATAATCCAATAATAGGTCAAATGTAATATTATGAATTATAATTCTATTATAATTCTATTTGTAATTAAAAACCCTTAATAATTCAAAACACTATTAGTAATAATATACAAATAATAAAATTGGTTAGGTATACAATAGTATAGCGGTTAGATTGCTATATTATATTTATACCTATATATAATATATTATAATAATATAAATATGGAGATTCGCGATGTGAAGTGTAGTGTGAAGCCGCCTTCCTAACGTTCTTAACGAAGCTTCATAGGTTGTATTCGAACATTATATATATGTAGGGTAAATACCCATATTACCGACCCCCTCTCGTATCTCAGTAACTATAAGATATATCAACATATTTTATATACATAAAATATTAGTAATTTAATGGTAAATATGAATACGTATCTTGTTTATCAAAATATCCAATCATATATATTTAAAAAGTATAACCAGAATATTACATTTTATCAAATAACAATTATAATTGTTATTTGATAAAATGTAATATTCTGGTTTTACTTTTTAAATATATTAATAATAAATTATTTAAAATCATTGTAAATACTTTATTAATTAAAAGAAAACGTAATACTATTCAAAATATTGTAAATCAATTAAATATTTATAAAAATTATAAAAATAATTTTATTTTATAACTATTGACCAATATATCTTAATTATAGCAACCTAAATGATTTTCCTATTACCGACCCCATAAATTACCCTAATACCGACACCATGTGATTTATAATATCGAATCATAATAGATCCGTATTTTACTTTAAAATATGTAGTAATTTGTTTGTGTATCATTGATATAGATGTA
Organism: Osedax fenrisi; assembly: GCA_964019155.1. Lineage (NCBI taxonomy): Eukaryota > Metazoa > Annelida > Polychaeta > Sabellida > Siboglinidae > Osedax > Osedax fenrisi. The sequence continues at coordinate 27,811,594 of OZ025241.1, read as the reverse complement.
TGATTCATTATTCCAGTTTATTATATACATACTGATTAATAAATAAATATATAAATAATAATATAAACTATTTAATATAATTACTATAAAGTTTAAATTTAAATTTAATATTAAAACATAAATTCAATAAAAAATAAATGTTGTGTATGTTAATTAATTATATTGATGTATATCTACTCTTTTGATTGGATATTATAATACTACAATTATTTATACCACGAATATTTTAGAGGGTCGGAATTGGAGAAGGGGGTCGGTATTAGGCACATGTATCCAATTACCGACCCCCTGTTTATATTTATTAATATAATTATATCAAAAATTAAAAATTCCACATTAGTCGAAGACATAATATAACCCTAATTAAAAAATGTCAAATAAATACATTGAATATTGAATAAGTTATTACAAATAATCCGTAGGGGTCGGTAATAAGAAACGTTAGCCTATATTATATATATATATTGTATAGGACGTCCTATAGTACTATATAGGATCTATATTTAATATTTTAATATTTAATAGTCGATTCTATGTATTTTAAAAGTAATAAGAACACTATTTGTGATCCATATTTTTTCATATAAATATCATAAAATTGTCCTAGTTTTAAACAAAGTTTTCCAGAGCTACTCGAATGTCTTGTCAAGTGAATAAATTGAGCTAAAAATTCAAAAAATAATCGATCCTCTATCTTATGCTATTTTTTCTTGGATAGAACATTTATTTTTGACTATCGTATTTACTGAGAATTATCCAGAGATCGTCTTTGGTTGATATATCACTTCTGGAAATAAAAGGTATCCTATAGGACATATTTTATTTCCAGAGCAACCGGTCCCTGATCTGATCAAAAATTCAATATATCTTCATTATTATAATAATACATATATATGAATAACTACTTTATTTATATTCTTATATTTTTAAATGCTTATATGTTATTTCATATTTTTTAAATTAATCACCATATTATCGTATTTTATTATAGTTCATCAATATCATATCCTATCAATAATATTTATATGGTGATAATTTAAAAAGTTTTATTAATATAATTTAATATTATCATATTTAATTTATTTTTATATTTTTATTTCGGTGATGGTGCACCATCATAATGTAATTATGATTATTAACATGCATTCTAAGGAAGGAGTATTATATTATTAATGTAATTTTATAAATTAAATATATATATTTACCTATAGGTGAATTCTTCTATTTTTTGTTTATTTGATAATATTAGTGACACGTAAAATGCAAATTAAATTAGAATGTATTATATAATTAAAACAATAGTGTCTACATCTATAATATAGGTATTGTATACAACATATAGGCAATACATCTAAACACATAACACCTATCTTGAAGATAAGGTTTTCCTCATTAGTTGACTATTGAACTGCATTCACTCATAATAACATACTATTGACTTTCTATTTATATATATATATATATATATATATATATATATATATAATATGTTAGGGTGTGCATCATAGTATAGTAATGTAATATTAGGTAACAATAGGTAATAATAGAGTCCGCCATCAGCTAATAATCATTGTAATGATACGTTTGCTCGCTTTGGCGACTAATGAAATCGACGTTACGAAACACCAACACCTTACGCGTTATAATCACGTGACTACTCGTTATTACACGTGACTACACGTTAATACACGTGACTACACGATGTAAACATGTATGTTTTGTTCGCATAGTAAATATGAGAAAACAGTATATATATATATATATATATATATATCGTATGTGTCATATATTAATACCGTACGGCGTACGCGTATTATATGTATTATATGCATATATATATATATATATATATATAAGTAATATATAAAAGTAAAATTAATAGTATACTGTATATTAACACATATTATATATATATAAGATGGTAGTGACTGATGGAATGCTAACTAATTATATAATGAAACAATGGATTTTCGTGAAGTATAATAATAGATAACCTGTACGATTATGGATTTCGGATAATACTAGAATATATGGTATAACAACAGCTAGCTATCGACGTGTCGTGTATGTTCTGTAACACTATATACATACTAATAAAACAACATAAACTTGTCATCTTTATTGATACATACAATACAAATTATTATTATAATACATATATATATATATATATATACACAGTGTATTATCAAAGATTTTCCAATGGAAAGATATTGCACTTGTGTATATTTATGTAACCTAATAATTCGATATGGCCATCTAGTGGTATTAGTATGATTATAAGAATTTTCTATATTTATTGTAATTTTGAACTGATAGTTTCATCAAATGTCAATATTTTAATAATATTCTTTTATATGGATAATATTGTATATGTATTTTAAATTAAAAAATTCGCATAGAAAACTATATCATTATATGTTGAAATATAAGTGTTTATTTGTAATATACTTTAAGAATATTATATTCAAAGTTTAAAAGTACAATATTAATTTTAAATGTTCTAAAACTATGAATTATTAACATATTAAATTCAAATTGGAGCTGTGAATATTTCGTAATTATTTTTAATTTTAATTATACATTATTATAATGATTATATAATATTGTTTATTTAATTAAACACTATATTATACCTATATATGTTAATGTAATATAATTATAATAATATTTTATATATAATTTAATAGTATATTATAAATGATGATATATATTATCAATTATATATATTTAATATAATATTATAGGTATAGAAATACGATTTTTTGTTTGAAGCTAGAATAAAATTATTGATACCATTAGAAAGAGGATGAAAAAGTAATATAAGTTTCATATTTTACTTTTTTGATATAATTAATAATAAAAAAGTTGTGTTGATAATAACAATTTATTTATTAAAATATCACATCATTTAACATTTCATATACTATTTCGCCATCTAGTGTTAATTTTGTTTTTTATATTTTTAGGTACTAGAGATAGATAGGGAATGCAATATCTTTCCTTTGGAAAATCTTTGGTATTATCAATAACGATATTTATTTACACGTAACCTAGATTTATTATAAATATTAAAATAACTGCGGTAGTATATTTTATAATAATAATTATAATAAATAACAAATTTTCAAATTTAATTTTTAAATTATTATTCATTTGTAGGATTATTATTTCTAAAAATACGTTTTTTATACATATTTTCAATATAATTAATAAGGAGATTATATTTACAAACTCTTAGTAATAGTCTATAGAATATAAAGTAGTATATTAACTATAGTTAGGTTAATATACTAATTATGATTAATTAATAGTAATTAATAATTACAAATATATATATATATATATATATATATATATATATATAACAAGAACATATAGACCTATCGCATATCAATGCATTTACTGTAAACAAATGTATTGATGTAACATGCTATAACACATATCATTTGTCACAAGTTGAACACTTCATTTTAAATATGCTCTTAATTTAAATGTATTATAATTATAAACTAATTATTTATAATTATAATTATAATATAATTTAACATAATTTATTTATAAATTAAGAATGAAGAGTATTTAAAAAATGAAAAGTGTTCAACACGTGAACAATTATAGGTTTTAAATCAACACAGTAGTTAACTGGCTTTAGATGTATATATAAAGTTAGATTATATGCTAGTGTTATATATATATATACATACAACTATATCTACTGATAAGTGATATATATATAATATGTATTTTGACATGTTATACAAACAAATACCCCTATAGGATTTTATAGACATGGACAATATAGGAATCAAAAAAAAATATATATATATATATATTTTATATATATATATATATATAATATCGACTAATCAATGTTTAGATGTATATACTATATACACTAATGTGTATATTTTAGTATTTTGATTTATATAAATAATATAAAAGTATGTATGCATGTTTAATATCATATTAAACATCTTGTAGGAACATAGGTTATAATAATACTTACATTATAATTTAGGAGGTGTCTGGTGATGACAATTCCCATCCACCGGCTCCTCAGATTGCGGGTAGGGGATCGACCACTAGATATAGTGGTTAGCTGCGAATAACCAATAATCAGTGCTGGAAAATATCCAGGGTGCCCTTTGGCAAGGCATATTACCTGTTAACCACCCGATCAGGGTTACGTGAAAATATCACAAATGATCTCGGATGAATGACAAGGAAAACTCACCGTAAACCTGATGAGAGGAGTTGCGACCCTCGTTAGGGTGCACCTGTACCCACTAGCAATGAATAGCAAAAGTATGAACACAAAAACAACAACAACAAATCCTATACTTCCAGCTGCGGGAGTCCGCAGAAGACCAACTAACGCAAACAACACACATCCAAAAGGATTTCATGATGTCTCACCTTTAAACCTTACGGGGAGAGGTGAGATTGAGACGTGCCGAGATGCAAAGGCGAAAATATTACAGTGAAGAAAAAATATAAAAATAGCAAATTTCAATGTACAAACTCTGGCTATCAGATAAGTTGATAAGGTACTACAAAAAAACAGAAGAGATGACATCGAATATGCGAAAGTATAATATATCTATATGCGGTATACAAGAACATAGAAAAGTATACTCAGCAGATAGGGAACAAGATATTAACCGGTATGATGTTGACCCTGGATACGATCTATACACCTTATCAGTATGGATAAATCAAGTACCTGCAGCTAATGGTGGCGTGGGTATCATCATTATCACAGAGGAAAGTAAAAGAGGAAATTTATGGACCTGGATGTCACCACACATGACAAAACACCAACTTTACTATATTTTGGTGAGAAAAAATGGAGGAAAAACATAAGAAACTGCGAAGATATAAAACTTTCATATCTTTTGGATCAGACCATAGAATAGTAGTAGCGAATGTAACACTAAGTCTCAGAGCATCAAAACATATTGAGAAGCGTAAACCCAAGTACGTTTGGAGCGATCTAAGGTACCAAGATAAACTACAAGAGAGGTATGCAGTTGAAGTACGGGATAAGTTTAACATCCAGGGACTAGATTAATAAACAATGTCAGAAAGGTATGAAAGGTTGGTGGATTGCAATTAATGTGACAGCGGTAGGATACATGAGGCAAGTTCCGAAACTTAAAATGAAATTTAATTCTCAAGATCCATGAATTATTAATGCTCGGGAAGCCATAACTTCCGCACATAAAGAACTTGTTAAGAAACAATGTCAAAGTAATCGAACTCTATACAAACAAAAGAAAATAGAGATGTTCCAAATGTATAAAGTAATTAATGACGAAGTGTTGGAAAAGAAAGTTATTGTAATTGAACAAGCTGATCTGGGTAAGAGATATCTAGAAAGTTTGAATTTGATTAGTGAAATATCTGACAGGAAAGTCACCCAATCATTACAGTTAAATGGTAACAATTCAGATGATAGAGTTGTTCTATGGTATGAACACTTCAGAAAACTTCTCGGGAACTCACCTGAAGTGACAGATGACAACGAAGAAATACCTCCTGTTTTTGAATACTTATATATATATAAAATATGACATATTTATACTTGATGAATATAAGAGAGAAAATATCAATAAAATGTGGAAAAATCGCTGGGGAAGATGGTATAATGCCAGAAGTACTCAAATATGTTCCAATTGATGAAATTGTGCTTGATATCATAAATAAGTCATATATAAACAGTGAACAGTCTGACCAATGGAACATTTCTAACATAGTACATGTACCTAAATCGGAAGATCTAACCAAAGCTGACAACTACCATGGGATTAGCCTCACCTCTATAATGGCCAAATCTTACAATCGTATGATACTCAATCGAATACGTCCGGTATTAGATCCTCTACTTAGACCCAATCAAAATGGATTCAGACAGAAGAGAACAACAGTCGGCCAGATACTAGCAATAAGAAGGATTCTGGATGGCATTAAGGATACGAATTTACCAGCTATCTTTACATTTATTGACTTCAAGAAAGCATTTGACTCTATACATAGAAGCAATATGGCTAAAGTACTTAGATCATATGGAATACCTGATAAGCTTGTCTATGCAATACATGGGAGATATGCTAATACTAGAGCAAAAGTATACTCACCAGACGGTGTATCTGGATATTTCGACATAGTAGTAGGAGTTCTATAAGGGGATACTTTATCACCTTATCTATTTATTATTGTACTAGATTATAATCTATATGCACTAAGAAAAGTAATCTACGGAGATGAAGAGGAATTAGGATTTACTATTGTCCCTCGCAGAAGTCGAATATTGCATCCAACTGTTTTAACAGATTTAGATTTTGCTGATGATATAGCCTTATTATCTAACACTGTAAGTCAAGCCAGGTAGTTACTTCTAAGGGTAGAGTCTGAATGCAAAAAAATAGGAATACATCTGAATACTAAAAAGACCAAAGTAATGGCCTTAAAATACACCTGAATCAATAGTCTTAAAAACAGCTGATGGTCAAACATTACAAATCGAAAAAGACTTCAAATAACTTGGTACTTGGATCAATTCGTCAGAAAAGACATTAAAGTGAGAAATGCATTAGCATGGAACACACTACATAGCATGTACGTTATATGGAAGTATAAGATAAACTTACCACTTAAAAGAAGACTCTTTGTAGCAACCCTATACGGTTGCTATAATTCTATAGAAAGTGTATTAACCTATGGATCTGAGTCATGAACACTGACTGTTCAACAGCAGAAGTCACTGGATACACGCGAATGCTTCGTAAAGCCCTAAATATATCTTGGCAAGAACACTCCACAAATAAAAATGTGTATGGTAAACTACCTTTTGTTTCATCTAAAATAAAATCTAGAAGGATGAGAATGGCTGGTCACTGTATACGGCATCCGGAACTATCAATACACCCGCTCATTTTATGGGAACCCACATAAGGCAAAGCTAACAGAGGTCGCCGACGATTGAACTATAGTTATAATACATATAATAATACATATATGTTGATGTGTTAAAAAAGGATACTGGTCTCCTAGTGAAGGAAGAGATAAGAACCATCATGCTCGATAGAGATATCTGACGGGAGTTGACTCATACTGATGCTCGAGTAGACGATGTAGATTATCTTCGAAATTAAGCAAGTAAGTAAGCATATATATACTTATGGTAATAGGTAATATATAATAAGGTAATATAAATAGGTAATATGTATAGGTAATATATAATTATAATACTGGCTATAGCTAGTATTAATATATACATTTAATTAATTTATAATAGTAAATATAATTAAGAGTAAATTATACATATACATATACATATATGGAAATCTATAGATTATGTAACATATATTAAAAATGTAAGCATACTATCATGGGTCGATATATCATATATTATATATGATATATTATGTATGTGTCGCTAATTTTATATGTATATATCGGACGACTATGTTTGTGATATATACATAGTGGAGGTTTAATAAAAAATAAACCGTTCTTGGAAGTTAATCAAATCACTGAAACTTAATAAAATGGCAAATTTCATTTATATAATTATATATATATATATATATATATATATATATATATTTATATATACATAATATAATACGTATACATTACATAAAGTTATATATATATATATATATATATATATATATATATGTATATATATATATATAACTATATATGTACATATCTGTGCGAACGTATATCTATATATATAATGTAATAATGTATTTATATACATATATAATATGTTATATCTTATATATTTAATATATTATCATATTTCGAATAAAAACCATCAGTATGATTTTTAAGTATATATGCATATATATATATATATATATATATATATTTATATATATATATTTTTTAATATATATATTTATACATATATATGTATACATATATACTTAAATATGTATTTATGTGTATTTTGAATACATGTGTATGTTGAATATATATTTGTATCAGTTTTTAAGTACTTTATAATTAATATTATCACATAATAAACCCAGATAATGACAATTAAATTATCGTATAAATACAAACAACACATACTAGGTGTGGTTATTATAATATTATGCTATATGATTTATAACAACTTTTAAAGAAAATTGTTTAGTATGTTAAGGTATATATAGACCAATAGGTCTTGTGCATAACACCTATGAAATTATTAATAAATATACTACTATATATAGAAGCTTAATTTATATATGTATATATATCAATATATTCCATTGCATTATGATTGATAATTTCTAGGCCCGGTTATCATGGGCCAAAGCCAAAAATAAACAAAATAGTCTAAAATAAGCTATTTTGATCCTTTCGAAATTCTTAAGTTGGGTTATTTTGGCAATTTTAAAAAAATATCAAAATCTGTTATTATCCGTCATAATTTACGATTTGTGTTATAATTTTAATAACTATCATATTATATAACATACATATACTATATATTTAATATAGTCGATACTTTTATTTTATATTTTATAATATATTAATATAATATTAACTATACAAATTATAAGATTATAAAATATATTATTATTTATTTATATTTTTGTTATATATATATATATTCTATAGAAATTCTACATTCCATTATCGGGCGTATTCCAAATCTTTCAAATTATACACATACAAATTATCTATAATGCACCTGTAATTTTTAAAATATTATTTTTAATATAACGATGATGAAACATGGTTTATTGAAACATCAAATATAATGTCGGTATGTTTCGTTGTTCACGTATTAAACACGTATTTAACAATATATAACTAATACTAATGATAACTACATATACAAGATAGTAATGTTAACATTAAAATAACAATACGAAACATTCGAATGCCAATAACACTTGAACGGGTATCGTATATATTTTATATGCATTTTTATTATTAATATTTTGAATATTAATAAAGTACATTAATATTATGAAAGTTGTATATATATTAAGTATTTTATTTTATAAGATTATTGATTTTTTAAATTTTATTTGTTGAAAATAAATTATAAGTATGTTCTCGAATTTGTTGGTTTTATTTATTTGTATTCTTTTTATTATTATTGTTGTGTGCATGTGTAAGTTTGGCTATTATTAATCACCAGTCAGTTTTAAAGTCCCATCAAACAATATAATCGTCGCTTTTGGACGGAAAGCGCCTAAAAGGTCCGGAATTAATTCGTCTCTTTGATGACAATTACTTCGAATTTGCGTTTAAAAAAATCCTGATATTAGTATTGTGTATAATTGTATAATGGTAAGGGTATTGTTTGTGTGTAATTGTAATTCGTAGTTTCTTTAACCACGTCTTGGATCATCATTATAAACTGCTATATTTTAATAATTATAAAAGTAAAATATATGTTATTTATCATGATATATTATTTAGAAAATACCTTAATTAAATAAAAATATATAAAATATAAAATTATTCAATAGTGAATATGTTTACTCCCCATTTTCAGTAGTTATGTATACATTCTATAGAAAATATGTGTAAATAAAAATACGTATTATTTAAAAAAACAAAATTACATCAATACAAATAGTATAGATAATATTTAATAAAATTTAATAAGTAAAATTTAATAAAAATGTTATATTATATAAATTTGTTTAACATTATATTGTATTATTTATTATTATTTTATTGATAAATAATATACATTAAAACATATTGAATGATGATATTCGGTGTATACATTTTTTTAAATGATGTTCTGAGGAGTTCAGTGTTTACTGATATTTGCTAATATATTATATATAAATATTAACATGTAAATATATAGCTAACATGATTAATTTAGTTCGAGTGAATAATGATTAAATATATTTAATATAAGTTAAATATTGCACTTAAGCTATATTTCGAGTTAATAATTAATGATTCATCTATTGATGTCATAAATAATATTATATCACCTAGGTAATATATATATATATATATTTATATATATATATATATATATATATATATAGATTTTGATAATAATATAAATATTCGACCTCGTAACGTATATAACCAATAGTGAGAAATACGTTACTATATATATGAGGATTCTTGTGAACCATAAAAACAACGAATTACATAATTTAACGCAGTTACATACTATATACACTGCGGTTTAAATATAGACTATAATATACTATGATCAAATAACGAATACTTGATAAATATATAATATAGTTTTATTAATAGTGAATATTAACTATATTTGTATTACCTATAGGTCTATCTAATTAAGATAATTCACTTATTAATAACGAGCAACCATAGTGGACCTGTCAGGTATATGGTGTAGTTTGTGTTGCATGGACAGTTAGACAGGTGGACAGGCTGATATTGTATCTTAGCATTATATATTCTGTCAATCTGACCTATATTAATTCTACACAACCCACATTATAGTTTAATATATATATATATATATATATATATATATATATATATACATATATAATACACATATATGTAAGAGGTTTCCCGCACGACATGCTATATGTGGTAGCGAACAGAGATGTTGATGAGATGACCGCAAGCTGATAGCTGTACGAAATACTCTGGCTAGTGTGCTCGCTGTACAAAATACTAGGGCTAATGTGATCGCTTTAATAGAAAACATACCCCGTGAAATAAATACCACGGTACACACATCGCCTGTACCGAGCACGCATTAACCGAGCGCGCCTATATAAATATTAATCTTATACAAAATAAATATATAATTCGCCTTGCACCATCCCGGAGGAGGAGGATGAGGAGGAGGAGGAGGAGTAGGATGCTGTATTGCATAACAGGCATATCGGTTCGGTCACGCGAGCACACTTGTATACAACTATAGTTCGTTATCTGTTGTAGTCCGATTACATAATCCCTGTAGGCCGGCGTCCGTAGTCTTAACCGGCATGGTAGTTGTTATTCTAAAAGCGAATATATTATTATTATTATACTACGTAATGGTGGATAATTTGTATACGATATTTATCATTATAAACCGATGAAAACAACATAATTCATTATTATAAAATTAATAATATTATTATTAAATGTATTCATATATATATATATATATATATATATATATATATAAATTGAATAATTGAATATCGCTTATTATATTATCTATATTATTTATAATATTATAATTACTATACAATGAATAAACATATTTAAATTAACGTATTATTAAAAAATGTATAATTAATAAGTATTAATTATAGTTATATACAAGTAATAGTTTATTAATACAATATATTATTATGTTATCACTATATATATAGTTAATCAATGTATATGTATATATATATATATATATAGAACAACACACGTGCCTGCGTATTATCATCATCATATTTACCTTATATGGTCATGATAAATTAGCTGTTATATAATATATATTATGTACTATTAAACTTATATAGTTAATACTTTAAAAATATCAAAAAATTATGTAAATATATATAGTCAAAATAAAATTAATTATTATAATTAGTATATTAGAGTAAATATATATACATATATATATATATATATATATATATATATATATATATATATCCCAAATTCTATATTAACTCTATATAATACATAAATATGAATGGGAGATTGCGAGGAGAGAGCACATAAGTTGTCGTGGTAGTAAGCATGCTTTGTCCTAGGGCTATTGTAATTGGATCCTGCATAGTACATACGCAATTCTATTAGCGATGTCCTTTCTACGCATAAATCTAGAACTTAGCCCGCAATTATTCTCTCTATAGAGATATATTGAGAGACAGAAATGTGTCATGTTGTATATATATATGCCTGTATATTATATAAGTATAATATATATGTTGTAGTAGTCGTAAGATTAGTAGTTGTATTATTATTAATAATAATAGTAAAACTGTATATATATATATATATATATATATACATATACAACTATAGTGATAATAGTAATAATAGTAGTAGTATTAATGGTGGTATTACATATATTATATTATATATAATATAATACATGTATTCATAATTGTAGTAAACTAGTAATATAATAATAATGGAGTTGTAGTAGTATTAGTATTAGTATACTACTTACTATTATACTAATATATGTATATATTACTACATTATAGAGTACATATATATATATTATATATATATTAAATATATATAGTATTAGCAAAGATTTTCCGAAGGAAAGATATAACACTTACGCGAAATCGTGTAATTCGAATTTGTATACAAAATACCCTGGTGCCACCTATAGCGGGTTACTTTTAGGAACTATGTGTTGTTTATAATGTAAATTCGTATTTAACTATACACTTTTAAAATGTTAAATAATATGATTTAAATTAATATTTATATGATGAAAACTAAGTGTTCATTACTAATATATAACAAACAAATATGATATTTATGTTTTAAATGCTATAAGTATATATTTAGTAAGTAAAAGTTAATTTATATTGCATGTAATTTAATAGAGCAATGAAAACATTGTTGTATGCAAACAGAGCCGAACCTAAATCTATTTCAGTGATTTCGATACTACTGCTAGCAGCGGTTGGGTATATTACTAAATTACGTTGCATGCATAGGGAGTGTTATATCTTTGCTTCGCAAAATCTTTGGTATTAGTATACCCTATAGGGTTAGCAGTTGTTGTAAATAATAATAATAATTATTATTATTATAGGTAGTATACTATTAGTGGTATACAATAGTTTTAGTATACTAAAGTATTACTATATATATGTGTGTAGTAATTGTATTAATATCGGTATAGTATATGTATAGTTATAGCCTATAAGTGAATATATATATTTATACTAATAATTATTTATTAACAGTTTTTTGTTTATATATATATATATTTATATATAAATATATTTAGAAAATGTAGATAAATACAAGTAACTTTAGTCCTTCATTTACCATATCATCATTTACCGTATCATCATTAACCGCCTCTACTTTACCTCATTTTCAATATAAATGTACGTATATATTAAGTGCATACGAGTTCCGTTCTTAACAGTGCCGTATGCCTCACCTACATGACAACTTGCATTCTGCACGATAAGTTCTCTCGGCAATAATAAGTTATATCAGCCCGGTGTTTAAGGTTATTACTAAGTGTTTCACTTTTTCACAACGTAATGTACTTTGTAATTTTACACTAATTCACATACGAGTATATATATATATATATAGGTACACTTCGGTATATATTAGGTAATAAATTTTAACTTATATATTTATTCGGGTAACATATTGAATTAATATCAAGAATAAGTAATATAGATTATCGACAAATTTATTCTCGTGATAATATGAAAATAATGATATATATATATATAAATTTTGATAAACCATGGCTAACCCCTTCCATCCTTAAATGCATAGGTAAAGAATAAAATGTATAAAAAATCTTTAAATAATCATTCACTAATAAATGTATATAAAAATTATAAAAATTGCTTAATGAAAATATTAAAATATACAGAGAAAAAATATTATGAAAATAAAATAAAAAATAATAATATTAAAAATACTTGGCGTACATTAAATAAAGTTATAGGAAATAATAAAAAATCAGGAACTATTATTGATAATAAATTAACAGATTTACAAAATGCTAATATGTTCAATTCATATTTTTCAAATATAGGTGTTGAATTAAATAAAAATATACCATACTCTAATCAAAATATATATGAAAATATTACTAGTAATAAGAGTTCAATTTTTATAAAGCCTGTTTCATCATTAGAAATTGAAAATATTGTATATAATTGTGATTCAAAATATAGTACGGATTCCCATGATTTTAACTTTTTTTTAATACGTAACATTATTTTATCCATTAGTAATATTTTATCAATTTTATTTAATAAATGCATTGAAAATGGTGTTTACCCTGATGTACTTAAAACATCTAAAGTTATAATTTTATATAAAAAAGGAAATAAAAATGATTGCTCGAATTATAGGCCAATATCATTAACATCAATTCTCAAAAATTTTTGAAAAAATTTTAAAAGTAAGAATGTTTTCATTTTTAGATAAAAATTCTTTAATAAACAATTCTCAATTTGGATTTCAAAAATCTATATCAACATGTGATGCTTTGATAAATTATATCGATTACTTAAATATAAATTACAAATTATTCATATCCACAATATCGATTGATTTAAAAAAGGCTTTCGATACTATTAATCATGACATTTTATTAAACAAATTATATATATATGGTTTCAGAGGTATCACTTTGTCATTATTAAAAAGTTATTTGACAAACAGGTATCAATACGTAAGCTATAATAATACCAATTCTAAAATACTTCCGATTAAATATGGTGTACCACAAGGTTCAGTTTTGGGACCAGTATTATTTTTAATGTACATAAATGATTTACCTAATATAACTAATAAATGCAATTTTACTCTTTTTGCTGACGACACAACTTTAACATTTAAGTCTCATAAGTTAAATGATCTAGAAAAAGAAATAAATTCTACTTTAGTTTTAATATGTGACTGGCTTTGTGGTAATAAGCTAGTTCTAAATATTGATAAAACAAAATTAATTTTATTCCATCGCACGAGTTAAACATAAATTGAACATCAAAATAAATAATATAGCCATAAAACAATCAACTAATTTTAAATTCTTAGGCATTTTAATTGACGAAAATCGAAATTGGAAAATGCAAATAAATAATATTAAAAATAAACTTTACTATGGACTTAGTTTACTACATAGATATAAATATAAATTTAATATTAATACTTTAGTTATGCTATATTTTTCTTTTTTTCATAGTCATATTAATTATTGTTCTATTATATGGGGAAGTACTTACCATAGCAATATAAAATGTATTCAAATTTTACAAAATAAATGTATGAGAGCAATATATAAACTTGATAACAAAACCAATATTTATTACATTTTTGTAAGACATAACATTCTTAAATTTAAAGATATAATAAATATATCCATTTATAAATATATGTTTAGAATATATAACAATCATTATTTGCATAGTTCAATTTGTAAGTTATTTACCTATAATTGCTCTTTATATACTTTTAGGTTAAATAGAACATTCTTAATACCAAAAATAAGATTTGATCATGATAAATTTAGTATTCGTTACAAAGGCGCATATTTATGGAATTCTTTAAATACAACCACATCATCTTTGACGAATTTGAATACTTTTACAATACATATTAAAAACATGCTTTTAAATAGTTATATTTAATCACTTAAACCTTATCTGTATTGTTTGTTATTTTATTTACATGATCATCTTTTCTTCTTTTTAGCTCTTTTAAATTGTTCGTATTGTACATATGTTTATCTCTAGCCTTTGGTCTTTAGTTTTCTTTGATTTTTATAGTTTAACTTATTTATTATTTTAGTATCTTTTTACATTTTGTAATATTTTATTATATATTTTTATTATATTTTATTATTATTTTATTGTTATATACATGATGATTTCTTGGTATTGAGAGATATATTTAATTTTATTGTATTGCTTTTTTATGAGACAGAACACGAATGAACAATATAGAATTGTAAAATATTTATTTATATTTATTCATTTTGTATTTATTCATTTTGTATTAATTCTCTCATTACCAAGAGCAGGTTGGTATCTCGATAAGTTCAATAGAACTTCTATACCATACCTGGGTTTTTGATCTCGGTCATCAACTGAATCTGATATTATTATTATTATTATTATTATTATATATATATATATATATATATATATATATGTTATATAGACACATATTATATTCGATGTGTTTATAAATCAATAATGAGATTATGTGATGATAAGTTTGGTTATGATACACTGTAACAATTCTATGACATTACATATTGTATAATATCATTATATGCACCTATAGGTCACCGTTTTGTCACCGTTTTGTCACCTATTGAATGCATTCAATAGTAATATGCACTACAATATGCACTGTATACAACCATTGTATTCTCATCAAAATATGATAATAATAATATCAATAATAATAATAATGATAATAATAATAATGATGATACTAATAATGATTTAATTTGATTTGATTTGATAGTTTATTTAAAACCGTACATATAAAACAGATTACATTGCATACTCAACGGTGAACACATATTATGATAATATGAAAAACTGAAAATAAATAAATATAACATGTTGATTTAATCAATTACGATAAATAAAGATAATATTAATATTAATTGAAAATAATTTGATTTAGGTCGGAAAATATTGAATTTAATTTTAAAACGTAAGTTTGCCGTAAGTTTATTTCAGTTGGTATGTGCTGACCATAGATTTATAGCTTACCAAATTGGTAGTCACGTGATTTCTATTCAACATACATGGTGCCTCAATTTAGAAATTTAAGATGGCCGACCATCACATATAAATCAAATTAAATGGTGCAATTATATTGCAATATAAATATATAATATAAATAAATATAAATGTGTATTTTGGTAAGAAACGCACTTTATAAGCGTATGTAGAAAATAAATCAAATGTATTTAAAAATCAATATTATTTGTTTAAATATTTGTTATAAAATTAAATGAATTTGCCATCTTAAATTTCTTAAATCGAGGCACCATGTTTGTTGAATGTTATATTGGCGAAATATAGCAATACCGATCTATTTAGAATACAAATCCATGGTGTTGAAAAAATAGAAAATCTACTCGTATATGCATATATGTATGTACCCATGGGTTATATACTATATATATATAAATTATTGATATGTATATGTATACATTATTTGTACACACTAAATGTTAACGAGCGAATAAAGATTATATTTCTAGTCGAGTGATACTACACGTGTCAATTAAGTTTGAAGGAAGTTATAATAAGTTATATTCATTTACAATAGTAGACCTGTAGTTAGGCATACCTGTAGTTATAACTATATGCCTATAGGCATACCTGTAGACTTCTATCATGGTATCTGCATATAGGGTGCTTCGTTTTACTATACTTAAATACTTAAGTAATACGGACTTATATGTTTTATTCACTATAGCGAATATATTATATAATATTACTTGATCAGGTGTTACTTCTATTGTGGTCATTATTTATGCATACTCCATGGATATATATAGATACATTGTTTGTTAAACTTCATATCGTATTCATATTTTATGCTATATATATATATATATATATATTTGGATTATATTTTGTCATTATTAGTATGCGTTTAATGTATATTAATAAATATACAAATAATAAAATGGACTAATATATGATATGTAATAGTATCATAAAAGTTACTCAACTGAAATCAACAGCTCGGCATTTTGTAAGACAACATAAATCAACAGCGCGGATGTAAATGGTTAAGTATACAATACCATGAATAAATTACTATTAGGTAATAGATAACAATTATTAATAAATATTATAAATATTATAAATATATAAAAAATAGATATTATAAATATTAATTACTATATCAATTACACATTTTACAAGATTATATATTATATATATAATATATGATTATATTTAGTATGTTACTGTAATCCTAATTTAATTTATAATAACATGTGAAATACATTCAAATTCTATGTAAACGAATAAAATCTCAGTGTAAATAAATATAAAAATTACAAAGTATAATGGTCCATATACACAAGATGACGGACATTGGATTGTTCACTGAATATTAGCTAATGCCCATCTACTTAATTATATAGCGATGACTTTATGTAATATTACATGTATGTTATCATTACATGCACGATTAAAAAATCAAATGTTAAATATTGAGTTATTAATATGTATATAAGAATACACACACTAACATTAATAGATATATAAGATAAGTTTATATATATATATAAAAACATTCACATTTGTATAAACACATGGGAATATATGTAAGTATACCTTACATCATGAATTCATACCATAATAATCATACGTTAACGAATATACGCACACACACGAATACTAACACACGTTCATTGTGTACACTGTATACGGTATACGTACAGTGTACGTCGCACACATATGTACATGCGCGTGTGTGTGTGTATACGTATTGACGGGAAGTGTGTGTAATGTATAAGTTATGTGTTCCGTATATACCTTCCGAATATAGTGGTAAAAATGGTGTTTTAGCTGTATTGCTGTTGTTGTTGACATGTTGATGTGATCCATTGTTGCATAACAGTAATATAATAACTGATAATATAGATAGTGTCCATCATAAGTGTCTGCACGAGTAGTAATGCACAACGTCATGACAATCTCAACCTATTACCATACACTATTATAGACATATTATGTAAGGAAAGCTAACATTAATCGCCTGTTATAATATTGAGTGTATGTTATTACATACGTATACGTATATATATATATATATATATATATATATATATATATATATATATATATTTATCTGGAGTATATAGGCCATATATGTCTAAGTGGGACAAGCAAAAAACTCCATACCCTTATTGTTTTTCTCTTGTGTTTATCAATAACTTAATAAATGATATATCAAAACACAATAAAAATAATGTTACTATTTTTATTATATTGACTCATCCTAGTTATTTATAACATGTTATAAGTCTATGACTTCTTGAGGGGTCTATTTGTATCCTCTATATGTATGGTATTCAATATATATATATATATATATATATATATATATATTCGCAAGCTCTATAAATCTTAAATCTCTAAATCTAAGTCTATTTTTTATATTAGTAGAATAAATAACCTCACATATAATCATCGTGCTTCTTTCGCCCTTGCTCGTAATCTTCTACCCCCTCCAATGCCTATAAATATACATCATATATATGTGTATACCTAGTATTACAAAAATGAATTATGATATGAATTTTCTAATCATTTTTCTGACAAATTTCTATGCACCTGCTATTCTATTTCATCTCTCCTATCAATTAGCTCTATTCCGTACATCTATATTAGTAAACCAATCCCATAATATTTGTCTTAATTCTATATTCTTTCAATTTTCACAATATCTAATCTTATCTCTAAGTCTTCCTCTTCTAATTCTTCTGACCCAATTATCATTAAAAAATAAAATTATACTCTATCCCCCTACATTCTTGATATTATCATTATTTCCCTATATAATTGTACTTATCCAACTTAGTTTAAGCATTCTATAATTACCCATTACTCAAAAAACCTTTACTTGGTCCCAATATAATTACTAACTATCACCTCATTTCACAACTTATGTTTCTCAGCAAAATTATGGAACGAATTTTTGCTATACAATTGAATTGATGTATAGTTGATAACAAATTATATTATATATTTCAGAGTGCATTTAAACGAGGACACTCCACTGAAATTGCACTACAACAAATACTAAAAAATATATATTCTACAATATATCCATCTATCTCTTGCCAACTTGTATTATTATACCTCTTGTGCGCTTTGATACCCTAAACCATTTCATTATTATCTCAATATTATAAATGATTGGTCTACGTGGAACTATACTAAAATGGTGTTATTACTATATATTAAATCGATCATCATCCGTGAAAATTTGTAATTTCTATACACAATATCTTTATTTTGATGTTCCACATGGATCTGTTCTCTGCCCCATCCTCTTCTCAATATATATCCTCCCTATACATGATATTATTGGTCAACTTCCGGGTGTCCACTATCACATATACACTGATGAATTTCATCTATATTCCTTTTTATCTAACTCCTCCAATGTACTACCAGATAAATCACAATTATGTAAATGTGAATCAACTATCAGATCATGGATTCTGCACTCCTAAATAATATATCTAACTATCATTATATTCCATCCACATCTGTTCTAAATCTTGGTGTTACTTTTCTTGCTAAGTTATCCTTCAATTTTCATATATCTAATATATCTAAATCAGCTAACTATTACCCTTTAAAAATGTGTCGCATAAAGTAGGCCCTAACTCGTCATCTTACTATTATCATCATACATGTAATCATTCTCTCTCATATCGACTTCTTCATATCCCCTTTAAATTAAATTGTATAATTCGTTCATCTATACGAACCATTTTCTCCATTCATCGGTTAGATCATTCCATTACCGACTCCCATCAGCTCCATCCAACTAGTTCCCTCAAAAAACATTCCCTCATACACCCTATACCACTCGCTCATAAAGCAATATATTACAATTATCCTCCTTCTTTGACTTCCCTACTAACACTAAGACGCCTACTTAATTCCTTACGGGCAAATTACTACATTTCCCTAATTTTCCCTCATATCTCATACCTGAAATACCATAAACGCGCCTTCAGTTTTATTATTCCATCCTTATGGAACTCACTCCCTGTCTCTATTATATCAATCTATGCACACCTATCCTTTATTACACATATAATCAATGTACTATATTCACTTATTTTAATCATACAACATTACTATTTTTATAAATTATATTATTTTATTGTTTTATTTATCTCATTTATTTATTTTATTTTATTATTTGTTGTTCTCGATCTATATTGTTATATGCACCTACGAGGGGTGGTAACAATTATGATAAGTGTTAATACATCTTATCATTATATATATTATAATTCTATAAGAGTACTCTTAATTATAATTAAAAATAAAATATATTATAATTATGAATAATTATACATGTTAAAAGAATAGTCTACACATTTGAGTACACAATGTATACATTAATAGAACAATATACCATAATACGATGAACGTATATATGTTTAAGGTACACTATTACATTAGTGAAGAAACATATGTTGTTTACTAAATAATTATTAATAATTAACTGATAACGTTTAAGAATAGTTTAAGTTCAGTATGGATAATAACTTGTAGGATATAATTAAATACGATTATATGTATATAATTAAATACAATGTACAATATACTAATGTAATACTGAATATATATATAAATTTAAAAATATGTAAAACTGTCTGTGTGGCTAAATTGGCTAAGGCATCAGACAAACAAACAGTAGGAGTCATAGTAGGACGCATGTCCGAGCCTCGTCCGGACAATTATAATAGGTATTAACATAATAATTAGATGTGACTTTATATAATTGTGTATATATAAATGATCGGCTCTCATCAAAACCCTGGGTTAAAACCATGGGTTCCTTAACATAAGAGCGGCTTCGAATTGCCATTAGAGCCATATATGGTTATAAGTGAAAACGTCATCTGAGTTCCTGGATGGGATGAAAGGACTCCACCAAATAAAAATAACATTAATAATAACAATATATATATTTATATATTATTCATATAATTTTAATGTATCTATAGATTCTATAGAAAACCATATTTATTAACCTTATATATACATTATATTACACTATTTATGACATTTACCTTACCTTACCAGATAGAGCTTGCTCGGCATTCATTGACACGTTTTCTCCATCCATCTCTATCGTTCATCGCGTTTGGAAGTTCGTCTAAGGTGTATTCTGTATCTTCAACCAGTTGATCAATATACGTCTTAGCTGGGCGTCCACGTGACCGTTGACAGTGTTGAGGTTGCCAGAGTAATACAGTGCTTGCAAGTTCATTATCGGCTCTCCAACAATGTCCTGCGAAGCGCATACATTGTTTTCGAATAGTTTCCATGACCATTGGGATTCTTTTATACAATTCCTCGTTTGTTGTATGTTATTTCCATGATTTGTTTAGCGCAGCTCTAATCATTCTGGTGTATGATCCATTTAGTCGATTTTCAATAGTCTTTGTTAGTGTCCATATTGTCGCTCCATATGTTAAAACAGATTCAACGGTCGCTCGGAAGAAGTTTCTCTTGAGCTTTTCCGATAGTTTTGATTACCATATTTTCGTCATGCTGGTTATTGCTCCCCAGGCCCCTGCTCACATCGATATCGTGCGCAGTTGATCCGATAAAGCTACCCTAGTAGTTAAAGTCTTTCACTTTGTTAAGGGTTGTACCTTCACTATTAGTTAATAAGTAATCCTCTTTTTGATTAAAAGACATGTAATCTGTTACGCAGCAGTTGATTTTCAATCCTATATATTTTGCCTTCTCTTCGATTTGATTCAAGAGATGTTTGATATTTTCCATTGAGTCATCTGTAATAGCAGTATCATCTGCATAATCAGTTTTGGTGATGTAAGTTGATGGATGTCTCTGACTTCGTCTTTTATTAAGTATGAAACCAAAATTTGAGCTACAATCTATAGATGATTTTAGTACATGATCTAAACAAATCATGAACAGGAATGGTGCTATCGTATCGCCTTGTTAAACGCATGTTGTTATCTCAAAGGGTTGTGTATCGCCATCTAGAGATCGAACCATAGAGCGGGTATTCATGTACAACATCATTATGGCGTTGACTGTTTCAGCTAGTATTCCATAGCTTTTTAAGATGTGCTTCATGTTCTTTCTGTCTATGGAATCGAATGCTTTTGATAACTCAACGACTAACAGTACTGCTGGAAGATTGTGCGAATTTACTCCTTCAAGTAATTGACGTATCGTTAGAATTTGGCCGGATGTAGTTCTGTTTGTTCGGAAGCCATTTTGGTTTTTCTTTAATAGTGGATCTATTTTTGGTCTTATCCTATTCAGCAGCATTAAATTGTAATTTTTTGCTGCTATTGGTGTCAACGTAATCCTCCTATAATTTGATCACATTTTTTAGGGAAAGGTATCAGGTAGCCTTCTGTCCATCTTTGATTTGTTTCTTGAGAGTAAACTCGATTGCAGCATTCAAGTAGAAATTCGGTCATTTCTGGTATTTTCCAGATTTCAGCTGGAATTTCGTCCAAACCTACAGCTTTACCATTTTGTATTCTTTTGGTAGCTTTCAGTAGTTCATCTGAGGTATCTGTTAATATCTAGGTCTTGTTCATTTTCATCTAAGTTGATATGTATTGTGGATGTTATTTTCTTGCCTAGAAGCTCTTTAAAATGGTTGTGCCATAAAATTATGCGTTCTTTATCATTTTTAGATTTCAGTCTTGCTCTGTTCGATGTCTTGCGTACGTTGATTTCATTTATAGCTGTCCATGCTATGGCTGATTTCTTGAAGTGACGGCGTTTTCAATATCAACGATTTCAGTTGTACATACGTATGTATTAATTTTGTTCTTTTTCGTATGCTTTATGACATTTAATGATTTTAAATTGTATTATATGCATAATATGTTTATTATATGTAATAAACAATACGATAATTCCTAAAAGTGTTAAATAGATATATGGTAGTAGTCATTTTTAATTCTTTAATATTGTGTACAATTATAATATATGAAAATTTAATTCATTATTAAAAGATATCAAATCATACAATTATGCTTACTTGGAATATATATTTTATATATAACATACATGTTTATATTTGTTACGTGATAATATTTAATTATATAATAGTTATATGAATAATAATTCAAGGAAAACTTTTAGAATAGTAGTATGTATACTTTAATAGTAAATAATTATTAAGTTAACGTTATGTTAATATTAAATTTAGATTAAGTATATATTAAGTTAAGATTAAGTCAATATTATGTTAAGTTTAAATTAAGATTAACTTAATTTAACCTAATTTAAGGTAAGATTATGTAATAATTAAGTTTAAAGTAAGTTAATATAAAAAGTATATATTACTTTAATACTATTATAATATTATATTACAATATGTATATGTTAATATAGAGTTATAGATCAAGTAATTTAATTTGAATTGTAATTAATAATACCGCAGATAAGTTATTAACATACTGTATTTTAAAATATTATTAAATATAGATATAATACAAAATATAAATAATAATGATTAAATTCACATCTAAAAAATCCAATAACTTCTATATACGTATATGTATATAACTCTTATAAGAGTAGACTGTATATTGCATAGTCGAATTATGAAGACTTACATTTCTCATTGTTGGAGAAATGTGGCATGTTAACATCGCACGAACAAACGATATGCAAATAATCAGGCAACAATCGCGGCTCCCGGTTGCTATATCATGTAGGTACAATATGTATCCTACCTATAGGTACAATCTTGATAAGTTCTATTTGCGAATATCCGGGTGTTCGTACTATTGATCGCGGTGTGTACATCTAATATGCTAGCATAAGAGAGCAACAGCTCGATCACCCAGTACCTACTAAATTCAACAGGTTCTATTGTCCAGTACCTGTTGCCGGAAATGTAAACAACGCATTATATTGTGGTAATGATTTTCAGTCAATAGAAATATATATAAAAGCTAATACATATATATATATAATTATATTAATCTCGATTAATTATATTATATCATATTATACAATAAATAAGAAACTAGTATTCAATAATACATTAAATGTATACCAACGATTTTCTAAAGGAAATATATTGCACTCCCTATCTATCTCTAGTACCTTTAAAAATGTAAATTTAAAATGAATCTGACCATTAACACTAGATGGCGAAATAGTATATGAAATATTATAACATGTATTATTCTAATTAAGAAATTAAGAAATTACTATACATATAGAAAATTCTTATTATCTGACTAATACCGCTAGATGGCCATATCGAATTATTAAGTAACACAAATATACACAAATGCAATATCTTTCCTTTGGAAAATCTTTGTGTATACTATACATTTATATATATATATATATTATAGCCATTCTTATCTTGATTTTTATGCTTATTACTTTTGTACCTAATATTGTATTCACTAAATTCGCAATATTAGATTATTTATTTAGTTCTTCAAACATACTAATAATAATAATTCCATTGGTGTTATAATCATATGTTAATAGTTTATGGCATTCCATAAACCATCGTATAATACTCAAACAAATGTTTTCTTGAAATCAAAGAAGTTATAAAGTATGGTATTATTATGCTGCAGTTCTGTATCTATACACGATAAATATGTTTATTAAAACTAATTGCCCTTCTGATAACGTATGTGTATTCATCTCAGTCGGTTTAGGTTATAATTATGAGTATACTATCTAATATAGATATTGCTATACATATATATCTGTGGGATATTTAATTTGATGCGCAGTCAGATCTAATTGTCGACTTACATTAAAATGTACTCGAATTTCTTCCGTAATGATAATCTTATGATAATAAGTGATGAATCATATATGATTAAGTTATAACTATGCACATCTCCTATTATAAACAGCTCATCAGTGTTGTCCTAGTCGGTATTTTTAGAGGCTTTTTTAGAGACAATGAAATATGTATATTTATATATATACTTGTAATCACATATGATTACATTTTAAATATACATATATTTATATACTTATTTATAATTTATAATTTATTACTTAATTATACATACTATATATATAGCCATATATATTATATTATTATCGCATTTATTACAGTGAATATTTTTGAAATCATATTTAGAAATTCATTGTAATTTTATAAAAAATATACTTACTAAATACCTTTACTTAAAGTTAGTCTGACATAAATAACAATATAAGTACGCCAACTATTATATTCAGTTATGTATACATAAGTGTATAACTTAATAATACATGTAATATATTTAATTTTACAAATACCAATATTCGAGATAGCTTTGATGTACTATATAATGTTGTTTATATATATATATATATATATATATATATATATATATATATATATATATATATATTATATAACTAGATGTACCCCACCCAGTGTTATTCGGTTTTGATTACTTTACTATCTATTATTTATTAATTATAGCTATTCCTGATTCTTCACTGCTATATATACAATAAAATAAATATAGCTGAAATACAAATAAATGTAGAAAAATATTTTAATATTTAAAAAATTAGTAGAAAAATATTTCAAAAAATATATTCAAAAATACAACAAATATCTCAAATATTACAAAATATGTTTTAAAAAGATGTCAAAAACTCAAACCTAAACACAAACCGCACCCGACCTGCATTGCTATGTTTTTGATTATTTACCTATCTATTATTAATTATGACTATTCCTGATTATGCATAGCTATTCATTAATTTTATTTCTAACTAATATTTACTAATTCTAACTGTATTCGATATAGACGTTGATAAGTTTTTTTATTGTTTGTCTATTTATTTTTATTAATTATATCTATTTCTGATTATGCTAAAATATATAATTGCTAAAAAATGCAAAAATATTTAAAATATTACAAAATATGTTTTAAAAAATGTCGAAAACTAAAACCTTAACCCAAACCCAAACCTGACCCGACATTTATATTTTTTGATTTGTTGCCTACTTATTATTTATTAATTAGAGCTATTCCAGATTCTACACTTCTATATACAATTAAATAAAGTTTATCTAAAAAATAAAATACAAACAAATGTATACAAATATTTTTTTTAATATTTAAAAAATATTTCAACAAATATTTTAATATATTTTTATCTTATAATATTTATATAATTATTATATAATTATAATATTTTAATTATATCTTAAAATAATATTTCAACAATTAGTTGAAAAATATATAAAATATTTCAAATAATATTTTTTAAAATACAAAAAATATAAAAAATTAAATTTCCAAAAAAATGTCAGAAAAATGTTTACAAATATTTCAAAAAAAAGTATAAAAATATTTCAATAAAATGTTTAAAAATATTTCAGAAAAATATTTTAAAATATTTCAAATAATTTCAAAAAAAATTTCAAAAAATGTCAAAATATTTAAAAAAAATTGCAATGTTTTTTTCGGGTACGCAGTAGAAAATTAAAATAAATTCCGAACAAGACCATACAGGTGAACATTTATTAATATCGTGTATAATAGATTTTTGCGACGTACCCCGGTTCTTGAGTTATCTCACCATATACACACATATATATAATTAAATATACTTTCTTTTATGGATAAATATAGATAAATAAATTTTAGAAATATTATAATAGATGTTCTAAGAATCGATATCATACAGAAATAAATAGAATATAACTTTGTGATTATAATCGTGTATACACAATTCTCATATAAATATTGATTTACATATATATATATATATATATATATATATATATATATATATATATATATATATAGATATCATGTTAAATACATTTATAACTAATTCTATAGCAGAAATTAAAATGATAAATCGCATTTATATTATTAAATATCGACAGTCGTGTGTATCATTACTACATGCATTAGCTACACAATACCTAATTACTTTTGTAAATAACATATCGCCTAATATAACTGTAACTTTCGGCCTGAAATATAATACATATAGAAAAATATATAAATTAATGTAGGACCTCGGCCAGGCTATAATCGATCGAAGGTATCGATACCTTCCATTGTACTACTAATTAAGTGTGAAACATCTGGTGTTATTGTTGATATTTTTATTGAGCAATGACTTCTAATGTACTTAATATTTGTAATAAAATAATTCAATTATTTATATATAGTTAAAATAAATGTTAAAATATATGTATCTATTTCCTTTAAATTACGTCAAATTAAATTAAAAATTCATTATGATATATTCACATACATTAATAAAATAACTAATATATATATATATATATATATGTATATTGTATGAAATTATTATTAATTCACAAAAATTCATAATATTATTGATAACACTTAGCAACCTACATTTCTTAAATATGGAATTTTAGAAAATAATCATCAGCAATTTGCATAATTTTTCTTATAAAATATTAATTGTATATATGCATTTTGTATTAGATTTTTAAATAAAAACACTACATTATCTAAATACTACACTGTATTTATTAATAATATATGTACTATTTTATAGAATATACTATATAATACTCATAGTTATTATGATATATTTGATTAATTCGAGTAAAATATAAACAAAATTTCATTTATAGTAAATATTGAATGAATACTACTTAATTTGAATGAATACTACTTTAATAAACCTTACCTATAATAATATATTATAAACTTACTAAACGTATATATATATATATATAGATATTGTATATGTATGTTTAATTACATGCTTAAGCATGCATGCGTGCACACATACATGTATGTATATATTTATATATATATATATATATATATATATATATATATATATATATATATATATATATATATATATTTATATATGTATATATATATGTATATATGTATGTACATATGTATTTATTATAATAAATCATATCCTGGACTATAGTTAACTATGAGTAGAAATATTTAAATCAAATTAGGCGAACACAGCCGGTTTTATTAGTTTCTATCTTCGTCTTCTCGTTATTCTCCTCAGCCAAGGTCAACTGTACAATCATATTACGTAACATACTAATGTATTTATACACCACATATCGAGTAATATAGTAAATAATACCAATAATAATTAATAACCGCGATGAGAAAATTAATAATTCATTACGTAAGAGTTGCGCATGCGGGGGGGGGGTCGTGTCCACGTAATGTAATGTCCTGGTAACGAAATATCGACGAGAAGCAATGTCAACCCTACGTATCTGTTACATAATGGTCTCGTAACAATAACTGGTGTAACGATATACAGGCAATATATTGTATATATATATAATCTATCTCGGGGGAACCGAGTTTCTACCACCAACAACACCTCAGTCAAGTGAGTGCACTCAAGTGAGCCATGGCTTCGAGCATGCGTTATACTGAATCTATGTCTAAAGATATCTCAGTGCTCAATTGACACCATATAATTCGAACTGCAGTCTGTATCCCTTATATGTTCACACGATGTACGACGTACATTGTATGTGTGATGACCATGACTATAGCTTTACAACTTGGAAGCCACGTCAACCCATCTACATTACATGCAACTATAGTTTTATGTAATATATTATACTCGTTATATTTAATATTTTTGTATTACAATACTTGACTACATATTGTTTATTGTTATCACTTGAATTGTGTAAAAATACATACACAATTATATATATATATATATAAAGAGTATATATCGTGATTCAATAAATAAATATTATTATTATAAATATATATATATATATATATATATATGTCATATATACTTTTTTAGGTTATTTATAGTCTATCATATTATAGAAT
Organism: Osedax fenrisi; assembly: GCA_964019155.1. NCBI lineage: Eukaryota > Metazoa > Annelida > Polychaeta > Sabellida > Siboglinidae > Osedax > Osedax fenrisi. The sequence continues at coordinate 27,782,370 of OZ025241.1, read as the reverse complement.
AATAAATAGACCACCGGTATCTGCCTGTTTATATGACCTATATATAGCATGTAATAATGCTAATTTTATTATTTATTATTAAATATTTAATGATATCACTTTCCAAATTAGCTAAATTGTATCAATATATAACGGAATATATGATATAATATCATATGTAGAACATATGTAGATCATAATTTACATTTCCCCGAAGGGAGGTTATTATTATCTATAGATAGACGATGTTTATACTAGAGTTATATATAATAGAGTTATAAATATACATCGGCTTTCTATCGGTAATGACGATCTCGTATTTAACAAGTATCTCAGCCTACATTAGCTATCTTAAAGCATAATAAGTGTACCTAACCTCTATATATAGATGTTATGTGCTTTAAGATAGTATCAAGTATTGCGTATACTTAGTATTAAATATTAAACAAATATATATATATATATATATATATATATATATATATATATATATATATACACTGGTGTACATATATTTACATAATAATATACATTATATTGTATAAATTATATATATATATAAATATAAATATAAATATAAATTATATTATATAATGAACATATATGTATACATTTTAAATAATTTAGTTCAAACATACCTATAAATTAAAAATTAAATTAAATATATTCATAGACTAGATCAATAACTTTTAAATAAAAATAATGTTTTCATAGCTTGACAAATATAAATATATATAATATATTAATTTTTAAGATGGTATAAATTGAAAAAATCTCATTATTTGAAGAAAATATCAACATGACTAATGTTAACTATATAATTATATTTATTATTTAAAACACATAATCGAAACATCTTAAAGTAAAAAGTAAATACAATTATGAGATCATTATGAGATTCGTGCACAAGGAGGATAACACACACACACACACACACACACATATATATATGATATAGTATACTGTACAATTTCAAAAAACTACCATCCAATTTATAACGTATAGGTTTTCTTTAAAACTCTAGAACATCTTATCGTCAACAAATACTATAATCAGTATACCTTTCCCTAGTTTTTGAGATTCTTGATAACCGAATCGTTATTTATTGTATTGAAGCAATCGTTACAGATAGGTTATCTATAGATCGGTTCTCTTCGTATATTTAAATCGCTCTCAATCCGTGCGCATTCAATTACATTTCCACCACCCGATATCACTAATGGTATTCCTTAAGACTAGGTACTTGGATACACTCTTTTCCATTACATCAAATATCCGTCCATATATTACAATTAATTCGCCAATGATATTCAATTATATATTAGATGCACAGATAAACAATAATATTATCCAGATATACAGTGTATACACTATTTCTATATATATATATATATCGCGAAACCTGAACTATCAACAAATCGCTGGAAAATATAATTAATGGATGCTACACTAAACTTAAGTTCAAGAATTCTTCGCATGGTTTTAAATGTGTTTTGGAAATATAAATGGTTCAATAAGAAACTATATAACGACAAGTCAAAAAATACTAACATAATAGCTACCTGTCGTCTAATTATTGCTTGACACTGTATTCGCCATAATGAAGAGGCTGCCCATAACCTAATATTCTAGGAACCAAAGGAAAGCGAAAACAATAATGACGTGCAGTAATCTGGGGTAAACAACTTAAATGAAGATACTGACTTGGAGGAAATTTATGAAATCAGAAATGTAATGATGATGAGAGATGTTTGGAATAAAATGCAAAATCGGGTCGAAACAGAGTTCGACTAAAGTAAAAGTAAAGTAAGTAATATATACTGTGTGTATAACTAAAATTTAAAAATGACTTCATATAATTCACCCTTTTTCATTTCTTTCAAGACTGATTCTCTATTCATATATGTATATATATATATACCTCTAGGTAATACTCCTTTACAATCCCCACTTCATATTATCTATTTCAATAATATTTTTTTAATATTAATCGTATATCAGGAACCTTGGCGTGATATGTGTTACAAACACTTTCTCTATATCCATATCTCACATGATTACAATTATAATTTGTTATATCCACCCTCTACATATGTAATCAGAAATACAATTCCACTCGAAGCTCATAGGCGATAATATATATATTGGCACTTAATCCTACATTATCACTCACTTCGACTACTACAACTCCAGATTACGCTCTCTATCATACTTTTACCCATCACAATTCCACGCCGGGTGCATTTTCTCTCTTAGCGGAATGTATCATGCCCACATAACATATATAATCACTCATCTACTATCATATAATCAAAAAAAGAGTATTTGCAAAATAATCCTGCTAGTTCATAATGATGATCATCAAAAATACACAGACTTAACTGCACTTATAACTACATTGCCTCTTTCTCACATATACAATAGCAACACTCCTACAACACTAAAATAGCCACCTGCACAGTGTACACTCCCACAACATCCATGTCTGGTAAATTGTTTCCTAATATCAATAACTCCTTCCCCTATACCTTTACATACATTTACATTTTTCGGTTTTCGGACTGCGAAACTGTGCTTATAAATAAATCGGCCGTCCATATATATTTCACGTTAATGTTTCATATTAAATAGGTAGGTTTTCAGTAGTTTATTGAAGTTGGGAGTTGATGGTGTAGTACGGATGGATGTGGGGAGAGTGTTCCAGGAGTATGTGACGGATATTGCCCATGCGCGAGTGTTGGTTGAATGTAAGTTATGTTTAGGAGGAAGTTGAAGTAGAAACGTACTGGTGGAGCATGTAGTGGTACTAGTTGGTAATTTAAGTTTTAGTAGGGATGCTAAGTAGTCAGGAGAGTTATGGTGGATTTCTTTATGCGCCAGTAGTAGTGTTTTATATAGGATTCTATGGCGTACAGGTAGCCAGTGGAGTTTAACTAGGAATGGAGATATATGAGTGAGAGTATTTTGGTATGTTGAATATACACCTAGCTAAAGAATTTTGAAGAATTTGGAGTTTAGTAATATACGATGAGGGGGTATTGTAAAGGATAAAATTGCAGTAGTCGAATAGAGGTATGATGTAAGCAGAAGCTATAATAGTAGCGGTGGATATTGATATTGAATGACGAATAAGGCGTAGTGAATGTAGTTGATAGTTTAATAGTTTTGTTATGTTGGACAGTTGTCTGTAAAAATTAAAAGTATTGTCAAATGTAACACCAAGATTTTTGACAAGGGTTGAGTACGTGATGAACTGTCCATTACTGTTAATTGGAGGGGGAGTTGGTAAAGTTTTACTTCGGAGTGGAAGGTGAAGGAAGATAGCCTCGGTTTTAATTGGGTTAAAGACGAGGGAGTTTATTGTCAGCCAGTTATGAATGGTGGTAATAGTAGAGGAAAGGATGTCAGGTGAAAAATTAACGTTTTCTGTACATTTTACATAAAGTTGTATGTCGTCTGCATATGTATGGAAGCTAACTGGAGAATTCGAGATAAGGTGGAGAAGGGGAATGATGTAAATATTAAAGAGTATTGGTCCAATGACTGACCCTTGGGGAACACCGTGTGTTACAAGACGGGAAGATGAACGGATTGAGTGAACTAAAACTGAGGAAGTTCGGTTGGTTATGAATGAGGATAGCCATTTGTGTGCAGTATATACCTTGACTTATTGCTTGCATTTCTTGGTTTTAAATACAGTCTCAAATCTTATCATTTATCGTAATAACTTTATATATATAGTTGGTGTATATATTCTCCGGCACAAGATATTCTTAATATCAAAAAGTAAAAAATAAGTATATAAGTGTATAAAATAGTATACAATGTATACTATACTTATTATTATATATATATATATATATATATATATATATATATATATATATAATATGTATACATAACATTAAAGTTAATTTATAATAAATACACATATGTTGAAGAACATACACAATCACACAACACATACACATACACGTATAATATACCGTATATTATATACGTCGTATATTCATTGTAGGATGTATGTAAACTATACATGCATACGTTGTATGCAACAAGAATTGCACGTATATATATACGTGTGCATATATGCATATATGCACACTATAGTAATATAAACGTACATATAGATACATAGATAGGTATATATATATATATATATAATATATTTAAGTACAATATACGTATTGTTCAACTAGCCTATACGTGACATCGTTATCTAATAACGATTATTCAGTACATATTCGTATACTTTCACCTATGATAAGCTACGATAGTAAACGGATTAAGAGATAAGCCCGTATACGGTGAGATCGAGGCCAGCTTAATACCGCCAGCTTAACACCGCCATACATCGAGATGCTATAGTATATCATAGTATAGTACGGTATACTATGGTATAATATGCCGGTCTAGTGCTTATAAGCCGTAGATTGTAGAACGCTCTCGTAAATGAACAACGTCGTCCGTACGCACGACGTAAACTATCATTTAATTAGGCCGAAGTACATATACAATGACGTCATCGTCATTATGACGTAATTGCACGTCGAATAGTGTATAATTTCCAGGTATTGTTGCCACGCTTTAATTGTGCTTGTTTATCTAGTACTTATATTGTAGTTCTACTGATCCGCTGATATGTATATCAATACAATAGCACTAGATTTTAGTATAGATGTTTCTGTATAGTTGTAGATAATGATATATATATATATATATATATATATATATATATATATATATATATATATGATACTATATGATATGATAAGTTATGAAATCATATTATATATATATATACTATGGTTATATAGGGTATATTAGAATGTATATGTATCAATCCCACGCTTATACAAATGACATATCCTTATATATGGTACATACATGTAATACAAGTAATACTATAGTATTACTAATGTATACACCCCTATAGGGATTACATACCCGATAACTTAGCTACAATAACAAGCATACTATAGGTCGTGATGTATACTATTACGTCATATATGATGTAGATATACCAGCTACACCTACAACTATAACATGCAGATCCGGATGTCGTGGTATAGTTATTAGTATTGTATTAATTATAATTAATATTCTAGTCTCCTTATTATTATTAATAATCGAGGGTGTCATATTGGCTATATTAGTATATAAAATATGAGTATATATACTCATATGTTTACATGTATACATGTATACATATATGTATACATGTATATTTATGTATATTTGTGTGTATTTGTGTGTACGTGGGATCCACTTCGTTGGTGTGTATATTGTTGTGTGTTTGGATATATCCTTTACAACATATACATTTACATAGGTATACACATATACCTATGTGCTTATATATAATATAATATATATATATATATATATATATATTAATAATAATGTTAATATATTATATTACTGAACATTTTTTAAATAATTTGATTTATGACCATCATATTTTTTAATAATTTGTATATAAGATTTATATTAATATTGAATTTATTAAATGAAAACTAATTGCTATTTCAACATGGTTTATATAATTATATATATATATATATATATATATATATATATATAGAGAGAGAGAGAGAGAGAGAAAGAGAATATATATAAGCATATATTATGTTATAGTATTCAAACTAGTGATACAATTTGTTCGTTTACAAACACGTTATTTATTTTGTTGTCGATAGATTATACCTATATGGATTATAATAACCGCCTGTGGGATATTTTTATTTTTGTCTTTATAGATTCTAGAAGATACCACAACTCGCATCCATATACAAATATCGAGAAAACTACATAATTATATAAGTTATAGGTTGTAGATAGGTTGTATATAGGTTGTTTAAGGTGAAGTTAATATTTTTGTTTGTTCAGATCTTATCAAGTATTACCATTACTGATGTAGCTGTATCTATACGTATTCTTATTTCTACTTCGCTCGAATCGTCCTTGTTGAATTAGGTTACTTCAAGTTCTTCTGAATTCAGTATGGTCTTAGCATGTACATCTTGTTTGTCACTATTTACCATGGTTTTGCTTGTGTGCTTTATTAGACTGATATATACGTTTATGCTTATATACCACCTTTTTTGTATGGTTATGACAAACGAGCGTTTCTATTTTTAAGCCATTTATGCCATGTATTCCATATATTTGACATAATGCTTTGATTAATTGTAGTAGTTTTTCGCCATTTTGTTTTATCAGTTCACTTGGGATGTTGCCAGGTCCTGAGTTTTCCAATTTTTAAAAGATTTGATCGCATGTTCAACTTCACTGGTGATAATTGGTAGTGGAGTGTAAGCTTTAGTTGATTCATTATGATTTAGTTTCACTTTATTTTGATTGTATAGTTATATAATTCGATAACGTATTCAGTAAATCGTTTTAATACATCTCCATGTTCAGAAACAGGTTTATCGTCGTTAATTTAATATAAAAAACATTTAGTTCAAATAAATTAAAACCATTTAGTTAATTTTTCTATCAAAAAAACTTTAGTTCAAATAAATTCAAAACCCTGTAGTTAATATTGTTCAAAACCCTTTAGTTCTTTATTTAGTAAAGCCCTTCATTTTTAACTAAAGCTTTTACTAAAGTTTCAAAAAACCCTTCACTCAGCGGACCACTAACTAAAGGTTTATTCGAAAACTACAGAGTTATTTTTAACGTATTACGTATTGGTATGGAATGGTAATAAGTACAGAAAAAGTAAAGTGATGGTAAACTCTAACGACAATTCTATACATGCAAATATCACCCTCTATGGAGAAAAGTTTGAAGAAGTTGACATGTTTTGCTATCTGTGTTCAACCCTTACAAGAGATGGATCATGATAATGTGAATCTCAAAATGCATGTGAAGTGGACATCAGAATCAGATTAGCTCTTGCAACATCTGCGATGGTACAATTATATACTATATGGAACAGCAAACATATAACTTTCAAATTAAAACATAACTTCTATCGTTCTATTGTATTATCGATCCTTACTTATGGATGCGAGACATGGACGATAAATGCACCCATGCAAAAAATTCAAGCTTTTGAAAATAAATCGCATAGAAAATTGCTCGGTATTACATATCAAGAGAGGAAAACAAACGTGTTCATCCATAACAGAATTATTGATATAATTGGTAACTTCGAGCCGCTCCTGTAAACAATCAAACGACGCAAATTAAAGTGGTTTTGACATATATCAAAACATGATAATTAGTGTAAAACAATCATGCAAGGATAGGTTGAAGGTTCTAGAATTCGAGGTCGCCCAAATAAAAATGGATAGATAATATTGTTAAATGGACAAAGAAGGATGTTAATTGTTTGATTAAATATGTGCATGAACGACATGACTGGAGAAATTGTGTTACTCTGGCGTAATTGATTCCCCCTACGATTTACGAGTCACGGGATAACAAGTAACAAGTAATAAGTAAGTGTATTAATAAACAATATGTTGCGCTAACATTATCAAAGAAAACATAGAAGACGGTATACGTAGTGCTACTAATACATGCTTATAACGTATATAGAATTAATTGTTATTGTAAATTATATGTAATGTATCATTATATATAGTGATTTTTTGTGTGAATAATTGTTCTATGTCACTATATAGAAATTCTACTGTATATATATTTTGTTATTGTTATTGTTATTATTATTATTCTATTTTGGTGGAATCCTCTCATCCCTTCCAGGAACTTATATGAATTTTTCATTTATAACTATGTGGCTCTAATGTCCCTGTGAAGCCTCCATCATGTTAAGGCATCTATGGTTTTGCATTTGATATCCGATCATTTATTTATACACAATTATATAAAATAATTTCTAAATATTATGTAATATTATGTAAATATTATTCTAATATATTGTAATGGTCCGGACGAGTCTTGAACCCGCGATGCGGAACCCGCGTCCTACTAATTGTGTGCCTGACGCCTTAACCAACTGAGCCGCGCAGGTAATTGTATATATATATATACCTTACCTTACCAGGTCGAGCTTGCTCGGCATTCATTAACACGTAACTTCAATTCATCTCTATCATTCATCGCATTCATCAGTTCGTCTACATTACATTCGGTATCGTCGACGAGTTGATATACAAAAGTTTTTGCTGGACGTCCACGGGAGCGTTTACCATGTTTATGTAACCAGAGAAGAACGTCACAAATCAGCTCTTTTTTGCTCCTCCAACAATGTCCTGTGAATTTATATATATATATATATATATATATATAAGTGTAGTATATATATATATATAATACTCCTCTATATCATTTATTATTTTTGTCCGTGTTATATTCAATGTATATTATTATTAAATTATTATCGTATTACTATTATCTTATTATTATTTTCTTCCCTCAAGAGCGAAGGGTCCATATAAATGACACTATTTTAGTGCTTACTAAAACTTATATCATCATCATCATATAGAATTTTGTAATAATAAAGTATCAGTATTATAATCCTTACATGCCCATTATTATTTATGATTTATATTTTTACGCTTTCAAAGTCATACAAAAATGTCTTATAAAACTATGTTATATAATATGAGGGTATTCAATTATACTGAACATTTCCCACGTTAGTAATAATGTTCCTGATTAATTAACCATGAGTTCCCAACATATAAGAAATTGTTTATTATCAATACAATGTTTTCTAAAATTTAAACAATTCTTCTAAAACTAACCTAACTAATATTATTTGCCTTTTATTAACCATACTATGTCCTTTGGTTATACATATATCATACTAAGTGATTATGCTAAATCTCGAGTAATATTAAATTATAAATTAAGCTTTACTTAATTAATCACTTTGAACAATTGAAATAGGTCACTTGTAAATAAAATAAAATTACATTATGACTTTCTTAGAATTATTAATTCATCTTTATGATTAATGTATAACATGGAATGTTCCCAAATAAGTATTATTAATAAATTAAGAAAATTAAATTGGTTTCTATATGATAATATATATATTCTAGAATTTATACGTTTTCATCACTCCATTTGTTTTCTCCACAATTCTTTATTGTTATTTAATATGGCGATATTGAAATTGCCAACATTTAAATAATATTATATAAACCTCACATAAACACACCAACACCCCCACATTCACATACACTGCATATTACAATTGACCACTACTGCTCGCTTGACCAGTGCATGATATTGGTCACCGAATTACCGGAAGTATATATTTAACGACTAAATAACGCTTCTAATTGATAATATATAATGCGCTTAAGTATATTTTAATATATTCGAATTAACGTTTCGTTACTCGTAAATTATTCGAATTATGTAATAAATATATATATATATATATATATATATATATATATATATTTGTCGTACTGTATAGTGTAAAATAATATAACATATGTTAATATATATACTAGGATATATATATATATATATATATATATAGAATATTACATTATATTATAGTATAATATAGTATGTGCATGACGTCATACATCATCTGCATGGAGGTGTTGCGGTAGTAGTCGGATTAGGATTACGAAGAGCTTATTTAGATACTACTAATATCTATTGTGTTCTCACCTATACATTATTTACAGTTTATATATATATATATATATATATATATATATATGATATAAATAAAAGTATGTGTATATAAAATATATATGTGTGTATTTATACTTTGAGAATTTTTTAGTTCGGTCAGGATATATGAAATCATGAAATAACCCCTGAAATATAATACGGCAGTACTATATATATATATATATATATATATATATATATATATATATGTATATATATATATATATATATATATATATATAAATATATATAGTAAAACTACTATTACTATATAACTATAGTTATAACTATACTTGTTTGATCTGGTTGCATGGTTAATATGATTACTGTTAGTATGGACATGGTCAGATGGCCGCAGTGTGAATAATGAATAATCACGACGATACCGATGATTACATAACGTACGCATACATTGCGTAATCGGTAAACCGTCTGACGTAATCGTGTTACGATATCGCGGTGACGCAATAATCCTAGGCACATCCCCTCCCCGATATAATGACGCTAGTAAAGATCAGCAAGTACGATATCTAAAAGCTTAACATATGCTTACCGCTGTTGCTGTCCCCCTCAATGTTCGGCCATGAGGAAGTCAGAGTGGGGGGGGGGGTGTCTCGCGATATGACCTGCGGTATCCGTTACGACCGCGTATTACTATCTAGTGGCGGCAGTGACATTGTTATCGGGTTATGCGTAGACTTGTTTAATGAATGTCCCTCAGTCAAGGTATTCATATACACATATACACATATACATTCACACATACACACACTCACATACACACACATATATATATATATATATATATATATATATATATATATATATATATATAAAGTAACCTCTTGATAACTGTGACCATGGATTAATCTGAGTTCTCCAATTAGTTGGTTTATTTGGATTTATATCTAGTTTCATATTCCATTATTTGGATAAGTATACATATATACATATATATATATATATATATATATATATATATATATATATATATATGTACTGTAGAATTAGATAAATCGGAATTTTCGATATGACGGTCATAGTCGCTTTTTCATGATTTGTAGTATAATTAAGTCGGACTTTTTATACATATTCAGAAATATTTACGTTGAATACATATATGTTACATTTATGAATAATATTACAATTGAAATATCAGTAGTATATAATATGTCTAAATAGGATATTTCTTTAAATATATATATTCACAAAAGGACTAATCTGCATGCCGTTCGAGACTTTGAGTTAACATTAATTAATTGCACTCAAGTTTCAAACTAAGTTTTAAATAAATTAACTATGTGTACTTCTATATGTTATATAACTGAAGTTGCTAATAATGTTATAATAATTCATTTTATAAAAAACAATAATACAATGCCTAACAGAAATATGTATATTTTTAATAGGGGAGAGTGGATTTGTATAAACAGGTGCCTTACATGAACAATCTGAAATAAATGTTGTATATTTATAAGAATTATTTTGTAATGGACTATATTGTCATTTATAGTTATTATAGCATACATAGGCCGAAATAATTTGTTAAATATAAATAATAAAAATGGTATCCACAATTTTATATAAAATATAATACAAAATAACAATTACATACAAAGTAAGTATCATTATAAAATATTTAAAAATCATTTTATTTAGTTAAATGTAATATATATGATTTTCATATATATATATCATATTATAAAGTTAATTTTCATAGAAATTTACATTTAATATAAAAATATGTTATTTTTATTAAAAAATAATAATATTTGAAATGGGGTTACATTATTCACCAATAACGGGGTAATATGAATACTATTCATACAACCGAGATTGATATTATATCTTGTATTATATGCACCATAGCTTTACGATTTTAAGTAATAATTAATTATTAGATGTAAAAATAAATAGTATGTAATAATCCGTGTCGTAATAGTAATTGTTATGTCCATATTTACTAAATATCGTATCACTATTATAATATATTAAATATTCAAATGTATTGGTTAGATGTTATTACAAATTTGTATATGTTCATTCAATATCGTCAGTAGGGTTGAATAAACTATTATAACAAATATTGTATTGAAATTACGTAACATTATAAGTATTAATTATATCTGAAATTAAAAATTAGTTAGATAAAATGTAATCTATAGATTACATATATGTAATATAATTTAATTACTTTATATTTTTATTATTGCCATAATTATGGCAATTTATACAAAAATGGCATAACAACCCAATTACACTATTGACTACCCCTAATGACACATATGTAGAAATAAAAAGATATAAAAATATACAAATTAAAAATGACTTATTTTGCTCTATTACTTTATATGTTTCATGCAATTAATACTTGTTTATTAATGACTCAATTGTGTATAACATATATAAAAGTATATATTGTATTAATTATGTAATTAAATCTTCGTATTACACACAGTGAGACATAGTTGTATTTATGATTAATGTCCGTCGGATATCTCGATACGTCTAAAACTTTGTATTTATGCCACGCTTGTCCGACTTATCGAGAGTTAATTATTAATTTCGAGAGTATATTTATATTATTAAAGTAATATTTTTATAACATGTAATGTCTATATTATAGAATAATATATATATATATATATATATATATATATATAATAATTGATATAACATGTAATGTCTATATTATAGAATAATATATATACAGTCAACTCCCGATAAGTCGGACTCGCAAGGGACCGGGAAAAGTGTCCGACTTAGCGAGATGTCCGACTTATCCGAGATTCATAATATCATGCAAATAAGACATGAAATGCGCAGCGCGAGTTAAATGGTTACCGAAATGTGGAATTGTGCAACAATCAACAACATAAAATGTTGTATTCATTAATATTACTTACTAAAATTATAATATACATTATTTAAAGTAAACATTTCTGACAATTTATAAAAATTCCGACTTATCCAGTATTAAAATCATAAAAATGACTATAATATGTGTCCGACTTATAGAAAAGTCCGACTTATCCAACCAACTTATCCGACTTATCCGATTAATTTAACATGGAACTAGATACAAATCCAACCAAACCAACTATATGTGTCCGACTTATCGAGAATTCCGACTTATCCGTAGTCCGACTTACTGAGAGTTGACTGTATATATATATATAATACTGCGAAATAATTATATCATATACTCTACAATTATATAATATATATGGATAAAATATAATTATATAACATATATATAATTTAATATATATATATATATATATATATATATATATATATATATATATATGAATGTACTCACACGAGTACACTTCATTTAATACAACAATATATTATAATGTATTCGAATCATACACATTCGTGTGTATATAATTCAATATAACCATATAATAATCATGGCCTAGACATTATATAGTACTGTGAAATATATAGATTTACAATTTACAATGTTACCATTGTAAACTGCACACATTATTCATATGACATATAGATATAATGGCCTATAGGCATTGCATGAAATCTAGGTACTTGGTACATCACTTGGTTAATAAGTTAATAATAAACAATATATATATATTATATTATAATGTATATATATATATATATATATATTATTATAATGTATATATACATATATGCATGTATATATGTAGTAATTACTATTAATACTACTACTACTACTACTACTACTACTACTACTACTACTACTACTACTACTACTACTACTACTACTACTACTACTACTACTACTACTACTACTACTACTACTACTACTACTACTACTACTACTACTACTACTACTACTACTGCTGCTGCTGCTGCTGCTGCTGCTGCTGCTGCTGCTGCTGCTGCTGCTGCTGCTGCTGCTGCTGCTGCTGCTGCTGCTGCTGCTGCTGCTGCTGCTGCTGCTGCTGCTGCTGCTGCTGCTGCTGCTGCTGCTGCTGCTGCTACTACTACTACTACTACTACTACTACTACTACTACTACTACTACTACTACTACTACTACTACTACTACTACTACTACTACTACTACTACTACTACTACTACTACTACTACTACTACTACTACTACTACTACTACTACTACTACTACTACTACTACTACTACTACTACTACTACTACTACTACTACTACTACTACTACTACTACTACTACTACTACTACTACTACTACTACTACTACTACTACTACTACTACTACTACTACTACTACTACTACTACTACTACTACTACTACTACTACTACTACTACTACTACTACTACTACTACTACTACTACTACTACTACTACTACTACTACTACTACTACTACTACTACTACTACTACTACTACTACTACTACTACTACTACTACTACTACTACTACTACTACTACTACTACTACTACTACTACTACTACTACTACTACTACTACTACTACTACTACTACTACTACTACTACTACTACTACTACTACTACTACTACTACTACTACTACTACTACTACTACTACTACTACTACTACTACTACTACTACTACTACTACTACTACTACTACTACTACTACTACTACTACTACTACTACTACTACTACTACTACTACTACTACTACTACTACTACTACTACTACTACTACTACTACTACTACTACTACTACTACTACTACTACTACTACTACTACTACTACTACTACTACTACTACTACTACTACTACTACTACTACTACTACTACTACTACTACTACTACTACTACTACTACTACTACTACTACTACTACTACTACTACTACTACTACTACTACTACTACTACTACTACTACTACTACTACTACTACTACTACTACTACTACTACTACTACTACTACTACTACTACTACTACTACTACTACTACTACTACTACTACTACTACTACTACTACTACTACTACTACTACTACTACTACTACTACTACTACTACTACTACTACTACTACTACTACTACTACTACTACTACTACTACTACTACTACTACTACTACTACTACTACTACTACTACTACTACTACTACTACTACTACTACTACTACTACTACTACTACTACTACTACTACTACTACTACTACTACTACTACTACTACTACTACTACTACTACTACTACTACTACTACTACTACTACTACTACTACTACTACTACTACTACTACTACTACTACTACTACTACTACTACTACTACTACTACTACTACTACTACTACTACTACTACTACTACTACTACTACTACTACTACTACTACTACTACTACTACTACTACTACTACTACTACTACTACTACTACTACTACTACTACTACTACTACTACTACTACTACTACTACTACTACTACTACTACTACTACTACTACTACTACTACTACTACTACTACTACTACTACTACTACTACTACTACTACTACTACTACTACTACTACTACTACTACTACTACTACTACTACTACTACTACTACTACTACTACTACTACTACTACTACTATATTAAATTTGACGTTGAAGTATAGCCTACTTCAAATACACCATGTATGGTTTCATGTATTATAGTATTCCATGAATGTATATATATATATAGCTATAACCTATGTTCGATGTGATGACATGTCTTCATATATGCTTCAATATCGATTATAATACATATATATATATATATATATATATATATATTCATATTCATATTGATTTGAGTAATAAATACTGAATGGTGAATGTGGTAAATCAGTCAATAGTGTATATAAATATATTATTAATAGGAGAAATAGGAGAATATTCCTAATAAACATTTGATTGACGTCTCTACGATTAGAAAATTTATATGTTTTCCTCGATTACATAATAGAATTATTGCCTATGATTGGCTGATTGTTTACCAGAATATACACGCATGTATAATATATATATATATATATATATATATATATATATATGTATATACCACCGAATTACTTACGCAATACTATATATTTATATATATCACCTATTATCTAACTTATAAATGTATACAATTAATAACATTTAAATAACTAGTTTCAGATCAGGGTAAATAATATTTTTAATATTTTTAAACTTTCTAATTGTTACAGAGTATCTAACGATTATGATTTTCATGCAATATTTTACTAATGCCACTTTATGGAAATTATAGAAATATCTAATTAAATAATTTTATTTGTAAACTTGTTTGAAAAATATGTGTCATACCGTGAATTCTAGTATGATGAATATATATATATATATATATATATATTTATTTGTATACCAATAATATATATATATATATATATATATATATATATATACATATATATATATATGTATATATGTATATATGTATATATTAATTATATATAAATTGATGAAATTGTTAAATTATCGTGATGACAAGTAATTTTTCCGCAAATTATGGTTTAAATATTACAATATAATATTAAGGTGTATATACTTGGTATATAATAGTACGTATACATGAATATCGTATAATGGTTACACAATCCTGATTACATAATACTAATGTCGTTCAATATAGTCACGTTATACTTTTATTACGATTATTCATTGTATACCGTCTGTATATCGACTCCCTTCAAGGGATACGTGCGTCGCTAATCATGTACGATTTCGCACGTCGTGCGTTCACTCCATAGAGCGAGAGAGAAACTGTCTCTTTAGCTCGAGCTTTAGCTCCATAGATCTATGGTTCACGCGCTGGTTTTCATCGAAGATAAGTCCTGTCCGATGTTGTATTTTCTCGCGTGTTAAGAATTCACAATATAACGTTATATCTTTCCGATGTGCGATATGTGCGATATCTTTCCGTAAATACATACTGGAGCGCATCCTCACACGGAGGGGTTTATATTGACAAGTAACACATTATAAAACAGTATACTCTCGTATATTGTTGCCTATATTTATATGTGTTTATACTTATAATTATATATATATATATATATATATATATATATATTCGGCTTTAATTATTAATAATTATTATTTTTATTATTTATATGAATTTATATTTGTAATTATTACATTATTAATATGGAATTACATAAATAAAATATCTAGAGTATATATGTTTACATTTTTTTTAGATAAATGGATTTAATTAAAGTTAATATATGCATTTTTAATTGAAACTTTCTAATCTTATACAATCTTTAATATTTTAAATAATTTATAATGCATGTATAAATATAATAAATATACATTTTTTTCTTAAGATATATAGGTAATAAAAAAATTAATTTATTGGATATATCAGCACTTTATTGAATAATTAAAAAATAAAAATACTTATTTATACTATTTATATAATTATGAATATTTTATTCATTAAAAATGTTTCTGTAGGATATGTGGTTTTTAGATACCGAGAGTGTCCGTATTCGGGCACTTTCCGTATTCGGTTACTTTCTCCTACTTAGTAGACTAAACGAGATATTCGCATTAACCAAAACCCACACGTCCCATATATATATGCCGCAAGAATATACATACTATTTTCTAAAAATATAATAACATATATGTTATTTATAAAATATATATATTATATATTTTGTTATATTGTTACATACATGTATTGCGATACCATAAGTTACCCATGAATCCGGTGACAGGTGCAAGTATACTTATATACACGTATACTTAGTATGTATACTCATTATAACGTCCACATTACATGTATCTCTCTTATCTCTAAATTATATTATATATATATATATATATATATATTGAAATTTGATTATAATCTACTTTCATGTAATATATTGTATACAATATATGTATATATATATATATATACAGTCAGATTACCTAATTAATCCAAATATATAGCATATTTTTGATTTACGAATTGAAGTATAACTATTTATAGCTTCATTGAGATTTTTTCAGTTTCATTAAAATATATCAAATTATATATGCACATATATATATATATATATATATATATATATATATCAAATTGATATTTTAACTCATCGATTTACGTGATGTATGAGCAAATATTTATAAAACAGAAGTAGGTGTACTATCTGGATAGATGTTTACATATAGAATTGATTGTACACGAGCGGACGACCATGTTTATAGAGAAGCGCGGCGCATTGTTTAAAACCGGAAGTCTACGCGTATTTGCATACGTCATTAATGTTTTATATATACATATATATATATATATAAATATATATATATATATATATACACCTAAGTTAGTCGTGCACGACGTGTGAATATGTACCTTGTTTTATATAGCCGTGTTTCTTATTATAATTAATGCATATTTTCTTAACATTTTATACACGTTACGTGACCCAACACGCTAGACTAACCCACTATAACCCACTATAACCCGCAGACATGCGCCAGTATATACGATTATATTAGTGTACGTGTAGTGTACCATGCATAGTGTTTCATGTACCACATATGCATACTCGGTGTTTTAGGTATTATAGTGGTCACTGCTGCAACAGCGTTCTTATTGTGAATTCGTAATTTATAGTTATAAACAGACACACATGTGAACATGGATCCATCGCACATGGCCTAAGGACATTCATTTGTAGTATATACTATTTATATAATCGATATATTTAATCATGTGGAATACGACCTCGTACGTTAGATGTTGTATGTCTATTTCAGTGGTTCATGCTAAATGGAAGTGTGCGTCCAATTAGTGTTGATATACTAATTGCTGATTTATTATCTGTGAGTCGCACATTAAACTTTACCTTTTTTTTAATGCAAGTGATCAAATTAAATACGTAACATCAATAATACCATGCGTATTTTAATATTAATAAGTATATATACCTAATTATTGTATAGCATACTTTGTGTTTAAGGAGGTTCGCGGCCTTTGATGTATACAATGTATTAAGATAGGAGATATTTTTTGATGTATTTAAAAATGTGTTCAGTCCCTAGGGTTTTGATCCGATTTCAATTCTGTAAATTGCATATTGTTAACCAATGTCAATATCTAATGTTAATAAATGTTACTTAATTTTTTTTAAATAGTTCACCGAAACCCGAAATATTTTGAGGCAAAATATGATGCTAAATTAAATTAACTTGTTGTTAATTTTTTAATTTTGTATATGTTATACTGTAAAATGTATTATACATATAATAACATACTGATAACATATCATCAAGTTTGGATAATTATTGAGAGGGCTGTTAATTTCTAAGATTCAAAATAAATTATTTCGATATTCTGAGTAAATCTAATTTAAAGTTTGACTACATTTATTTTACATTTTATGGTAATATATGTTTATTATTTGTATATTTGACCTCATCTCTAGTATTATATTATTATAGAATACCACATTAATATATCCATAAAGTTATTATTATAATATTTATATTATTAAAGTTGCCTGAAATCACCTTTCAACATTTTGTTATGAATCTTAACCCAGGAGGCTGAGTCATATAATAAATCGTCCCCATACTCAAAATCGTCCCAGATTGTCACGTGACTACAACATCGATGATATTTCACTAAATACACATAGGCATAGCTTCAAATTTAAACTACATATAACATAATTTAAACCATATATACACAAATTTGATAAAAATGAACTTATAATTATGCACTAGAAGAAAGTAATACACACATATATAACATAGGTCGGAGATGCCCTTAATAATATTAAATTAAACGATAATTAATATTTTAAAATTCTGAATATCAATTAAATTTAATGTAATACTATAGTCTTATATACTACTATATTAGATTATAATTGATTAAATGTCAATTTACTATGTATTAATTGTTGAGATAATCATATTTTCATATTCCTAGCATTACATATAATGTATGTAATAAATTATATATATGTGTGTTATTATATTTCCAGTTTATATAATATTATCTATAAATGACGTTTCTTATTAACATTGGTATTCCATTCAATATGAGTATATTTATATTTATTGAATACTGAAAATATATCTCTAGAACAATGTACAAGTTTATATATATATAGGATACATATAGGTACATTTAGTACACAATTATATAAATAATCAGAATAAATAATATAACTAACAAAGAATTATATATTATTTGTTAATTTGAATAGTTAAAATTAGTATCAACATTATATTTGACTCCGTTGTCTAATACTTTTAACTTGTTATGCATATTATATTTATTGTAAACTGAGCTATATCTCAATTCCTATAGGAATATAATGATGCATAACAATACTTAATTAACGATGATCTGATCAAAAAGTAATAATTATTAATATTTAAAATGAAATATCGTATGATATTTCGACCCATATCACGATATGTAGTTCCTAAATATTCTTAGAACAAACTAATACATGTATATCTCAGACCCGTAGCCAGCATTTTATATCAGGGGGGAAAGGTCCCACAAAATGTTAAGACTAAAATGTAATTAATATAAACTATAGTTTATTATACTAGTAGTATATTATAGTATACTAGTAATAATATCACTATTAGTAATATTACTAAGAAAAATAATCTTATTTTTCTCAATTAATTTACTAGTATACTCTATTATTTATATTGATGCACAATGTGAATTACTCAGGATATAAACAATAAATAAAAATACACTGTGTGTATAAACATATACATATACTATATTATGTAACTGATATATCAACAGATCCCTTAACTCTTCATATTATATTCATTCACAACATGGAATATAATTATATATATATATATATATATATATATATATATATATATATATATATATATATATATATATATAGAAATGCTTAGAGAATAATTACACACTTTAATTCCTGATTATTGTCTATTATTTATAAAATAAATATCAGCAAAGAACATCTTAGATGACCTGTATTGACTGAGCATATGTGGGAACCTAGTACTATGGGTAACTATAATTATATGATTTGAATTATTCCCGCGGGACTTCGCGCATTACCACTACTTTATATTTTTGAAATTCTAACTATAGTTATATATAATAAATATAACTATAGTTTATATATAGTAAATGTAACTATAGTTTATTTGATTTGTGTACGTATTACGTACTCTATGAACGATTCTATATTATAATATATTCAACTATTCATGTATGGTTGCTAACTTAACATTATTACTTGCTATATATACGTGCGTGTGTACTAGTATGCAAGTATGGTACATAATACCAGTGATATATATATCAATAAGTAATGGTTTAGCCTTAATATACTCTGTAAATATATTTCGTAGATAACTAATTTAAAATGTATATTACATTATAAATATATAATTATTAATCAATAATTTTAATTTTATATTAAAGTTAATATTCTGAATTACTATATTAATAAATTACCATATTAATAGTTATATTAGATTGAATAATAATTATCTGTTTTTCAAAATAATAAGTAACTTATTCAAGTAGCCTTGGAAAAAATGTATTATCATAATTAGTCTGGTAATTTTAATACAGCAAGTATACTTGTATATATATACAACATGTTATTACTAATATTGAACATATCATAATTAAATATAGTATAACTTAATAGTGCACAATATTCTTACGAAATACTTTGGCATAACATTTAGTATATATATACTATTATAACCAATATACGTATGTATATATGTATATATACACTAACGGCATAGCAATGTTCCCAAACTATTAGATTAGAGGGGTATTGATTAAAGGTTTATTCATAAAAAGAAGGGCATTTTAATAGTGTATACACAATATAGTATACTATATATAGTAAGTACAATAACTTGTGCTTTAATACACCATACAGTAGACATATACTACCTATATGTAAATACCCGCATCATACCCGTATAATATATATATATATATATATAAATATTGTATACACATTATAATATATGTTGAAACACTATAGAGTAAACGTGTATACATATTATATGTATATATATATATATATATGTACTGTTTCTTATATATGATATATTATAATTACGAATCACAATTTTATTATGTACAGAACTATTATTCTATATATTATATTAATTTTCGAACTAAATACAATTATATTTATTTAACCAAATATAATTATTTATTTAATCTATTTATAGAATATATTATATTTTATATTATTATATATATATATCATTTATTATATTCTATAAATTATATAAAATAGTACTACTGATATAATATTACTTACAATATAAACTACACAAGTAACATTGTACATGTTACGTACTAACAATGCTACTAGTGATGATACTACTAATAATTGTATGTAATGTTATGTAATGTTATGTAATGTTATGTAATGTAGCTATATATAAGGCAGTCGCGTGGTAATCGTTGTCTGATATTATAATTTCCTGTTTCGTGTACAACTATCTGCCATAACATATCAACAATTCACCTAAATACCCTGATCGCGTATCAGTGGAACGCCCTCCTCGAAACTGACGCACGCCACGTAAGACAAGGTTTTTTTATTTCTGTGAAGATTTGTTGCACTTTTCGGATTTAATAAACACGGAACGATATCAGGCCCACAAAAGAATATTATTATTTAAAATATTTATATTTTGTCGTAGATAATAATTGTATAGCGTAGGCTTGTAGTCTAAGTAATAATTAGTCTTTTTGATAATTTACTGAATTTTCATAATTGGTTAGTTTATATTATTAATACAAATAAACGTATATATATATATATGTGTGTGTGTGTATATGAATTATATAAAAAAATTATATATAAATATAGTTTTAATATATATGTATTATTAATTTATTATGTATTATTTACAACTTAAATATTAGTATAATATCATTTATAGATAAATAAATAGGATATTTAATAATTATATACAATATAATAAGTTTAGTAATAATTGAATATATATAAATATAATATATATTTATAAAATAACATTACTTAATTATATTTAATTAAAAATTATATAGAATTCGTAGAACGAGAAATTATTACGAGAAATAATTAACTATGATTATATTTATTAGTTTTCGAATATGCATATGTATATACTAATTAGGTATAATGTATATTCCAAATGTTCATTAGTTAAGTTATTGGTGTTTAAATAAAGTTAATATTGAAATATCAAGCGGCACCTATATATCAGGCGGCGCTCTATTGACAGTAAGTGTAGATGCGTTAGTTCATATAGAAAACAACAAAGCAGATGTAGGATACACATAATGTTATGTAATATATATATACCAATGAATTATACATATAATTGAATGCATGGATACACTCTAACATGTAAACACACATAAATTATATGTATATTATAATATATATATATATATTTATATATATTTATATATATAATATACGATATAACAATATATTTTTAACATAACCGTATTTAGGCGTAGTCTACACATACTAACTACATAATACACTGCAGTGCACTGAAAATTGTCTACATCGTGGTATACATAATAATGCATGATCACGTGATCGGTCTAACGTTAATGTTTCCAGTCTGTTTGTGTGTATGTATGTGTGGGTGTGTGTGTGTACTAGAGAGATGTATATATTTTACATATGTGGTTCACACCCCTGTACAACATTCATAATACTATAATTGTATCTATATATATATATATATATATATATATATATATATATATGTTTGTGTGTGTGTGTTTATGTGTGTATATGTGTGCGTATATATATATATATATATATATATATATATATATACAATAGGGGTGTTGTATATTTTGTATTACGATATATAAATGAGGAACATATGCGTTACGTATTACATAATTATTAATAATAATAATGTTAATACAAATACAAACATGCACACACGCAATATATATATTTATTGTTATTTTTATTTTTATTTTGGTGGAGTCATTTCATCCTATCCAGAACATAGAAGAAGTTTTCACTTATAACCATATGGCTCTAATGCCCATTCGAATCAGATTTCATGTTAACGCATCCATGTTATTAACGAGAGCCGATTATTTATTTATATACAATTATATAAGATCACTTCTAAATATTATTTTGGTCCCGCCGGGGTTTGAACCTGTGTCCTACTACTTGTGTGTCTGACACATTAGACACTGAGTCACACAGGCGGTTACTAAAGATATTCAAGACAATAGTATATATATATTAATAGTATAAACAATACATAATATACATACATTATTTTTAAACTATATTAATGTATACTTTTTTCAACTGCCTGTGTGGTTCAGTTGGCTAAGGCGTCAGACACACAAGCAGTAGGACACGGATTCAAGTCCCGTCCGGACCATTAACATAGCTCTTACATTATTATTTAGAAATTATGTTTTATAACTGTGTATAAATAAATGATATGCTCTCGTTAAAACCATGTATGCCTTAACATGAGATCTGATTCGACGGGACATTAGAGCCATATATGGTTATAAGTGAACACTTCATCTAAGTTCCTGAGAGGACTACACCGTAATAAAATAACGATAAATAAATATATATATATATATATATATATATATATATATATAGTTTCATTATATATATATATGCATTAAACTTTCGATAAGTCGGACAAGCGTGGCATAAATACAAAGTTTTAGACGTATAGAGATATCCGACAGATGCATCATAAATACAACGATGATACGCACACAATGTGTCGCACAGTGTGTCGCACATGCACACGGTGCACCGTGCAATATGAATATTTAATTACATAATAATGAATACAATGTATATGTATACCTATATGTTAAACACAATTGAGTCATTAATAAATAAGTATGCATTCAAATCATTAAACCTATACAGTATAAAAGCAAAATAAAATGTAAAGTAATTATATAAGTATACTTTTATATTTTGTATATTTTTATATATTTATTTCTACATATTTTTCATTAAGGGAATGTGGGGTTGTATTATCATTTTGTGTATAAATTATCGGCTATCATTACAACCATGCATGGTTACCATGGTTAATAACATTATAACGGATTATGGACATTATAATGTATAGGGTTATAAAGTGAAAACTTCATCTAAATTCCTGGTTGGGATAAAACTATCAAAATAACAATAACAATAATAATAATAGAATGTTTAGTATACATATTAATACATGATACTATATAACATTATAATGTAAATATGTATGTATATATATATATATATATATATATATATATATATATGTGTATACATATATGTTTACTACTAAAACAGGAATTATATATAATTTTATTTGATTTTGATTTTTGTTGTTATTTTATATAATGGTCAACACGAAGATGGCTGCTTTAGATGTATATATAATGGAATCGTGTTAAACAATTGAATATAACATGTATAAATTAATATGTTACAAATTGGAAATAACATGTGTATTTAAAATACAACCAATATACCAATTTAGTGTAACTTAACATATATAATACAACTATACATACAGGTGTGTTATACATATAGTTTAATGGGATTACATAATATATAGTTTTCATTAAAACGAGGAATACATGGCTAAATCTGTATATTGTATATTATATCATGTATGTTTTATAATTTTAGATATAATTTTGTTTTTGTTGATAAACAATAATAATATCAGTAATTATGAATAACATTGGTAGATTTACAATACTCTGTGTAAGCGATAGTATTTGGATCTTTATATGTACACAACAATAAAATATATATTGTTATAATTTATTGTTAAATATATATTGCTAATACTGTCGGTCACAAATGACACGTCCATTGTCCAACGCAATGCTATTTACAGCATGTGCCAAGGGTATATATGTGTACTATGTAATTATGTATGATCATCAATACCGTTATATAGTGTATTGTTTAACTACATACACATGTCTAGAGGTAATATAATATATTATTGAATTAATTGAATGTATTATAATGTTTATGTATATGTATATGGATAAGGAGTATAGAATTACATTAGGATACATATTACACAAATATATACTTAACTAGATAATTTACATATATACGCACACAATAACATACATACATACATAAATACATACATACATACACACATACATATATGAATACACACACACAAATATATATATATATATATATATATATATATATATAATATAGTATAGTATAGTATATATATACTATAGTATACTATAGTATAGTAAAGTAATCGATAATTGTGTACAAGTTATACTGTACATATTATACAATGTACACTGTATACAGTGTACAGTGTACACTATAGTGTATATATACATAAATTTAGAATTACTGATAAGATTTTAATATTACTGATCAATTTTAATAATAAATAACTATATAATTAATATTACATACATCATATTAATGATTTTATGTGTACATTGTACAGTGACTATTATGTAATACTTCATAATTTAACGTAGGGATAAATACACCTAAATTGTTGAACTTATTTATATTTCACATAATTTAAGTTTCGTTAAATCGGATTCCTTTGAAATCCTATTTATTTTCTTCAGTTATATATATTATTTGTAATATAACATTACATGTGGTGTGGATTTGTAGTTTTCGTTATGAGATGTTCTTGTTTTAATTTCATATGAAACTCTAACTTTTCATTACTATTTATACACTTATATGTACACTATAGTATGTATATGTATCTATATTCTGCATGCGTATTATACTATGTAAACCATATAAGTAATACATGTATACTTGAATATATGTCTACTGAAGCTTTATTTTAATAGTAGCTCTTATTATTGAATATAGTACACTTATGAATACTATTATTATTATTATTATTATTATTATTATTATTATTATTATTTGTATTATTATTATTATTATTATTAATATTATCAATTTATTTTTATCATCATTGTTTATTTATTTGTATTATTACAATTCATCAATATTTCATATTAACTATTGTATCTATATTAATTATATATTATAGACTTAAGTCTACCATTGTATGTATTTAACAGTATTATATTACGTGGTAGACAGGTAAATAGCATGTTAATCTATACTATAATTATACTATATCATAGTGACTATCAAATAAATCGTTAACAAAATATTTATATTATATTTATCTATATTTATAATAATTTTGAACCAGAATTAATATATATATATATATATATATATATTAATATAGTAATTTAATATAATGTATATATTATAGTAATTATTATAATAAAGTTGTTATTGCTAAAGAGATTCATAGTTACATTTTATTATATTAATTAGTTTAATATTAGCATCATTATAGTGGAAAGTGTATTGTTACAGTGGAAAGAGTATTCAGTGTATTCAATATAACCTAAATATATTTAGTTTATAATTATGTAGAGGAAAGTAACCGAATACGGAATTGTAATGAATAAAATATTCATAATTATATAAATATTCTGAATAAGTATTTTTTATTTTTTAATTATCGAAAATAGTGCTAATATATCCAATAAAGTGATTTTTTTTGTTACTTTTTTAAATTTATGACATTTTTTTTAACATAAAACCTTCTCAAGAATATACAAATGTGTTAATCTAAAAAATAACTATATTATTAAAAACTAAAGCATTATAAACATTATATACATAATTTCTATATTTGTTATCACATATTAATTAAGTTATAAGCATATATCTAGATGTTATATGAATCTCAATGCAGATACCCTAGTGATCTTAATACGGACACACTAAAACCAATCAATGCGCGGCATGTGAACTATTCTGATTTTCATAAAAATCGCGTGATTTATAATAATAATACCAATAATGAAGCTACAGCTAAAAATGTTATTATTTAGATAATTAAATTGTATTATTAATTAATAAACTAATACAATTTAATACGTTAATTACTAATTAAATTATATTAAATTATTCATAAAATTAATTATAAATAATGTAATTGTAATTTGTATCATTGGTTCATCAATAATATATATATATATATATATATATATATATATATAAACTATAGTTTATATAGTGAAATATATGGTGTCCGTATTATAAAACAGGGTGTCCGAATACGGACACCCCCGTTATCTATTTGATAAAAGAGTAAATAACAATTTTAAATCACAATTATATCTATAATCATATAATATTAATATATTGCAATTTTTGATTACTAATATTAAGTCATAACATGTTAAGACCATTTATTGTTAAAGTATCCATTTTAAGTTACTTTCCCCTATATATACCATATATAATCATACTAATAACAGTATAAATATATATATATATATATAACATAAATCAATACTTAGTATCTCATATAGATCTTGCTTATATTATACGTATGCGTTATAATTGACGAGATGGGTGCATTTTTTTATTGATATCGATATTAAACAACTGCGCCGGGAACAACAAATAAATAACACTAGCGAATATCATAAGCGGATCGTATTACTTCAGTACTCTAGCGAGGAAATGATAAACTAAACTCTTTAGATAATGTTCAATGGACGTTGCACATATGGTGCGGGTGCGGGGTACAGCTGATGCGGGGGTTACAACAGAAGCGCATGCGCGAATAGTTAACAACTAAAAAACTAAAGTTAAAATTAGATAAATATAATTTGGATATGCAAATAATACTTATATATATGTAACATATTTTGTTTAGTTTATTCAGTGAATGTTAAAAAATGACATGAATTAGAAACAGTGATATTTTCAAAAAATATGTTGTTATATTTAATAACACATATGTTATGATATTTACAGTTATATACTAAACTATAATTAGAATAATAAAATTAAACAGATATATAAAATATTATTTTATATTATTGTATTTATATAATATAAATTATATATATGTATAATACACAGTATGGACTATATATTCTACTATTTTGTCTTGACGTAAGTTTGACGTACTTAATACACATGCGATATGTCCTGCAATATGTCTAATAGAAATGATTACTATTATTAGTATATTCATATATTCTATACAATCTATAGTATATGTGGACTATGGATAACCTGACCAATTAAGCATGAATAATAATGACATATTATAGTCGTAATATCTATGTTTTTATTACAAACGAGTATTTATTTCTAATGATATATTTATATGGTTAATAAAAATGGTTTTTTCAAAAAAATGTGTTTCATTTATCGCGAAATATGTACATTCAACGAGCTTCTTTATAACCAAGTCATACTAAAATATGATCTTACATATTGGAAAACGTACGATATTTGCGAGACATACGTGTACGTAATAATAAAGTTAATAAAATAAATATATTTTAGAGAATATGTGAGTAATTTATAGAATATTATTTAAATGATTATAATTATAAAAATAATAAATATATGGAATAATTTGAAATTTTTTTACACTAAATTAAATTATAATTGTCTTCTAATATAAATAAATAAACCCGTTTAAATTATTTAAAAGTATTACCATCACTTCTATTATGTATATATATATATATATATATATATATATATATATATATATATATATATATACACTCCTTCAATGCAATCACCTATGTAGTTAAATTATGCCACGTTCTAAGTATAATAAGTAATTTATAAATAAGTATACGTCCTTAATAATTAAGGATATTCCTGGAATTATATACTACATTCTATAGATATATGTTTCAATTGTATCTTTATATTCTAGATATCCAGAATTTCTTTACGCGAAACAATTAACTATAATTATCTATAGCGAAGATAGCGCGTGTGTACATGCGTAATAACAAACATTACATAACATCGCTTGTTTTCCTCGTAACTACTGTTTACGTTACGTATCATAACAACGGTTATATAATGCACTCGTAGAGGTGCATATACTGAACAATCGTTAATAATACCAATAGGAAGATCGTTAAATGTTGTGTACTGCTAACCTATATATAGTGTCCAATGGAGCACTGTGTTGAAGTAATTATTGAGATGAAATATGATTGATTTATATATAACTTGAACGTTTAACAGCTGAATCTGTATTAAGTGCTAACACTTTATTTACTCTCTAAAACTATATTTAGTTCGTTATACCAACATATTTTAAATTATGAAATATTATTAACATCATAATTATCGAATTATATTAGCTCATGAATACTCATGAATGCATTATAAATAGTTATATTTCCATTGTAAACATATATTTTCCTTATAATCGAAACCTAATCTCTAGTACACTCGACTAATATATAATAGTAATTATATACTTTTACATATGTGTACATGATATATACTAATAATTGTATATATAGTAGTAATTATTTAATGAGTATATAGTTATTGTATTAATTAACCAAGCATTAAACACACAAACATTAATATACATTAGTAAACAATTGTATATTATACTAATTATATATAAAGTCGAATTGTCGGTATCAATTAACATATGTTTACTATGAAAGATGAACATGTAATCATGTCGTAGTATATATATAATATATTCGTTATATATAATATATATATATAAATATAATATATTATTATTATTATAAGATTTAGGCAATGCCAGGGTAATTATAGAAGCAGTGTTGCTTATCGATACAATTACCCCTTTATCAATTACCCCTTTAACATGATAAGTTTCATTATAGATAATAATAATAAATAAATAATAATGTTATAATATTATGACTTCCTGTTTATACATATATGATAAAAAAAATAAAATGAAACTTATCATGTAACTAAATGTAATCATCATGTAATAATGTAAATAAATGATAAAATAATAAAATTAAAATCTATGAAATACATCAAGAATAAAATAAAATAAAATAAAATAAAACATAGAGAACCTAAATAGGAGAAAGCCAATATTTAAATATAAAAGAAACTAAAAGAAACAAGAGAAAAAAAGAAACAAATATATTAGATAAAATATAGGTTAAATGATATAATAAAAATGAAACATATTATAATACTGAACATTTTTAAATAATTTTTTTTTTAATACTGATATTTTATAATTAATAATATATTTTTTTGTAATTTTATATTATTTTAGAAAGTAATAAATGTAAAAATAATAAAACTAATTTTATTTAAGTCGGAAAAAATAAAATTAATAATTATTTTAATCAATCTGATAAAAGATATAATTTAATTTTTAATTTTTTTAATACTGATAATTTATAATTAATTATATGTTTTTGTAATTTTATATTATGTCATAAAGTAATAACAGGTAAAACAATAAAACAAAAAAAAGTAAAAACAATAAAACTAATTTTATTTAAGTCGGAAAAAATAAAATTTGAAATTATTTTAATCAATCTTTAATATAAGAGATCATTTTAATTTTTTTTTGAGTTTAATTAAATGTGAATTTTTTTTAAAGAATTATATAGTGAATTCCATAAATAGGGACCTATAATTATAAGGCAATGTGAACATATATTTAATTTTGATGAAGGAATATTAAAGTTATTTATGTCATTGGATAAATATTAGATTTTTTACTAAAATGATTGATTATTATTTCACGGTGAACATGATTATATACTTTACACATGAATTCACAAGTATTATATTTTACTAAGTCATTGAAAGGTAATATATTGTTAAATTTAAATAATAGTATGATAAAGATAAGGTTTATTATATATAATACGAATACTTCTTTTTTTGTAAATATTGATGCATAATGTGTTAGTCTGATAAGTATTACCCCATAATATTATACAATAATTAATATGTGGTAAACAAAATTGAATTATATATATGAAGTAAGGCATTTTGGTTTATAAATTTCGAAATTATATTAGTTATCCAAATTATTTTTTTAATGTAATTTTTAGATATAATATGTGTAGTTTCCAATCTAAATTCTGATCAATTATTATACCTAACAATTCTGTAGATTTAACTCTATATTATTTATTGAGATATTAATATGGAATAATTTATTATTGAATAACATATAGGTTTTAACAGGTTTTATTAATATGTAAAGTATGTCTATTTGAAATAAACCATTTATTTATATTTAATAATTCCTTTTTTATTAGTGTATATAGAAATACTTGATTACAATCATCAACATACAAAGTAGTATCATCGGCAAACATAGTAAAATTGCATATGGTAGATGAACATATTAAATAAATATAAATAAGAAAAAAATAGGACCTAAAATTGTTCCTTGTGGAACACTAATTTTAACTCTAATATTATTAGATAAATAGTGTTTAAAGTTAACAGTCTGATATCTATTTGTAAAATAACTTGTAATCCATTTTAAGAAAATTCCACGTATACCTATATTTTCTAATTTTTTTAATAAAATGTCATGATTAACAGTGTCAAATGTCTTTTTAAGATCAATAAAAATAGCTGCACCTATTTTATTATTTCTAAAGCTATTACATATTTGAGTTTAAAGATTAACAATTGCTTGAGTAGTATTTAAATTTGTTCTAAAACCGAACTGACTATTAGATAAAATATTAAAGTGATTTAAAAACGAATAAAAACGAACATAGAATACTTTTTCTAAATTTTTTGAGAAATTGATTTGTAAGTGAAATTGGACGGTAATTAGTAAATAATTTTGTATCACCCTTTTTAAATAGAGGAATTATTCTAGAAATGTTCAATATAGTTGGTACAATACCAGTTTCAAGAGATACATTAATTAAATAAGATAAATGAGTTATTATATTAATTGCAATACATTTTAATAACTTCATTGAAATACCAACATTATTTTACAAATTTTTACATATATTTGAGATGGATCTGTGATTTTAATTCCACATGATTTAAATGTATCAGGGAGTGAGTTAGGCCTTTTTTTATTCATCATATTATTAAAAATATCCCAAGTATTTTTACTGTCAGAGAAATTTTGAAGTTTATCTGAATAATATGTTCTTTTAGTATTTCGGATTAAAGTAGTTAAAGAATTTTTAAACAACTTGTTCTTGAGTAAGTCATTTTCATTATTAGTTATAATATATATATATATATATATATATATATATATATATATATATATATAATATATATATACATATTGGTCGAATAATGGGGTTTTATTAAATCGGAAAATATTTAAATCCGACTAAATATATATATATATATATATATATATATATATCATTTTGAATTTATTATTTCTCATAGTAATATGAATATATCAGTAAGTTCATAGTAAGAGGATATTAGATATTTATAAATCAATCGATATAATAAAGGTCACTGATAATAATAATAATACTAATAATAATAAATAACAACAATTATATTATTAATGAAAAATATACTGCATAATGATCATCTCTAGATACGCAGGTTACTAAATACGTATTTATTGAATATTGTATTTAATAAGTAAAACCACTGAACCACCAACTATATTTGTATATGGAAATCGATTATTTAATTATAATACCACTTATATATGTTATGTAATAAATGATGAAATTATATATTGAATTAAAAAATGAATTATTCTATTAATTATATCATGAAAATGGTAAACATTATATTACGAATAAAATGATGTGTATGTTGATGGGAGTAATCTTTAAGTAAGAAACATTAATGTTACTAATAAATAATAATTGAGATATTATTATATATTTTATACTTACACTGAGTTTACCCCTATCGGTGTAATCATGTATACTTCGTTAGTATGCTGGTTTACATATACACATATTAGTGTAGTATATATGATATATTATATATATTGATGAAAATAAAGGTGTACAGGGAAAATGTATAAGAATATTTCCTCCCAACTTTCTTATACAAGCTTTGTTTTACAAAGTGTTTATTATATAATTATTAAACAGTCATAATAAACTGTAATAAGCTGTATATGTAGGTTATCTAGAAGTATATCTATAAGTAACATTAATTTTAAAGTATTAATAAAATACTATAAAATTCCCTGAATTAGTATTAATTATATTTTTATTGAATTATCTAATTATTTAAATTAAAATAACATTAAAATTAAATTAAACTAACTACAAAATAGTAATATGGTTATAACATGAAGTATACATTTTACTACCTGGTATATATTTTATTATATTTTTACAAATAATGATGTTATCTCAAAATAAATATAAATATTTAGTAAAGAATATAATTTTTAAAATTATATTTACCATATATATATATATATATATATATATTGTATACAATATATAATTATTCAATCAACAACTTACACAACATCTGCCAGATTTCCCCTTACATTAATAGAAGATATTGAAATTGTTATTTATATCAAATAATTTAACATTGTCTATACATAATTGTAATAAAAGAAAAAGTAACAAAGCAGTATATATATATATTGATATTGAATTTTATTTTAAATTTAAAATAATTCTATCTTTCAACTAATAAATGCTAATAATACAATACGTGTTATTTAATTTTAAAGATAAGGCGTAGGGGAAAGTCTCAGATTACCGACCCCTAAATGATTATTTAAGGTCGGTAATCGGATACATGTACCTAATACTGACCCCCTAAAATAATCGTGGTATAAATAATTCTAGTATTATAATATTCAATAAAAATAGTAGATATACATATAATTAATTATAACATGAACGCAATTTATTTTTTATTGAATTTATGTTTTAATAGTAATATTAAATTTAAATTTAAACTTTTTAGTAATTATATTAAA